>JALIZF010001932.1:600000-1060000 GCA_029948255.1 Telmatactis stephensoni | reverse complement strand
GTTTCCTCGCCAGTAAATGCCTTTCGTATTTGCAATTAACCATTTAGTATTTCTGTGTTTCTAATACTCACCGCTTTACTTGATAAGCTTCCACACACCAACACAACACATACAAACTGTAACCATTGCCCTGCTTCCATCGTTGGACCAAAACTCTATACGATGAGGACTTGATATATGGATACCAAGGGCACACAAGGGCTGCTGCGTTACCGCAACTTCAATTCAAGACAAGTTTTTCACGAAAGCAACCAAAATTTTTGATCAAAATTAAAGTCGATAAGAAATCATTTCATGGACGGTTGAGTAGCGTATTTGCATAAGCAGAGTAACTCCACAAATTTAGTAATAGGAGGACATCCGTCTTTGTGAAAATAATTTTATCCAAGTTTAAACAGGAGTGATGTATATGCAATCACAGTCAAATCATCAAGACTTGCTGTTGCAAATGTATCAACTCCACTGCTTGAGTCTCTTTGAAGTTGGGTGCTTGTATTTGTGTTTTAACTCATTTGCTGAAGTGGTTAGCCGTCATAACTCATCTTTTGTATTTAAAACAAAAGCAATTACGCGATTACATCACCAGGCTTGCAAATACAAAAGGTTTGCTCAACTGTGAATGAAATGTCAGCAAACACACACGCAAAATAAAAATATACATTTGGAGTCCAACAAATTTTTCAACATTTTCGTCGCGGATTCCTGAAGTGAAATTCCATGAAGACACATGTAGTTGTTTCTCTCTTTCGGCTGCTTTAAGAAGATTTTAGGACGCATGTAGAAAAATCGGCTCTGGGGACGAGATTAGTTCTGCTAGTTCTAGTGCATTGTATAGAGCCCTGGTCATCTAATCTTTTATTTTGCATATGGCAATTTTCTGTTATTTTTTGCTTTTGTTTACCGGACTATTTATCATAAGTTGCTTTATCATAAGTTGCTTTATTGCTTCTATTTTCAAGAAAATTACATCGCTAGTTGTAAATGTTGCAACTTCTTGTCTAACTTGCCCATTTCTTGTATTGCGGTTTAATATTTGACCAGAAAATAAAATGAATATGCTGTATTAGGCGAAATTCGATATGGTGAAGGATTATAATTAGTTCCAGGCCCGTCGCTTGGGGTGGTTCGCAGGTTCGAACGAACCCCCCTCCCTTCCCCACAGAAAATAGCCGCTTAGCTCAGGTTACTAGTACAGTCACATTGTTGCATTTCTCTCTAAATGAACCTTTGGTAAATGCTGGTGAATTATGGTTTCATCAAAACCCCGACTTTCAGCTATTTATTTTAACGATATCTTAGTTTTACCGCCTGAAGTATTTTTCACCATTTTTTATTCATTCATGATAATTTTCCTGTTTCTCTCTTTTTTCTCTCTCTTTTTATTTTTAATTAACAACTAATTTTGATTTTGAGACGGAAAAAAAAAAAAAAAAAAAAGAAAGGCCTCGGCCGGTTTTGAGCCCGGCTCTCACATCTGCTCACTTGCTTCACAGTTCAAGGGTTTTCCAACTGCGCCACGGGATCGCGTAATTTGCACAACAATAGACCGCCAATTCACACGATACACTAGGTTATTTTGTCCTCCAAATCCCTCAGTAGACCAGTTAGCCTAGTGGTAAGGTTCAGTCATCTATGGCCTAGGATCCGACTGTTTCCTCCCTCTTTGACTGCGAAGCTCGCTGCGTTCTACCGGATAGCGCGGAAGGGGCCGAAATCTCCATCCTATACGTAACATGCGATGATTCAGCGATTTGTCTGGATGCATGGTCCGATTTTTTGGGTTTTGCATAAAATTAGCATACTAATTTCTTTGGGTAACAGGTTCGAGTCCTGCCTGCGTCAACCGTCTTTTCTTTTTTCCATTTTTTTTCTGTTTTTAATGGATTCTATTTCTCTTTTCTAATTTTTTTTCTTGGCTGAAAATTCAGGTCTCAACGAAGAAAACTACATAAACTCTTTACATTAGCTTGATGCTTTCAAATTTTTCGTAATTTAGAAAAACATGGACATTCCTTGAAATAACTTTCCAAAAGCCAGCGGGACCTCAGATACTTATACAGGTCATTCTGAAGCATTCCCTAATCCCAGCCGAAAATGGTGAAATAAATCGAACCTCCCCTATCAATATGCTTGCGACGAGCCAGCAGTTCTGGGCAATATGAAGTCCGATATATGACTTTTATAAAGTTTTAACGGTATTGAAATAGTGAAATTTTTATGAAATACGCGCAAGCCATTTGGAAAAAATAAGTTGTTCTAGAGTGTATTTGACGGTTAATTTTTTTGATGCTTTCCCTCATTTGACGGTGGATGGTTAACCCCATTGAGACCCTCTCAAAGCAGTCGTTATTTGCAAACTCCTACTATATGTAGTCCTTTTGGGAATGTAGTCCTAGCTTCACGACTTATTACTAACAACAACAAGGCTGTGAAAATATGTATAATTTTGAAGTTCAAAAGACATCATTTATCTTTGCGTTTACTTGTCCAAACTTCTGAAGTCACAAGGCAGTCATTCAGTAAACCTGAAAACAAAAAATTCAAAATAATAATCGGATGAGTGGATGGGAAATGGTGCAAGCCCATGGGATGAGGATACCCCTCAGCAAAGTGTGGGTGCACATAAAGAGTTGTCTCTAGCCCCCTACCCACCCACTGCTCCATCCTACGGGTATCTAATTGCTTTACACTGAAGTACATGGCGGATTAGACCGAAATTTGAGGAAATAATCAAGATAAGAAGAGTTTGAGTGAAAATATGAACCTCCAGTTTGCCTGGTAGGTCGCGCACGGCCTACACCAGACATTCCGGTCCATGCTCCAAGGAGATAATTGAATACGAATCTATATGTTAAATACAGGTTGGACGTCAAGCCTCGTTTGCATATAGGGTAGATAGCGCCATCCATTGGATAAATAGAATGATGGAGTTTTTCAATAAATTTATCTACTGCAGCTGGAGGAAGTTTTATCTCAATGGTTAGCACTATCTACTCTTCTTGCAACCGGGGCTGGTTTAGCCTTACACTGCATTACAGAGCTTTTTCCTGTCGTATCTCTCATATTTTGGTATAAAGTATTCGTCATTGCGACCAAAACACTGCGCTGCAAGAGAATCGCATTTGCAGACTGCCATCTTGCATGGGCTGTTATCACGGCCTGCAAAAATATGTGTAAATATTGGAATGAGCGAAGTGAAAATAGTTGTAAGAAGGAAGGCAAAAAAGCAGGAAGGCAAGCAGGAAGGAAGGAACTAATCAGGGAAGGAAGGAAGGAAGGGAGGGAGGGAGAATGGAAGGAAGGAAGGAAGGAAGGGAAGGAGGGAGGGAGGGAGGATGGAAGGAAGGAAGGAAGGAAGGAAGGAAGAGAGGAAGGAAGGAAGGAAGGAAGGAAGGGAGGATGGAAGGAAGGGAGGGAGGGAGGAAGGAAGGACAAAGGAAGCAACGAAGGAAGGATTAAGAAGCGCGAAGAAAAGGAATTAAAAAAATATGAAGGAACACCAATGAATCTTGCTTATTTTTTCCCACCCTTTACACAGCAACAATCCTTCAGGAAAGCATCTATAATGTTTACTTACTGCAACCATGGCAACCATTTCTCTTATAAATGGCGAGATAAACATTCATGGTATTTACACAGATTCCTGATTTGCGGATAGAGTTGTAACAGTAATTATGTTTTCGACAACATCTGATGAAAAACAAAAGAACGCAAGGTAATGAGGAATTAAACTGGAAATGAAATATTTAACTCGAGCAGTAACTAAGATGTGATGTCGTGTTGACAGAAGGAAAATGCACCCAAATGATGGATTTTTCAAACGCGATACCGATACTAGAATGCGATGCCAGAGGATGAACGGTAACAAGTTCGTGACGTCACAGGATTTGAATCGTTTTCACGTCCTTTTTCAGGAACGTTGACGATTTTGTACGGTACATCGACTCATTTAGTCAGTTACGGCACTGTTCGTTTTTACGTCGCGCTACGTAGAGGAGTTTTCTTATGAGTGGGAAACTTACCACGTACCGTGACCGTGTCAGTGCCGTGCTCTTTACAAGAAGCACTTGACATTCCGTGCGCCGTTTTTCCAGTCAAACTGCTTTACGCTAAATGTACCTAACATCGATAGTATAGATTTCCTACGACTGCAGAAACATCTGTCCCGTATCGTACGGGACATGTATACCTGGCCGTAATGTTTGAAAATATTTTAAGTTCCTTTTGCTGATAAACCTATAGTTACACTCAGTATCACGCATTCTTACTCGTCAATAGGGTCCACAGGGATCCCAAAACCACCTAAGCCACACCAGCAGCCATAACCGTTATAACGATGAGGTTCACGATTGGTCGAGCAATATGTCATCATTCCGAATTGTACAGCATTCTTTTCCATTCCAAGCTTTTTAAAGTCTTTAAACCCTACATGAAATAATAAACTGCAATTAGAAATTACTCATGCATATAAACTGAAATTTCGTACGGTAGGAAATCTTTCTGACCATTCCTCTACAAATATATTTTCATCTTAGTTGCGTTTAATTAGTGATTTATGCATTCTCTGTCATACAAACGTTTCTATGGAAGCCATTTAATCGGCATCGCTTGGCCTTGTAGATATTTCAAGACTCCTACCTCAGTATACGTATAGTTACCTTCATATACTGGGAAGAGTTGTAGCAATTTGGTGCAGAAAAATGGCCTAATTGTTCACTTTGAGGTAAAAGCACCAAATTTGGCACAGTTGTAGTATTCGATGAGCTGATTAATTTAAGCTATGGATCCCACCTGAATTCGTCCAGGGGGGTCAAATTTGTCACTTAGGGGGGTAGGGTAGGTCAAATCTACCTAGAAAATTATAAAATGCAGACAACACCACCCAGACAGTGCAAAACATACCAAAAAATTGCTGTTGGATCTGTTTGTTAAGTCTAGCTATGGATGCATCCAAGATTCGATCAGGGGGGGCTAAATATTTCTTTTTGGGGGTAGGGTAAGTCAAATTTACCTAAAATAATCTAAAATGCAGACAATACTACCCAGACAGTGCGAAACTTACCAAAAGTTTGCTTTTAGATCTGTTTGTTAATTCTAGCTATAACACCGTCCAATTTTTTATCAGGGGGGTTGAGTATCACACTTAGGGGGTAGGGTAAGTCAAATTTAACTGGGCTAAAACAACCTAAAATGGAGACAGCACCACCCAGACAGTACGAAACATACCAAAAGTTTGCTGTTGAATCTGTTTGTCAATTCTAGCTATGGCACTGTCCATAAGATTTGATCAGGGGGGGCTAAATATTTCACTTTGGGGGATAGGGTAAGTCAAATTTACCTAAAATATTTTAAAATGCAGACAACACTACCCAGACAGTACAAAACATACCAGAACTTTGCTTTTAGATCTGTTTGTTAGTGTACGTCTTCTCGGATAAGGACGTTAAACCGTAGGCCCCGTCTGCTTTCACTCTAACCCTTCTTGTATAGTGGATGTAAAAGATTAGTTGTACTGTTCGCAAAGAGTAGGGGATTGTCGCCTGGTACAACAGTCTGTCCTTACTAACAAACTCTTAGCGCATTTGATTATATACATATAGATATTTGCGCTATATAAATGCAAAAATTTCATTTCATTTCATTTCTAGTTATGGTTCCACTCAACAGTCTATCGGGGGAGTGGGGGGGTTTGAGTATCACACTTATGGGGGGGTAGGGTAAGTCAGATTTACCTTTTAAAACAACCTAAAATGCAGACAAATTAGAGTTGCTCTCTTACGTTTGTTAAGGGTTCTTTATATTTTCTATCGTGCATCTATCACGCCACAGGCACGCGGCTTTCTGTAGTCTAACTGATAAATATATAGGTAGAAAAATGTGAAGGACCTTGTTTAACATCGGTAGTTTTGTTAGCTGAGCTTTCATTCCAGCATGGTTACATAGCTTTGATAACAGACTGAAATGGTACAGTGTATCAAGTGCCACCATATCACATGCACTGAGCTTACCCAAGAGTACTGCATTATTAAAATGCTATTCTTATGAAAATCTTAATGCATTTGTTGCGTGTTATAAGCTCAAATAGGCTATAAAGTTCAAACAAACATTGGTTTCAAAAAATAAACTTCTGCATCTACATTTTGTTTAAAAATCGTCAAAATCTTGTTCGCCATAGCTACAGCGGAGGACAAAAGGTTTCGAACACTTCCCTGTGTAATGACCCCCTTTCCCCCTATCCAATGTTGGCTGGTTTGCCGTGGCGCTGGACTTCCAGAAGGTAACCAACATTGATTTGGGGGAGCGGGGGTGTTCGAACTATTTTTGGCCGCCGCTGTAGATCGCGTTCTTAAGGTGAAGTCACACGCGCCATCGAGAACAAGGCTCTGGCAAAAATTCTTTACAAATATCAAGCAAAAAAGATGATGAACGTTTGTTTTAGGAATTTTTTGAAAAATCTTGAGAAATTACTATCTTAAGCTTCAAAGCAGAGGCCTTGTCAGTGTGAAGCTCACCAGAGCTTTATCAAGAGAGCATAAATAAGAGGGAAATTTGTTAATGGGGCAGCGCACCATGATGATTCCCATCTGTGCTATTTTAGTAACCGGATGCAGTTAATTTTCGTCCTACCCTACTCCCATGCGTCATAATTTGACACTTTAGGACCCACAAAAACCGTTTAGTGCAGATATGTGTTTTCAAAAACAGTGTTAAATCAAAGTTTTCTTAGCTCTGCTGTTGTTTATATTATCTAGCATCAAAAGTGTGTAATTTTTGCCAACAAACGAACAATTTTGATGGAAAAAGAGGCAAAACATGTCGAGGATTTTGTTGTGTTTTTGAAAGAAATTTTAGCGGAAATGAGCGCGCTACTGATGTATCACATGTCATTGAGTTACTCCAACATTTTCACTCATTTCGATGAGAAAAACTTTTTTATGTATGTTATTAATCAGACATCAGACCTTTTGACACTTTCTCGTTACAATTAGCTGTATTTCACGTTTTTAGCTAAATTTGCCTTACTCTCCCCCCTTAGTGTACCAACTTTCCCCACTTCTGACCACCTCTGATAGAATTTTGGATGGATGCATAGCTAGAATTCATTTAGGCCCTGTTTATATGGAGAAACGTTGTCACATCTATCGAAGACATCCCCCACCCCGAGACAATTTCACAGAGCGTGTACATGGAATGAAGTAATACTTTGCCCCCGGAGACAAGGAATGAAACATTTCCTTTGTTTTTGTTCGAGCTGTCTCGCCCTGGGCAGGCGAGTTATGTTTGTATGAGAAACTTGTCCCGCCTGCCAGGGTTACCCTATCAGCCGAGATGAGACAACTCATCCCTGAGTTGTTTCATTTAACTGAGATGAGTTAAATTCTCCATAGGAGAAATACACGAAAACTCATCTCGACCAGGGTAACTCGAGGCAGGCTGTCTTGGTTAGCCGAGACAACTTTTCGCCATATAAGCAGGAGCTAAGAGATCTAATAAAACATTCTGGTATGCCTGGCGCTGTTTGGAAAATATTTTCTGTGTTTTGAATAGTCCACTTTCGACATATGTTTGAGTTGCCACACACAAAAGAATCAGTTTGAGGCTATGGGGAATAATGCTTTGTGGTGCAAGACTGAACATTTGTTTAGTTGCGCACCACTAAGCATTATTCCCCTGAGCCTCGTACTGAATATTTTGTGTGTGGGGACTCAACCATATATCGAAAGAGGGCTATTAATTATCTTATAAGATAGATTTGACTTACCCTACCCCCCCCCCCTAAGTGAACATTTTACACCCTGTTAGAATGCTAGGCGGTATCATAGCTAGAATTAACAAACAGATCTAATAGATTAGCTCAGCTAAAGAAACTATCGATGCTGTTAAACAAGGTCCTTCACATTTTTCTACCTATATATTTATCAACTAGACTACAGCAAGCCGCGCATTTTAGGTTGTTTTAGGTAAATCTGACTTACCCTACCCCCCATAAGTGTGATACTCAAACCCCCCTCCCCCCGATAGACTGTTGGGTGGAACCATAACTAGAACTAACAAACAGATCTAATAGCAAAGTTCTGGTATGTTTCGTACTGTCTGGGTAGTTTTGTCTGCATTTTAAATTATTTGAGGTAAATTTGACTTACCCTGCCCCCCTAAGTGTAACATTTAGCTCCCCCCGAGAGAATATTGGACAGTGCCATAGCTAGAATTGACAAACAGATTCAACAGCAAACTTTTGGTATGTTTCGTACTGTCTGGGTGGTGCTGTCTCCATTTTAGGTTGTTTTAGCCCAGTTAAATTTGTCTTACCCTACCCCCTAAGTGTGATACTCAACCCCCCTGATAAAAAATTGGACGGTGTTAAAGCTAGAATTAACAAACAGATCTAAAAGCAAACTTTTGGTAAGTTTCGCACTGTCTGGGTAGTGTTGTCTGCATTTTAGATTATTTTAGGTAAATTTGACTTACCCTACCCCCCAAAGTGAAATATTTAGCCCCCCTGATCGAATCTTGGATGGATCCATAGCTAGACTTAACAAACAGATCCAACAGCAATTTTTTGGTATGTTTTGCACTGTCTGGGTGGTGTTGTCTGCATTTTATAATTTTCTAGGTAGATTTGACCTACCCTACCCCCCTAAGTGTCAAATTTGACCCCCCCTGGACGAATTCAGGTGGGATCCATAGCTTAAATTAATCAGCTCATCGAATACTACAACTGTGCCAAATTTGGTGCTTTTACCTCAAAGTGAACAATTCTTGCACCAAATTGCTGGACTATTGGGACTAAATTGATCAAGACTACTTACTCTCTGGCGTGATATCCGCCTGCGGAAAATAATCATATCAATGATAAATACAGAACTCTTCATCGTGGTTATAGGGGCAATGGGACAAAATCAGTTACGCACTCCAACACAAAAATTTAAAGCCCAATATAATGGTCCAGGCCATTTATTAAGCGTGCCGACACCTTTTTGCTGAAAAAGCCCGTCCATACGAGTAAATTTGCTTTGAGAAATATTCGTCTACATAATCAATATTGCATCTTAAGGTGACTGACTACGTTGGCAAAAAGTAATTAAATATCGTTTAAACCACAATTTTCTAGAACGAAATTTAATGCTGATCCCAAAAACGAAAAGAAAAAAGGGGGGTCCCGCACTCGTTTTCGAGATAATCAGCATTGTATGAATGCCTATCTCCGAATTTTTGATGCGAAAATCGCTCAACCGGAAGTGAATAGAAAAGAAATTAAGAATTAGGGAAATAACATTCCTACAAAGGCTACAATTCCGTAAATATTAGCTAATGGAGTATTCTGCAAAATGGCATAAATACTTTTGATGTGAGAACAGCAAAATACCTTCATTCCTTGGCTTTTGTGCCGCGAGTACCAACCACAATTGTCCTCATGTCGAGCAAAATTTTATACAAAAATCAATTTTTTCATATGCTAGAATGATTAACTTTTTTTGCAAAATTGATATGATTGAGATTTTTAGGTGTTTTTTTAAATAAACGAAAAAAAAGTATAGGGTCCCGTGCAAAAATGAAGGGTTTTGTGCCTTTGAAGTTGTTAAAAAGGGCTAAAAAATGCTAACCGGAAGTGCCGCCATTTTAAAAATGACGCGTAGCGCGAGCTTGATTCAAATTTGTGTTGACGAAAACAAGCGAGCGCTCACTGTTTTTTCCAAAAAGAAAATATTTTTACTTCATTCTCTAATGATTTTGAGTATTTAAATCCACAAGAATAAATTTGGAGCTGATTTTTGTACAAAAACTTAAGTTTTTCTATGATTTTTGCTGTTCGCTGAAATCTCCGCGCGCTATGACATTGCTTAAGACGTAATATGCGCGAAATCATGCGCAGTGCCAACGTAGTCAGTCACCTTAAAGCACTGTTTTAGTGTGGACAGAAGGTCTAAGCATAGCAAAAAAGTTGTTTTCAAAATGTCAACGGTTCAGTTTTGTCGTCCACATTAAAATAGGGTTTTTCTTTTTTTGTTTGAAAATATGACACTACTGACCTCTATTACCGTTAGACAACTGCACAGGAAAGCCACGAATGCCTTAATTCCCAAGGAGCGCATTGTCAACACTAAGTTGTTACTTGAGATGCCTGTTTTGTCTGTTGTGAAAATCAGCTTCGCGACAACCAGTGGTTTAAATGCTTTGTTCAATGTACGGTTGTGTTGCATGTCAAATATGTAGCCAATATGTTATAAATAATTCATGGTAATATAGTAGTTCATCGATTTTTTCTGTAAAACTTGCTGTGCATTTTTATAATATTCAATAAATAATAAACAAATAATTCTTTTTTTCAGCAACAAAAACTGATGTTAATTTTTTTCTGATATCAATTTGAGTTACAGCGTTAGGGTAGATTTGGAACTTAGATCATGGGCGTGGTCCGTTGCTAGGTGATGTTCACAAGTATATCACCTTTTGGCTAGACTATGACTGTCCCACATGCTGCCACCATGGTACAATAGAAATTATGATTGGTAACACCCGTACAATACGGACACCTTTTAATATGGACACCTATATGATATGGAAATCTACGTAATACGGGCAACCTATTTTTCTTTCAAAAGCCTCTGTAATTAGACGGATACTTCTGTAATAAGGAAGCCCCTATAAGACCGTTATGTATAGACACTCTACAATACAAACACATCACCAACACTAATCTTTACGCATTTCTTATAGATTGAGAAAGAAAACCTTAATCGTTTTTGACATAAAACCTGGTTTTCACTACGAAGCAACCATAAGGATGGTTTTCACTAGCGACATAAGCATAAGCATAAGCAACATACGCAGACTCAGTACTGCATTTATCACCGAGGTGTGAGAAAAGACAAGCAGCGCTAATGAGCAGTACACTACTGAGTCTGCGTATGTTGCTTATGCTTATGTCACTAGTGAAAACCAGCCTATAAAGATAGACTCAAGGATCAAACAAATCCCTTTTTCTTGTGCTTGAATAAATGTTGTCAATGATAACAAAACAGGATCCACAAAACAATGTGCGGTATACGTAGAGATTAGCAAATAGAATATGGCACGTGATGTGGTAGGGCAAGAACGCATTGATGAGCAAAATGAATTTTAAATCCTGCACAATTTTAGCGGCATTAAGATTGATTTGAACCACAAACGCGGTTTATGACGTCGAGAGGAACATCAAGTATAGGGGCGAGGGATTGCAGAGGGGGAGGGGGTGCAGGGCAGGGGTTACAGGGGGCAGAGGGTAAAGATTAGTTGCACTAAGGTGGCTAAGGCATACTATAATGACAAGTAATCGTTTCAATTAATTATGGTTAATTTTATTTATCAAAACCACAAAAGCAATATATGAAATTTGCAATTGTGAGACTAATTAAAAGATATCAAAATCTTCCCAGTACAAGTGCAAATTTTACATTCATGCATCCAAGATGGCTGCGTCACTTGTAGCAACCCAGAAACTTTTCATCATCGGTACTAACAGTGTGTTTCGTATGATTGTGAAAATGGCACCGCACGGTGACGACACGGTTACGTCAGGAATCTCGAATGTTTTTATAGCCATCACGGCACTGACACGGTTACGGTACGGCGCGGTCCGTTTCACACTTATACGAAATCTGCTCTAGTCATCGTGATGATATTTAGTATTTTACTATTTAGTATTTTGCACTATTTAGTATTTATCTAAATACTTAATTAAACAATTTAACCAGTGAAAAAATTGCAAACTAATAGATAGTAGTAGAATCTATTCCCATTTTTAGAGTGGTTTCACTTAACCCGTGAAATATATTTTAGGCTAATACGGCATTAGTAGACATTATTCCTAGAGTGATTTTCACCGGACTGTGAAACAATTACTAATAGTCAGTGTTTAATAGTGTCTAATAGTTGTATTGCAAAAAAAGAAAACAATGCCGGCAGAGTCTGTTAGTGTCTATTAGCTTAGTAACTATTTCACAGTCCGGTGAAAATCACTCTATTGTTTTCTTTTGTTTTGAGTAGACTATTAGACACTGACTAGATTTTGTTTCACGGATTAAGTGCCATCACTTTATTACACGTTAGCTATTAGTTTTTGTTTCACGAGTTAAGTAAAAACACTCTATTTTGTTCTTTACCAACTATTACTCAATAAATAGTCATCTTTCTTTGAAATAGCACTATTTAGTACTATTTGTGTCGCAAGCTTTTAGTGTTTCTACTGAGTTACACAGACTTCAGTCCATCGATAAATTTGGTCCCAGCCGTTTAGTAAGTGAAGTGTGCGATTTTTAAATGTGAAAATTTTGTTCGACATAGATTTCCGTGTGCATGCAAAGAAATTTTACAAAAAATAATATATATAACTCCAAAATTTCTGAAATCATGAAATTACAATTCAAACATCCAAAGTCCCTAGAAGGTCCATTCCAAAATTTTCTTAATTAAGTAACAATGGATGCCATTGTGCTATTGGTTTACGTGGTGACGTCATCATACAGTTCCAATGATGAAGACCAATACTATTCCTGGCATCTGGACCAATCACAGCTTTACCTATTGTCTTGCCATCCTTGTCCTTCCCTCCCGGGGCTTCTTCCGAATGGAGCATGCGCACTAAGAGGCTGACGTCACTGAGCCGATGGACGGGTATATCAAAGACAAATGCTTCGTTGTAGACAGGTTGTAATGTTTTACGTGCTATTGATGTCTTGGTTTTCTTAATTTGACGACCAGACAACATTAGGGAGACTTTAACAAATGGGCCTATGAAAGAAAAATACATAGTTATTAGTTGACTAACCAGCTAATACGGTTGTGTATTTTTACGAGTCATTCTGTATTTTGATGAAACAGGTAAAAATTCACTGCAGTATATATCATATTAGCCTGCTAGTCGGTTAATAAAATCTTTATCACACGATTCTGCAAAGACCTTAACCAGTTTTGCCGTTATAATCACACTTTTTCAACTCTCAAAAGTGCGGCACAGGCATGACAACGAAAGCCAATCGAAAGTTACTAACTCAATATGAACTCGTATTTTTGACGTTCTTGTACACATTGTACGCGTTCTTCGAGGATTGTATAATAATAGTATTGGATATCAACTAGCTATTTCTAATAGAAAGTGAAGTGCTGCGAGCACAAAACAGCTGGTGTATCCACGTTAGCAGAACTGTTCCCCTAAAACTCATGACGGCTTCACGAAAGTACACCGCTTTCTCTGATATATTAAATGTTTCTTGTTTATGTCCTGCACGTTGTGTGACGAACACTGCTAGTTGACCTTCAATATTGAATTACAAGCATAAGTTCTTCAGGATCAGTGTCGGACACACACAGTTCAAAATATTGAAATATTGCTTTTGAGTAAAGCAATTTTTCAAACAATCACAAACGTCTAGAGTTGGCAATGATTATAAAACTAACTGATTTTAAAAAGCTAGTTAGGAAAAGATGTGAATCGCTGGTCGTATGTATCGCGTGTTCGTCTAGTGACATCCTTGAATCGACTCTCGATACGGTATGGACTTGAACCGCTGATCGTATGTATCGCATGTTCGTCTAGTGACATCCACAAATTACACTGTGTTCCGAATAGGAGGCTACTCGCTTCGCTCGCAGCAATAAGGGAATCCAATATGACAGGAGTGTGCTAGTACGCTTCATACAGATGCCTAAACACAGAAGTAACGGATGCAAGGTACGATACAGTAATAGTTTACGTAAGCACGAAACGATTTCGGTTTTACTCGAGTACGAGTGTACGCTGTTTACAGTTATGTTAGTACAAGAATAATCACAGAACATTTATTGATTATGAAGAAATTAAATGTTCTTGAAAATAATTTTTCTAAAATCATATATCAACAAAAAGAGGTCCTGGGCTTCCTGTGGTGCTTCAAGCTGTCACTTCCGATTTAGATCAATATCAATATTTACACAGAAAAGAAATGACAAAAAATAAGCTTATAAGGACAAGTACAAAAAACAAATTAAAGATGTGAAGTTTGTATTACTGACAAACATTTTGGCTTCGGAAATTTTTTTAGCAGAACTTATTACATTTTTTAATGTTCACTTTCGAATGAAAATGAAACATTTTGCGGCCTGCGTTGATTGAATTCAGCGGTTAGCCACCAGAGCGTGTCTAGATGTAATCCTTTCACCAGCTGTTGACTCAGTAACCAGTTCATTTGCAATGGAAATTTCGGTCTGACTCGGCTTGAAATCTTTTGTAAACATTAAGTCAATCGTAACACAAAATATCTGCTAATGGGAACAATATAAAGGACAACAGATGAGGATAATTTTTGTCTTGAAAAAGATTGATGTAATTTAATTGTCGAAAAGACCCTCCTGAATATGAACGCGAAATCTAAGAAACCTTACTTAACATGCTTATCTTGAGTGGTTCAGAATAATCTATACAGATGTAAAATGGTTTAAAAAGATTTCCAAAGATGGCAGCGCAAGAAGACAGCAGAATTGAAGATGAAATTCACGAAGGAAGCACAAACGAATCGGACATTCAAGCTCCAATAATCGGATACGAAGTTGTAGAAGCCAGAAAACGTTTCACCGTTTATCAAATAAGCGTCAACCTAAGCGATGGACGAACTTGGTTTGTATTTCGAAGATATTCTGACTTTGCACATCTGGATGAAAATTTACGCAAGCTTTACACTGACGAACTGATGGACATCGAACTCCCTCCCAAACGATATCTTGGTGACAATTTCAGTGATGTTTTTATAGAGATGCGAAAACGAAGTCTGCAGAAATATCTTAATAAAATCTTACAGAAGCAGGAATTATGTTGGACGCAGCCTATCATAGAGTTTTTGTGCCTTGATGATCCACCAGGTCCATTCGATAGTTTACAAGAGAGTAGAGCATTTATTGAATCACTAGAAGAAACTGTCAGTGGTATGAAACTGAAATATAACGAGATTGATTCGGAACTCAAACTTGCCAAAGCTCAGTTACGTTCTAGTTTGTCCCACAAGCGAGCTTTATTGGTTGCTTTACGTGCCGAGAGAGTTTTAAATGGGAAACCCGCTCATGATAACGATGATGTTGCTTTGATATCAGAGTATCTAGGTCACCCTTCGGTTGGGAAAATAAATTTACAGTCATTCGCTAGAGAAGATGAACCCTTGAGACATAAAATGCCAACATCAAGAAATTATAAATCGAATGCTGCAAGTCAGTTGGATTTGACATTTCTCTCTAGACAAAATTCAAGCTCTTCTGAGGATAGTCAATCAAGAAGACCTCGATCTGTTTCTGATCTTCCAAATGCACGGAAATCATCCAACAGGCATTTACCTTCGAATAGTCGAAGAGGCATGTCTGTTATTGATAAATTTATGAGACAAAGTACTGACGCTTTGGAACAGATACGACAGAGCGTGAGGCAGAAATTGGGTCGATGGGAGGACGAGAGTACAGAACAAAGTACTAGTCGTGTGGACAGTCAATGATGCAGAAAGAGATATCTTACAATATAAAATGAAAAACCAAAGAAAGGTGAAAAATAGAATGAGAAAAATAAGATAAGTAACATGGAAATAATTTGGTTGTAATTGCCAATAAGAAGAATTTTATTATGATGCATTTCACTGAAGCCGAAAAATATGCAATCTATAATTTACTCCAATCTGACTGATTTCTGCCAAAAGTTGTGATTATAAAATGAAATTACAAGGAACATCAATAGGATAAATTTACAATAAAACATTAAAAACTAGATAGAGAATAGATTTATAGAGAAAATGTTAAATTAAAATTCATTTTATTAGAGTTTACGAAGGGGTTATGTTAAACAATAACACTGCAGTCATTCTGTTTTCTTTACCTACCTAGGTTCTGCCAATTCAAACAAGATTCAGCTCTCAATATTGGCTAGTCAGTGATCATTTTATCACCATTTAGGTTTTGATCCAATTATTCCACATCAGAATAATATGTACGTAAAATATTTATGGAAAATGTCGGGAAAACACTGCAAATCCCTATATATTTAATATCAAAGGCTATAAAATGAATTTTGTGAAAATACATTAAAAAATAAAATAAAGAGACATTAATTGGGAAAATTTTACTTGGCTTTTGTGAAATTATTTAAATTAAAGTTGTATTTATATTATTGTCAAATAGTGCATTCATGCTCGAAATGCCCGTCAAAAATAGCATGATATTTTTAATAGAGTTAGAGCAAAGTTGGAAATATGCATTCTATTTCAATTAATATTTTTTGCTGAGAATTACAGAGTCAAAATTGAAGAAGCAAATACAAGGCACGGTTTATGGCATGGCTACAAAATTGCCTCGCAAAAATTTCAAGAGGCCCTGAGGCACTTGGAATAGCGATAAATTAATTGCAATTGTGCCGATTATATATGTCTAAGAAATTATTCAAACCTGAAGGTTTTCGCAACTAAAACCGTAAAATAAAACGTTTTTGAGCAGCGTTTATACGTGAGAACGAGAGATCGGAAGACCGCGTTGCGTGTAAACTTAATTATATTTCGTGTGTATGATGTTCTAGTGTGACAAACGTGCCATGGTTGACTATTATTGTACAATAGAAACCATAGAGAGTCGACATGGCCAATACTCAAGATAATCACGCACAGTAGGACCACTTTGAGTTGTTAAGTATATAGACATATATGACATATAGTCAAATCAATATTATGCTACCACCGACTATTTGGTTCTTAGTTGTCATTGTTCCAAATAGCGGTTTCGCATTGTTTGTTGTCCCTACTTTATGCTGTCGCTTTGCAACTTTAAAGTCCCTATGACACATATTTTTTTCTTTCCAAACTCAGTTCTTTTCTGGGAATATAGTTGAGGTCTTTTTGTCTTACTTTTGAACACTCCACATTTTTCGAGATATAAAGGTTTCAAATTTCAAAATGCAAATTTGATGACGTCAGGGGAGTCATCATTTATTATACAAAACCAAGATGACTTGAAATACTCTAATTTTTTCATTTGGAATTTATTTCCGTTGGTAAAGCCTGTGTTTGAGTAAAAAATCTGGTTGTGGAATTGAAGACCTCTTTTAGTAAAATCTATGAGAAGCTGGTGATGATGACTCCCCTGACGTCATCACATTTGCATTTTGAAATTTGAAACTTTTATATCTCCGAAAATATCGAGTATTCCAAAATGGGATAAAAAGATCTTAACTATATTTCCAGAAAAGAAATGAGTTTGAAAATAAAAAAATATGTGTCATAGGGACTTTAAAGAGTCTGTAGTAGAAGCGAAGTGAGGCCAAGAAAGGGTGCGGAAAAGGAAAGAGGGAGCGAAAAAAGAGAAAGGAAAATCAAAAATGAAAAGAACTGATAAAAGAAAAAATTACAAACGGTGAAGGAATTTGAGGAAAAGCGAAAGGTGAGAATAACAAAAAAGAATAAATGGAAAATGAGAACACGAAAAAGATGAATAAAAGTAAACTACTTACTTGGCAAAGTCTCACCAAATTCCTTTTTAGACAGCCTCGCTTTCAAGATGACAAATGTCAATCTACCAGAGGTGGGTAGGTAGCATAGTGACAATAGTACTTCCCCTACGCGAACTGGGCTGTCCTCCTGATATATCAATTTATCAAATATTTGAGATATAACATGCATGCCGATTGGCTAGCTGCCATGTTCATTAGAGAACGGACCATCACCACCATCATCAATGCATTTCAAGGACAATTTTTTTACGAAAGGATTTCCCCGTCTACTCGAGCAAATATCATAAAAGAAATGCATTTGTCATTCCATTTGGTCCAATTTTCTTATCCATAAGAGCAAAAAATGTAAGACAATTTACGCGCGTGGAAGAACCTTAATCAGCATTATTATTAATTCCATCAACTCCACTACCACTATCATCATCTTACTTCTTCTCACCACCACCACCACGCACCATCTTACTTCTCCTCCCTCTTCTCTCTACCACTACCACTACTACCATCACCATCACTTCTTCTTCTCACCACCACCACCACCCACCATCATCTTACTTCTCCTTCTTCTTCTCACCACCACCACCACCACCACCATCCATCATCACCACCACACCACATCTCATCACCCTTTTTCACCACCACCACCATTATCATCACTTCACCACCACCATCATCATCACCTTCACCACCACCATCCTCTCTAACACCTTCACCACCACCACCACTCTCCTCCCTCCTCCTCCTCCACCACCACCACCACCCACCATCATCATCTGACTTCTTCTTCTTCCCACCACCATCATCACCACCACCACCATCATGATCATCACCATCATCAACAACACCAACATTATTAATACATTTCAGGAGGGAACCTAGAAATCCACACTTACCAAAAACAGAGAGACATCTTTACGGATATCTTTTTCAAAAGTTACAACAGTGTTTTCCTCCATGTTCAAATTCTCATCAAAACTATGAAACGCTTCTCCAATTGCTGTATGCCTAGAATATCCATCGAAGCTATATAAACAAAACTGCAGTGTTCTTTCAGAAAGTTCAGCGAAAGACACATCAAATTCGAAACTCTCTTGAAACTCAGGGTTGGCATTTTTTTGCTGGATTTTAGTCTGCTGCTTCAGCTCTCTGTCTGGTAGAAGGTAGACTTCAATATAAGTTGTTGGTTCGTAGCAAATTATATCTTTTGCAGCGATTACAGTAACTTTAAGACACTCCTTTTCTGTGTCATACATGATTGCAAATTCTAATTTTCCGACTCTTGGTATGGGATCGACTAAACCCTCATCTGAATCACTTGTTGGGCTTAAGTTTCCATTACGCCAGTCAGGCAAATAAGTATCGGAAGCTGAGCTATCGGCTTGCATAAGAGGACGGTGCCTGCGCTGTTGAGGCGCACGGGAAAAGTCGCTTTCTTTGAAGGAAGCCGATCGGGGTAGGAGTTTGTATTCCTGTTGTTGGCCGGCCTCTCTTCTTTGGCGAACATATTTGTAGAGTAAGAAGAGGAAGATGACCAGTAGAAGCACTGCACATCCTATGGCAAATGCAATGGCAATCTTGACTTTAACATTAGCTGAAAGAACAAGAATGACATCGTTACACAAAATGGCAATTAGCGCTCTAGATTTTTAGATGAGTAAAATATGGACTTTGGTCGAACTTGGCTGATTTTAGCACGACGCGACGCGCAAACTAGGTAAGTACTTGGTGTATGCAACACCAATTGTATGCAACACCAAGTGTATCAGTGGATGTATCATTTATTGATACGCTTGGTGTCACATACACCAAGTACTTACCCTTGAGCTCCGAAATATTAGCTCTTCTAGCACTTCTATTCTGATATATCATTACTCCAGAGATGCATGACTGACATACGGACTAACTGGCTATCTGTATCAAATAATTGAGTGACAGACACAAAAAGACATACTCAGATTAATTGACTCACCGATTGACTCACTGACTGATCGACTGATTCACTGACTGATTCACTGACTGACTGACTGACTGTGACTGACCATAGTTAATGGAGAGTCCCCTCCATTAACTATGCACTGACTGAATGACTGAGTCACTGACTGACTGACTGACTGACTGACCGACCGACCGACCGACCGAACGACTGACTGACCGACCGACCGACTGACTGACTGTACGGAAATATTGCCTTCCTCTGCCATGTAATAGTTTAATAAAGAAACGAAGGTATCGATCAAAATCGAAATTTTGTAAGATGCTATGAAACGCAAACTTTTTACTGAAGTTTCTCATTCGACTAATCAAACAACAGAAAAAATCGAAATGATATTGCTTATATATTCTACATTCTAACTTTAACAGACATTAACATAGCTTAACACGCATCATTAACTTTCAACACATCAGAAAACAAATTTATTCAAAATGTCCAAGTTGATCTCTTAATTTCTTAGTAATCTGTACACAAAAAAACACTTCAGTTCGCTTAAGTTAGGACGCGACGCATGGTATCTGGGGGCAAATTTTGTTGATATTAAAACTTTTAAATTTTTCGGCCTCTGAAGAGACTTACTGAAGTGACATAATTAAGTGATTGATGTGTTTTTTTAGTTAAAGAGAATGTTTAGGAACAGATCGGAAATCAACTTGAAGCTTGGCGAAACTGCTTTTAGACGGATATATATTAACATAAAATGCTATTATAATAATATTAGGTCGTCGCTGTACATAAAATCAGTGGATGTTTCAATGTTATCATAATTGATATCTTCAAAATAGCAAAAATATTTGGAAAATTTGAGAGAATTAAAGCTGCACATTTTTATAAGGAGAGTTCTTTGGGAGTTGTATAAGGTGATTTTGAAGCGAAATTTTTATGTGTGAATATCAAAATTTCATTTTAAAAGAGAAAAAATGTTTATTCAAAGCGCTAACTAAAGGCAATATCGATTATAATTAATACAGATAAATTTATGCATTACTTAAAACAGCGGCTTTCATTGGCAACAAAGAGATAATATGTATACAAATGTATAAGAAATATAAAAATCCAAGTAAACCAATAAGCTAAAGAATGAGTTAAGTCCTGAGTATTTTTTTGTGCTTGCTTGTTCTATCAAACGATAAGAAGTGAAGCTTATTTATCAAACATTGAATAATTGTTGTCAAATAAGTTTACCTTGAAGATATAATTTTCTGTAATCAGAGTAAGCCATTTATGTTAAAGACCACCTTGAAAAAATCATCTTCTCCAAACACTGTTTTACAGTGCACAATTTTCTACCCACTTCCAACTCAAGCTACTGTCGCTCTTCTCTTCTCTTCAAATTCAGCCTCAGACGATTTTGGCAATGAACTGAACATTAGCGTATCTAAAGCACCTCTCAAGTCCAACTCCAACAAACTGATGAATAAAAAGTTGTTCAGTTTTTCGTGTAAGAGACTTTCACCACATTTTCACTCCATTTGGTGGAAATTTGAAGGTTGAGTATTTGCATTTGCTTGGGGCGCCATTGTATAGGCACTCTTTCAATCACTTTTGTACTTGTTTGATAGCTAATTAATTTATTCATATATTCAAGGAGCTGTTTTGTGGATGCACCTAAAGGAGTATTAGCACAAATCAGTGAACACAATAGCGTTAGATAACCTCGTCTGTGGCCAACGACGCTTGTAAAGGCCCAAAAAAGTACTCTATATTAGAGTTATTTAAGATGTGGTTTTAGATCTAGCTCTGAAAATTCTGGTTTATAACTGGTTTTATAAAGAACGAAATTTTGAGTATTTTAATTAAACCACAAAAGAAGGCAACGTCAAAGAAATAAGACAACGAAAACTGAAGAATCTTTACAAAACTTTTTCTAAGTAATAAAATGAACTTTTGTACTCTACATATTTTATACTCTATTATATTATTTTATTAACTTTGAATATTTCAACTATCTTAAAGTACAAAGCACCAAGTTCATCACAAAAAAGAGAAAAAATCAAAGAGTTCATATATCTAAAAATATCACTAAATCTTCTTTTTGGTTTCCTTGCTATCAGAGATTTCTATTTATCGAGAAAACGTCTGCTACAAGAGTACTTTTTGGTGCTGGACAAGCTAACCTCGTTATATAGAAGTTAAGAAATTGGTGATATAACGTTTGGGATAAAAGTGATGTAACTCTATTGTTGTTAAGCTCTTTATCAATACTATAATAGTTTGTTTAAGACAACTGTAAAACAATAGCGAATTTTGATCATCTGGGCTGCCTGCGTTACCACGAAAACGATTTTAAATTGTTCATTTTGAGTAGAATTTCCTTTGGCTGTGTAAGAGTACTCTAAGCGTAAAAAATATTCTGGAAGATCTGTTTGCAACACGGTAAATAGTTCTCAAAGCTCAACGAACCAGAAAGAACTGCTCTATGTTTGTACACATTATTTAGCACGCACGAGGTACCCAACCGAAGGCACAAATGACACGCAAAATCAATCCCTTTTGGACTAAAACTTGTTATACAAAAAGTGAATTTCACAGAGTTGGTAAACGCAGAAATCTAATGTGAGTTTCCGCCTTTGAAAAGAGTGATGGCGTCGGTAAAACCGCGTCCTTTATTGATCCAAGTCCTTGAAAGCCAATCAAAAGGAACAAAAATTAAGCTGCAGGATTTTGGGATTTCGGCAAGACATACTAATATATATGGATTTTTCTCGACAATCCATAACTATGGCATATGAACAACAAAAGTTCTTGACCTTTCTTTTCACGTTATTACTAGTAATGGCTAAAGCTTGTTGTGATCTTGTTTTTTTAAGACTCTTGCGTGATGTAGATAATCGGAGATAGTAAATTTGCCCCTGGGCGTCCGCCAAACATTTCCCGCCGAAAAGCTTTCAATCTTTATCAAAATACTGTTTTGTGGTAATAAGTACACTTCACTATAATCATATACGCTGACAAAGATACGTCTTTCGAAGTCACTGAACTTATTTTTCTAAAATAGCACTAAAGTAAGCTAAAACATTGAAATGAGGCCAAACATAGTTTATCGTGCCGCGCAATTATAATGTATTGCATTGTAATATTTATCTGTCCATTTGAGTATGACTGAATCAATTGTGTGATTCGAACCGAGAGATTTCAAAGTCATACATTGTCTTTTAGGTTTTCAAGGCGTTCCTTGTTACCTTGGTTTCCTGTGTTGAGGGAGATCTTGACCCTTTACCACAGGACACCCAATGGTGTAATTGCAATGTGAAATGACTGTCAAGTGATGATGCAGGCATCACTAGCAGGGGTGTATCGAAGAATTCGTTAAACTATCGAATGAATGAAGAAAGACAGGAGGCAAGGAAGGAAGAAATGGAACGAAGAAGGAATAGAAGGAATAGAAGGAATAGAAGGAAGGAAGGAAGGAAGGAAGGAAGGAAGGAAGGAAGGAAGGAAGGAAGGAAGGAAGGAAGGAAGGAAGGAAGGAAGGAAGGAAGGAAGGAAGGAAGGAAGGAAGGAAGGAAGGAAGGAAGGAAGGAAGGAAGGAAGGAACGGAGATCAAAGAAAATCATAATGAATGATAAAACGTTCTGAGTAGAACAGGAAATCTGAATGGATGACTGGTTGAAAGAACGTCTGAATAAATGAAAGACAAGGAGTCGAAAGAAAATTGGAATGAAGTGATCAAAGAAAGTCTGAATGAAGAATCGATAGATAGAAAGAAAGCTTCAATGAATGAATAAAGAAAGCTAAGTCTGAATGAATGACCGACAAAAAGAAAGTCTAGATGACATATTATCTTTAGTCATATTTAGGTTGTTTCTAAACTAAAACTAAAGCTAAAAAATATAGTTTCATATTATTTTCAGTGAATTGTTTTTTTCATTTTTAAAATGAGATTGCGTTTTTAATGTCATTGCATCCCAGTCGTTTTGCATTTTTTCTACAATATGTGACAGAGAAAATGCTCAGTTCAACAGATCATGAATTTAGCTTCCTTCCTCAAGAAATCTTATCAACGGCGTAGCTAGCAAATAGGCCTGTAGATCCGTGCCTACAAACTGTTCAGTCTCTGGTGTTTAAAAGATAACTATAACTTAAAATGAGTTAATCATTTCTACACATAGTTCCTGTTGGGCTAGGTGCATAGCTTGCGTACACAATCTTTTTGAAGTAAGTTTATTGGGTCGACCCATGTCGTTTGATAATCGGTACTAACTATTGTTAACATATGGAACAACAATTTATCTCTAAAGTAATGTCCCTGATTATTGTTTAAAATGAATGACTAAAAAGGACTAGAGCAGATTTCGTACATGATGAGTGTGTAACGTACCGCGCCGTGCCGTGTCCGTGTCAGTGCCGTGATTTCTATAAAAACATTCGAAATTCCTACCGTAACCGTGCCGTGACCGTGCAGTGGCGTTTTCGAAGTCATACGACATCCACTCCACTGCCGTAACCTTATAGGCTTATAATCCCTGGGCTTATTATACAAGTTCTTAAGGGATTTTAGGGGGCATATTATAATTGGAGTAAAAAATATCGTTTCACATTGAGATGCATAAATTGTGACCAAGAGCGATATTAATGTTTTCTAAGTAATGTATAAAGAACTCGAGAGCGTGTTATATCGGTGGATAAAGATCCGATTATCATATTTGACCAGAATTTTCCAAATTTGACTATTTTTGGCTTAAAAAATTCAAGTTAAAGTTTATGCAAATGAACAAAAATCTTTATCTAATATAAAGATCTACCTTACGGTAGTGATTGCCATTGTGTTTTCTAATGAATTATTAATGAGTTTGATAAATACAGATAATTTTTGCATACATGTAGAACTTTTAGTGCTGTTATTCAAGTGTCAAAGGTAATTGAAAGGTGATGCATTTTTCTACAGCTATTGCCATTTGAAATTGCAGAGTCTAAAGTGAAAACAAACGAAAACTGGGGAGGGGCTTGTAATCAGGGAGGCACATTCTTCAATTGCAATCAGTTCCCAGGAGAGTGAATCGAACAAAAGACATGGAAGCCATGTTGGTGGTCTTGACAATAGAAATCCATCAACATGGCTGCAAAAGCTGTTAAGAGGGCTTCTTTAATGGAATGATATGTTAAAACAGTGAGAATGATTTAAATAGATACAAGAATTTAACTTGTACAATCAATATCAATTTTTGATAAAAAATATAAAAACTAATATCAATTTTTTACATTTAAAAAATGTAGCCTTGAGCAATTAAATGACGTGCTTGATCGCTTGTCACAAATGATCCTCCTCCAATCCAGACCAACTTAAAATTGCACACACCAAGAAAATGACAATCAAAAAGAGCGCAATTCCTCGTTTTTGAAATCAGAAATGAATACCCGCCAGCCATTGGAATTTTTCCCTGATGTGATTTAACTATGAAACTTCCCAGATTAGTTCTTACTGCCGCCCTTAGTGCTCAGGGATTAGTTCCAAATGATAAAATACTTTGTTAGCTATTTGATTATCATGCAGTCATACCGAGTACATAGTATATATTTACATACATTAGCAAGCAAAAGTAAATTCCAAAGTTCTCGAACAAATACAACTTCATTTCAATACGAAATAAAACATTTTCTTATCATATATCATACTAAAAATCGTCTACTTTGATATAAAGTAAGTTATAGTTATAGTAAATTATAGTTGGTGATATATTGTTGAATATTTCTGTTGAAATATTGGGGAATATTTGTTCCACTTTGATGAATTTAAAGGAGATGAACTAATTGTCTACTAGTGAGCGTATAAATGCAGCTATAAAATTTATTTCTGGTCAACTGGGTGCAAATGTACAAAGGTAGACGGAAGAGAGTAAAAACATTTACTTAGGGTTATGCACAAATATTTGACTGATTCGTGTAACTTCGAAACCTTCGTTCCACTTTATTGACTTCATATCAGAAGTCTTCAGTAGTCTGATCGCAATGTAATATTTCAAATCACATTTGGACTATAAAACTATTTTCTGACTAAATAGTCCAACAAAGTATAAAGTGAAAAAGGAGAGAGATTCACTTAGCGAGTAATTGAATTTCTTGAGAAATTCGTTCCACCGGGCTGATTTCATTCGATATAAACTAGCTCTTACTGAGACAGTTTTGTGGTGAATAACTGTATAATTACCTACAGCCTATTTATCGATTGCTTCATCTTGCTGTAACATCTAGAGTAATTTATTGCTAACGCATCGATTTATGATTAACTTAGTCCAAGTATTCGTTTGAATAAACTTGATTAAAGTTTGATTTTCAATCCTCTTACCTGATGTATCTGAGGTTTGGCCAATTGCATCGTAGAGCTGCTTATGATGGTAAGGTACTAATGGTAAAGCAATCTCATTGTGGGTCTCATTCATCGCTTCTTAAGTTAGAAAATCTGTTCTGTGCCTTGATGAAGTCAATGGAGGCAGTGGAACACCTTCGTGCACGAGCGAAGATTCCCGCCATCAAGTCCTACCATTGTCAAACCCTGAAAGAAGAAAGTAAAGTTTCCAAAACTTGAATATAAACTTTGGGTGACAAGTTTGAGATCATAAGAAGCTTCACGTGAAATAATCTAATTCTCGTTAAAGAAGCAAAATGAAGAAAAGTACCAAGTCATGGCAAGTCCTCTTGTGAAGTTCTAAAAGAGTTTCTCACAAGCGTTCCAAACTAATAGCCATGAACAAAGACACGAGGAGAATTCAATCTCAAAATCACTCACTCACAACAAAGATATGAATAAACATAAATGTGTCAAAGATGCAAATTTCGCGGGGAGTGTATTATTGTGGGCTGGCACCGCGTGGATGCATTTGAAAGATGACATGCAAGTCAACTTAAATGTCCAGTGTGGGTATATTAAATACTAACAATGTTATAAAAGGCAAGCACAAAGTAACATCTTATAATAACTAATTTTAAAAGTACATTTTAAAGTTAACTTTCTTTGAGTATAAGGGCTTTCAATTATCCTCAGTTTCCATTGAATTTGCTAAGAATGACTTTAATGCATTCCTTTGTTCAATAGTGATCTCTTGATGGATTCTGTAATACCACTATATAGAGTTTACAATTGATGTTATAAACAACTTTGATATTAAAAAAAGAATTAAGAGTTGATAACATCTTTTCTGTGCCCATCTAATGCATGCCGCTGCATACATTGTAAAACCCTCAAGTTAATTAAATTTAATCAATGCACTGATAAGTTATTAACTCAGCCAACTCAGCTGACGAAACCTGCAGTTTCGAATTCAATGCTGACAATCCCTAATTAAAAATCATAAATGAACGACTTTTGTAGTTTTATGATGCGAAACCGAATGCACAGCAATGGTTTCGATACAGCGAAGACTTCGACGTTGTAGGAAGTCGCCAAAGTCCATCAAAATATGTAGTGTATGAATAAACGAATGAATAAATGGATGGATAAATGAATGGATAAACAAATAAATATATGGGCAAATGGAATGAAGGATATATAATGGATGGATGGATGGATGGATGGATGGATGGATGGATGGATGGATGGATGGATGGATGGATGGATGGATGGATGGATGGGATGGATGGATGGATGGGATGGATGGGCGGATAACAGATAACATATATGGACAAATGAATATAGTGGATACTGAAATGAATGTAAATGCATTTTGTGTTGGGATCACAAATTGAAAAACACTGATAAATGAATTGGTAATTGAAAGAAAAAGTAAATCATGATTATTAGGTGATTTAGTAAATGAATAGATGAAAGTTGGATCATAAGAAAAAATAAAGCATTTAAATACTAAAAAATCTATTTTGAAGATCTATTTAAGCAGGTCCACCTGCACTATGAAGTGTTTTCTTTTTTCTTTTTTTTATAGAAAATCAACACGTACTCTTAGTATGGTAAGTTTAATAATTCTATGCAATCATCATGTATTTGGCTTTACTGAACATACCGTTCCCACTCAACAGTTTATTACTGAGCTCAACTGTTATGACGTATATCTCAATAAGAAATACAAACAAATCCAGCTGTTTTTAAAATAATGTTGTACAAGAAAAAGGTTTTTATATCCATTTTAATCTGAGTATAGTACCAAAAAAGTCTCTGGAACCAGGTATTCATTTCCTTTTCACCTCCCCCAATTCCAAGCTATTGTCTTGAACCAAGATATTAACACCAAATAGTTTTTCATTTTTGTCGAAATACAATAACAATAATTGTCGTTCGTTAAGAGCTCATTGCTGACGTTAGTATAGCTGACCACAAACACGAATTATCACCTCTGCTAGCCATTCAGCTTTGGATATTACAGGTATATAGTTAAGGACTAGAGAGGGTGATATTGTTTGAGAAGGATCGCACGTACGATCACTTTGGAAATTAATAATCTCTGCTGTGGTTCTGATTCTGATGTCAATGTGCCTCTTAAAATACTAGAATAGCCTCCCTGTTTAACTCCTGTGGAGACTGATTTGGCTTTGAAACACTGGAGCAAATATTGGAGAGGATCTGGGTTGATGAACTTTGAACATATACTAGGTATTGAAACAGTTACTGTTTTAATTTGTTGTCAAGTAAGCACCTCTTCGTTGCTAACCGCTTTGTGGTCGATCGCGGAATCATGTAAAAACTGTAGATCTGGCAAAATACGATAAGATAACTAAGAGTTACGTTATTTTTATCCAAAAAAATATTTCTTTGGTGAAAGAGTTGACTCACTAACATGACAAATATCACAGCAAGAGACGCAGTAGCTTTACCGCGAATCGCTGACACTGCTGTATCAAGGTCTTCTTCAAGAACGAGTTCCAGAGAAAGTCCGAGAGATGAAGAGGCGGAAAGTTTGAAAGAAGAGCAACCTGTAGAAAACTACGACCAGAGGACGGAAAACTGTTCTGATAGTGAAGGGCTGAAATTGCCAGTTTTGGTATGGCCCAAAGAGGAAGTCAACGATTGTCAATGCCCTTTGTCAACAAACAATGAAATTGGTCTCCCGGCTAAAACTGCCGCTCATGTAGTTACTCAAAAGCAATCCGAAATGTACCACGAGGAATTAAAAGCCTTGAAAGAAAACCTTAGGCAACTGTCCATCGAGGCAAGAGATATGATTTTGGATTGTCGTATTAGAGATGAAGAAGCGAAGAAGCAAGCAAATGAGGAGAAAAAGGCTGCAAGAAAAGCGGCTAAGCTTGCCGAAAAATTGGACGTCCAAAATAGATTGACAATCAATGCAGCTACAGCAATTGTTAAATTAAAACCGATGGGGAATGGGTCTGAGAGAAGTGAAAGTATTATGACAAATAAAACAAATGAGTTAAGCAAAGAGAAAAAAGAGAGCGACGAAGATTCTGTTTCATCGCCTTGTAGTACACCCAGCGATGATCCACCTAACCAACGATTACGGTTCACAGTCGAGGACGGAGAAAGATCTAAACTGTACGGAACCAAAGACAAGGAACAACAGTAACAAAAAGGTCAATGCAATTAATGATATAGTTGATGATACTGGTAGTAAAAGGAACAAGGGGACACTAACTTTAAGGCCTATATCGGAGGAGAACACTGAAGGAACTAATTGCGATAGAAAGGTGTCAATAAGTGCAAAGAAAAGGGAAATAATTAACGAAGCCAACCAGTTAAAGATAAACGATGCTTCTTTAGAAAGTCTTACAAGGCGAGGAAAACGAGAACTAGAGTCTATCGATCAACGAAGAGAAAGCGAGAATGCTGTGGAGCATGTCGAAGTACATGAAACTACGTATACCAAAGACGAAGTCGACTTCTTTGAGTCACAGAGACTTCGTAGACAAGTCAACAGAGACCAGTTCGATGACAGGCTAAACGATCTAGAAAGTGTCTCAAGTTTTGCTGACAGAACTATTGGAACAAGCACACGTTCAAGTGAAGTCGGATTACCTGGAAACAAAGGCAAAGATAAAAAATGGTATATGGATCGATACAGAGTTCCCAAACAACCAATGGAAATCGCTTTTCAGTTGCATAAATTGGGAATTGAGTTTGAATCAATGCGAGTTAGGGAGTTGTTTGAATCACTACAAAAATGCGAAGAGAATCTAAAAAAAGCAATAGCCAAAGAAAAGCGAGACGCCATAGAGGAAAAGAAACGTATTGAAAGGGAAACAAGAGAAAAGCAACGCAAAGAGGCAAATCGTCGCAAAATGGAAGAACTCGAAGCCCGGGAGGCAAAACGCAAGGAACAAGAAGCTATTGAAAGAAAAAAACGACGCCTGGCAGCAATTGAGAGGAGAAAACACAATCTAGAACTTTTAAGAAACATGAACAACACTATTTTATCGACCAAAGCTTCCCGTTCGTTTCGATTTTCATATTTCCCCATTTTACCAAAACCGAAGCAACAAGGAACATCTTCTTCAGACCTAACAGATGATGATAGTAGCAGCGATAACATAGTTTCAGAATCAGATGAAGAGGCTCCGAAAAGCACACAAATTTCTAGATCGGTATCTTGTCACTCAGCTAGAGCTTCGAAATCAAGAAAATAACTTCCAAAATTTTTTTCATCATTGGATTGTATTGATTGTAGTTACGTCTAGACGCCCGCTGTACTATAAATATATACTTGTGAAGTTCCAGCCTCCCAGTCAGTCGCAGTAAAATATAATAGTATTGGGACAAAAACATTTGTAAAAAATGCAACAAATTGATAAAATCCTCCCATTCCACTACAGTATATGGAAACTCCGCTAATTTTGTCTAACTTTGAGACCGCGTTCAGGGTCATCCGCTTTCTTACTCTCCCCCTCCTTACCGTTTTTTTACCGCTCTTCTTATCCTAGAAGAGCATTTCAGATTAAATACATGACGTCATTGTTACTAAGGTAACGTAAATAAGGCAAAATGGGCTTATTTTTATCTGTTGTAATTTTACTACGGTGCAACATATAAATAGTACTAAATAGTGCTAAATAATGCTAATTCTATTGTTTTCTATTGTTTCATTAGTGCTATTTAGTACTAAATAGTACAAACTAGTTTTAAATTTCTTTTCAGACAAAATTAAAACAAATAGCATCACGGTCTTGTATGTTTGTGAGCTAATTAGTTCATGGGGTACAGCTATGAGAGCTCCAGCAGTGAACCAAAATCGCTTGTTTTCTTTATTGAGCCAATAGAGTACTTTTTGATAAGCAGAGGATACAATCCCCATACTACTTTGAACCCACAATCATCCTTTTTACTGAAACCACACAAAGGATTTTTTTGAGGATCAACTGGGATTTGTCTGATAAGGATGGTGGAAGCTGTTTGTGAATTCACTGGATTTGTGCGTTCCTAAAACAAACAGCGATAAACAGAACATAGTTTATTCGTAGGTAGTGATAAAGAAACCCAGTTGCCTTTCGATAACCATCTCTACTTCAGGAAAACCATCGTATTTCCAAATATTTTAATAACAAGATACTTTTGACAAGTTCCTCGAGTCAAGTTAAGGAAGAGTAAGGCTGAGATCGCTTCACTTGTACGAAAAGAAGACACTCGCCACAACTAGATCATTGGAATTTTATTGATTCAGAAAACTGAGAAACTGACGTTTGGAATATATATATCAGAAGATAGATATACAGTAGTACTGAGTAACTATTATTTGTGTGGAGTTTAAAGGAAAACGAAGGAACAAAAATATTACTCTTCAGCTCAAATTAAGTTCCACAGCACAAAGTGTCGCAAGGCGATTCAAGCTAGGACACAAAATATTCTATCCAGTTAAATCACCGAAGGAATGCTTTTAAAACTATCAAAGAAGCCAAAGAGAGCTCAAGGCCTGCTCATAAAGTTCAAAAAGAAGTTGAAAGTAAATAAAAATTTGTATGATGATCAGCGTTGACGGTTACAATAAGAGGAAAGGGAAAATAGCGATAGACAACAAAGTTTCAACGACAATTGTCTACGTACTATAGGAGTTTGTACTAATCTAAAAAAGGAGAAAACACATCTGATCATCTTAAAAAGATAAAGGAGCAAAGGAAGAGGAACTCAAAACAATACGATGCTGGATACGACGAAGATGGAGGAAGAAGATCAAGAAAATTTTAGGTTTCCACCAATTGGTCAAACCTTTGTCAGAAATGATAAACTTCGTGTGCCTTCGGGGCGTCGTAGCAGCTTACGACTACCAAGCCTTGGCTCTATCTATGAGTCCGAACACGAGTCACTTTATAGCAGCAGAGCTGACAGCAGTAGTGACTCTGCATATGACGAAACGTCGCCAGAGTTTAGCTCAACTAGCAGTTTTATTGAAAGATCAGATAGCTTTCTATCGACGACACAAACTATTGTACTGGAAGTAGAGGAAGAGAGGGAGATCGAGAAAAGAGTGAAACAAGAATTCAGGCATGAATTCAAGAACATTAAGACACAAACTCGAGAGAAACAAAAGGTTTTGAGAAAACAATTCAAATCAAAAATCAACGGAGCGCGGGCAAAATTGTTGGTAGCGCGCGCGAACGCGGAGAGAGAAACCATTGATAAACTACAAAAAGAAGCTGAGAAAAAGGAAACACAGATCTTAATGGAACGCAAGAAAAGACGCGAATCTAAGAGCGCGTGGGAATTAGTGGCAGACATGGCAGCACTTCGAAAAATACGAGCTGAACTCGACCGCGCTCGAGCGAGAAGGCGAAGCACAATTGCCACCACATTGGTTGCGACCAGACATAAAGGATATAGGTTTGGAGGTGGCCTTACTGACTCTGAGATCAAAAGATTAGAGAAAGAAGATGAAATCCAAAAGTTAGTTGAGGAGCTGGAAAACCTTGGGCTAACGGACGCTGCCAGCAACTTGATTTCGTCATTGAATAACAAAACGGATTCTGAAGAGCAACTAATGGAAAACCTTAAAAAAGAGCGTGAACAGGCGAAACTCAAAGCACAGGAAAAAAGGAATGTCGAGGTAGAAAGACTGAGAAAAGAAAAGATAGAAGAAAAGGAAATGCTTGAAAGGGAGAGAATAAAATGGGAAGCTGAGGAACGAGAGCGATTGGAGAGAGAACGAAGGATGCGAATGATGGAAGCCTTGAGAAGAAAAGCATTTAACATTGAAATGAGAAAAAGTTTAAACCAAACTAAACTTACTTCGAGGATTTCAAGGTCTTATACATATTCTTACTACGATAGTCAGCAATTTTAAAACAGGATTGAACTGTTAGTTCTTCAAGATGACATGGTTCAATAATACTTGTCAACATGCAATTTTATACATACACCACAATCATGCATTCGTAACTAGTCTCTGCATGCCTGGGATTTTCCGAAACGCAACTATGCTTTCTGTAAGATGAACACCTTTCTAAAATGGACAACTATTGGTCCTAAGCTTTATCTAGTTTTTTTTATACTGGCATACTCTAATGCATCAAATCTAAAATACATTTTATTACTTTATAAACACTAATATATATAGCGAGCGCATTTGATTATATTTATAGAAAATGGCGCTATATAAATATTAAATATTATTATTATTATTATTATAGTCAGAAGAGCATAATCACGCATGGTTATGTACTTCTGAATCTGACAGAAGAACTCCGCTATCCCGCAAATTCATCCTACTCTATGCGTCCCTGATCGATTTACTTAATTATAACAGACGTCAGATCTATATCGCCACTGATCATATATCTGACAGTACTTTACGATTTCCTCTGGATAACCGCGGTTAATCCCCTATACTATTAGTCCACTGTTAAGCCCCTGTTTTAGTGTACAGTTTACAAAACTGTTTCTCTGCATGCTACCGTTTTTTTCTTTTTTTTCGGATAATTACTATCAGCCTTCACCATCTTGGGTAGAAAGTATTTGAGATAGCGGATTCAGCTGAATATAAATGCATTGAGTAGGGCACCTGTGCATTAGTAGGGCACCTGTGCCCGGCTATAAGAATAGAGACGTTAATAAAGTTATTATTATTATTATTATTATTATTATTATTATTATTATTATTATTATTATTATTATTATTATTATTATTATTATTATTATTATTATTATTATTATTATTATTATTATTATTGCTATGTTATAGGATTATTATTATTATTGCTGTATCATAGGATCGTATGTTTATTTAACACGGTGTGACTCAGAAGAGTTCCCTTTATTTAGTTATCCACCTTGGCATCTATAGATTTCTTATATCATACACCACTTAAAATAAAGAGAACAGTGCTAGTTCTCTTATTTGCTGTCTCACTTATATATATATGATGTTTACAATAAACTCAGTTATAATGCATACTTATATTAATATGTCAACGTTTATAATTGTTTGTCGTTTCTAGTAGTATACTTGATAGCAATCCCACTCATTAATTATTAGTCAAGGGTAGCCAGCTGATTCATAATATTCTTTTTTTCGTCCGTCACATGCAAAAGGGACAGGTCTCTACAGCGCAAGACTCAGCCAAGGAGAGTCAAATGCCCGTCGAGTGAACGATCAAAGGAAGGCCCACTCCAGGACCATAAGTTGCCTTAAAACGCCTAAAAACGCCTTAAAATACTCAATGTAGCCTTTAAGTTAATTCAACTCTTCTAATAAGTCGCCTTAAAACGCCTAAAAACGCCGTAAAACGCCTTAACAAATTACACAAATATATCCACATTTTCTTAAAACGCCTTAAATTACATTAAGTCGCATGAAAAAAACGGCAACTTAAGGATCCGGGATGGGTCTAAAGGAGTGTCTTGACTGAATGAAATACAATTTGCGTGTATTAACAAGGTAGTGAGAACCTCGGGCATTTGGAAACTTGACCGAATCTCGATCACAATTTACTTTCAGTCGCACGCTGTTCCTTGTCTTAACACTATCGCGGTTATCTTCGCCGTTATCGTATCAGGATTTGGGCTTGAATACTTGATGAAGTTCTACTAGTAAACAGGTCAATTTGGGCTTGGATACTTAATGAAGTTCAACTAGTAAACGGGTCAATTTGGGCTTGAATACTTAATGAAGTTCAACTAGTAAACAGGTCAATTTGGGCTTGGATACTTAATGAAGTTCAACTAGTAAACAGGCCAATTTGGGCTTGAATACTTGATGAAGTTCTTCTAGTAAACAGGTCAATTTGGGCATGGATACTTAAAGTGAAGTTCAACTAGTAAACATGTCAATTATGGACAATAATTTGTATTAAAAATACGAAAAGGTGTAGGATCTACTCATTCTGTTGTTGAAATACGATGCCATTGCCCATGAGCGACGCTCCAGATTCTTCGCCCTTTTCTTCAGTAGTAACATCAACTGTTCCCTCTTGAGTTCTTCTTCTTTAATTTTATTTAAACGTTCTTGTTCAATTCGCTCTCTTTCTTTGCGTGCCTTTTCTTCGATTCTTTCTTTGCGCAATCGATCCAAAGCCCTTGCTTTTGCAGAGGCTTTGTCCTGTTTCATTTGTAATCGGATATTTTCCTGTGAATCTTCTTTTACAGACAGGGCGTTGGTTAATTTACGTGCCTCTTCATGAAGCCCGTGGTCATAGATCTCTAGTATTAGACTATGAACTTCACGGTCACGCTCTAGCCTTTTTAGTTCAAAATGAAGTAGTGCGTCTTTCTTTTTATGGTCTTCTTTCTTTGATTGCATGGAGGAATTCTTTTGGCGTTTGGCACGCGCTTGAAGACGGTCGAGATCAGATTCGACTTTTTTTAAATACCGCAATTCTCTTGCTCTTTCTTTATCAGTCTCTACATTTGGACCACTCTTTTCTTTGGTTTTCCTGCTTTTCCTCGTGGCGCGTTTTTTAAGTATTCTTGCACGCTCTTCTTCAATCGTCCGCATTTGATTTTCTGTATTTATTTGTTGAGCTTTGACACGTGCTTTCACAAGACTATCCCTTGCTTCTTCAAGAAAAGCTCTGAATGTCTTTTTAATGACGATATTTTTCTTGTTTCCCTCCTGGTAGATCTTTTTGAACTCATTGGACAACTGGTTTCTGATTCTTTTTTGAATTTCTTTTTCTTCTTCTTTGGTAAGCTGGATCTCATCGGGACTCAATTCTATATCTTCTTCGCTGTTCTTCTCAGCTTTACTCTCTCTTTCGTTCTGAAGTACTAGCTCTTGTAAAGCCAGTTCAATTTCTTCATTCCAGTCTATTCCCAGCTATTGATCCACTATTTGAAGAAAATCCAATTGAGGAACTCCTCCCAGAGACCATTCCTGGTATTAAGGAAGACGGGCCATCTGAAAAATTTGCCAGTTGAAGTTCGGGTAGCAAACGCAGTCCGAGACTCGATGTCTTATGTGCACGTGACATTTTCAAAGACATTCTTCAAACGATTCCATCAAGATCTTCTAAGCTCTGCTGAGCCTCTTTGGTAACAAACGCTACTTATGATATACCACTTTATCAAACCATGGCAACAACTTAATTACCAGTATAACTTGATAATGAACCTGGCGGGGATTCCATCGACCCTCTCACAATAGGATGATTTACGGATGTATAGATAACTTGGTTGGTTACTTGATTAAATCTTACACTGAATCTTTTAGTAATCTTGCGAATAATAATGGTAATACGACTGAGTAGAGTCCAATTCGGTCTGTAGCTAAACGAGGAATAAACAAAATAGGATGACCACGTATAGCGGGAGTCCAATTTGTTTGTTCTGAGTGTGATTATAGACAGAATTATAGACGGTACGAAGTCCTGTTACCAATTAATCATAACTATTAACATTTCCGAAAAAAACGTTTTCGTGCTAATCAGTGCTAACCGCAAGTAAAATGGCCAAATTTTGGTGAAAAAGCGAGAAAAGTTAGTGAGAAATCTCTTGAGCCCGCGCTCGATGGCGTAGTGATTGCGTGATAGCATGCGCAATCTCATCTAAATCCTTATTACAGACAAAACACCCATGATAAAATCCTTAGTCATTGTAGGCAAGTAGAGTAAATATACAGGCGAGATTTAATAGGGACTGAATCACAAATATAAAGACACTCTTAATATACACTTTATAGTAGATATATTGTATTCCACACGGGGGGCGTTTTTTCTAATTCTCACAATGTAATTGTTTTGGGAAAGGTCCACTTAATATTTGGTGTGATATTGTCTTGTATGAGTAATTCAGTCTTACCTCAGTTATAAACATTTGAAATCTATTATATATCTACTATACCGTCTTAAATACCGTTAGCATATACATTTATTCATATCAGTGCAATTTTTCTGAATAAACGTACTGCTGAGGAAAATTACTTTGATCATTTATCACGTTCTCTTTTCAGTACTGATTGATCTTATCTCATTCCTACAACACCTGTGAAAATATGAAAATCCCACAAAGAAAACAGGACACAGTCGGTCAGCCGCGATTTCCTTTAAAGGACAGAATTTTTTGTTTAGTTTTCATTCAACATTAGATGTTTTTGGGATCTTTCGTTATTATCTCATTACGTAACTTTCAGAGCACTGAGTCGGGACCATTCAAGTCATGACCTGTCCAAACACTATTTATATATAGTACAAAAGAGGATGCAAATATCTCCTGTAGTTTATTGCAGTTATATTCCTATGTCTAACATTATAAGCAGAGAACCACAGCTCGATAGCCATGACTTAAACCCCTTTTCCAAAAGGCTAGCTTATTTAGAAATGTTTTGTTACTGAAGATAGCTCTGTACGTCCTGTTCATTACATCAAATCATTTGCCTCACTTTTTTTTCTTTCCAAATGGTGTATTTGTTCTAGATTCATTAAAAGTCCGGCAAGGTTCATTTATTCGATCAATGTTTATTGTACTGGCTTTCATATCATTGTGAATATGTGTCATATGGCTCTCGTATGAGTGATAGACCTATACTCTGTAATATCCTGAGGTCTAGCTTTGCATATGTACACAAGTGTACAGAGATTTAAATTGATTTGGATTGCTTTATCAGATCAATAAGCACATCTAATAATCAAATTACCAAAACAATAATTATTATTGTTATCCTGAGCCTGATTGCATCTAAAGAAACAGTTTTCATATCGAAAGATAATCTGCATTATAAAAATCTCTGAAAAATGCATGAAAAAAATCTAAATACCATTAATTTATAATATGTGACTAAACAAATAAATGTGCAACTAATGAATTGATTATAAAATTTATAACGACTAGATTGGTCCTTGATTCGATAACACCTAAGTGATGAATTCTTATGTAAACACTCTTGAGAAATGATGCCCTAAGCCGATCTGAAACGCCGAAGACCAATCTGGTTCATTGCTTATAAATTTATAATCAATACACTTCAAGAACCAAATGTTTAGTTCGTAACTAGTGAACAAAGACTGCATCAAAAGGAAGAATTTGTGAATGAACAGAAGTGAATAACTAAATGAAGGCAGTATAAATGAACTACAGTTCACTTCAAGTCTCAAATATCACAGACTGGCCATGACAAGAATAGATACAACGACAATAATATCACTAGTTTTACTGTTTTAATCTACAAAATGTATCACTTGCTATCATAACATTTTTCTAAAATACTACTTTAGGTTGGTCTCTAGAATCCTAATAAGCTACAAACTAGTATGATTGAATTCTACTGCAAGATCTTCATTCCCAAAATTGAAGCTCAAAAATATTTAAAAATTATTATGGTGTCACTCTCCCCCTACTAAAGCTAACTGTCCTGGATATACCGCATGGGCTTCCTGTGTTATTTCATCGAAACCAAACAGTACCTAAATGTCAACAAATTTCTTACGTAGGAAAATATATCTATTATTTTTCTTTAAAAGTTTTCTCCTTAACCTCTTAGAGTCCCATTGTTTATGACCTTAAATAACGGTGGCGGACCTCTCATTTTATCCACAACTCCAGGTCTCCCTAGCCTGACGCTACGATCAAACTCGGCCCTAGCAACCTTACCATTGTGTTCAATGTGATCAAGATGAAGCTTCCTTTGGCCTTCAACGTCCACGATATTTTCGTGTTGGTTGTGTAAAACACTAATCTGCTGATTTCTTGTGAATCTCATACGATCGCAATGGTCTGGTAGATTATTCATCGTATGTTCTTTTGGCCAATGGATGTACCGAAAGCGTTCCTCCATTCGTTTCGTCTCTTCTGAATTCGGATACATTTGGCTTCGATTGAGAGCATAGTTTGTTCTCACGTACGGTGGCGGCTCTTTAAGTCTCTTGTAGTCTTTGATTTTGTAATTATGCTCCATTTGATTCATTTTGGATCTTTTCTTTAGAAGATCTTTTAAACTTATAAATTTTCGTTGTCGTGTTTGTATAGCAACAAGAAAGAGACCGCGATGACCTGGGCCTAAGCACAGGAATCCCAAAGAATTCCAGTTCATTTCACGGAATAAATTAGAAAATTATAATTGTGGAAAAGTAAAACGTGACTTTTATCTATAAAAGCATAAACATTTTTCTTTTTGTCATCGACAATTATATCACAAAATATTTTGAGTTCGGTTTTTAACTCAAATTGCCACGTTCACAAATCGGGATTCCTGTGGTATTTAAGATGGCGGACGGAGCAGACAGAAGCAAGGATGAAGGAGACTTTAAAACTGACATCAATCTGTACGAGAAGGCGAGACCGGAGTACACCAGAGAAAGTGTAGAATATCTTCTAAAGCAAGTGGGTGTACTGGAGTGCGATATATCTAAGCCTTTGACCATCTTAGAGGTTGGAGCTGGGACTGGGAAGTTCACTCGTGCGATGATAGAAGTCTTGAAAAAGTACCCTAATATTCGCATCATTGCAAGTGATTCTCAAGCATCGATGTGTGACAAATTCAAGAAAATCATCCCTGGTATTGAAATATTGCATTTTAAAGCAGAAGAGATGAAGCTACCAGACCAAAGCGTTGATGTGGTTATCATAGCACAAGCATTTCATTGGTTCGCAAATCCAGAGTCGGTGTCCGAAATACACCGTATACTATCCCCAAGAGGGAAATTTGGCATGATATGGAATTCAAGGAACTATAGAGAAGTTGAATGGGTTGCTAAGCTACAAGCAATTATAGAGTCTTACCATCAAAGGGACCGCAACACCCGAAATAACTTAGATAATACTTGGAAGATACCAATCGAAGAGAGCAAGTTGTTCAGCCCACTTGAAGGAAATGAGGACTTGAGGCTTTACCAAGAAGGCAGTGCAGATGATATAGTTGAATTAGTGTTATGCATTAGCTCAATTAGCAAGAGCACTCATGAAGAGAAAAAAGATATTGAGAGAAGAGTAAGGGAATTACTAGCCAGTCATCCAGATTTAAAAGGGAGGACAACTTTCAGACTTCCTTATATTATACCCATTTATTGGTGCACAAAGTTATAAGGAATTATTAATTATTGTCTAAACATTTTAAACTGATTGAACTGATTATAAGGTGCGAAACTGATTATATTACTGTGCGATACAAGTTAGCAATCTCGGAGAACAAGAATTTTTACGTGAACACATTTATAGAGTGGTTTTCATGTGACTGGACATATAGCACAGTCATGACACAGAGTTATGGCAGAAATTTTGAATGTTTTTATAAACATGCCACCAACATGGTCATGATATGGCATGGTAAGTTTTCCTCTCATACGAAGACTGTGCTATGTGCAACAAAAACATATCTTATGTATTGCCAAACTGACACTGTCAGATTCTGGAAATCCCCTCGGTGATAGCAATTATAGTTTCTTTTCTGCTAATACACTGCCTCATTGAAGAACTTGTAGAAAGGTTAATAGACCATTTCACGGTTGTCGTGGCTCAACCGCAGCCTCGACAGCGTGTAATATATTCTTTAGAAATCGACTGTAGCCCATGGTAAGGTAAGGAATGCACACATCAACAAAGAATCGAAACACTTTAAAATTCCACGGGCTGTAGTCCAATTCTAAAGAATATATTACACGGTATCGAGGCTGAGGTTGAGCCACGACAACTGTGAAATGGTCTATTGGGTGGCCACAGTAGTAGAGTGTGTTACACAGTAAAAATCTGGCAATTAATCATATGCTAGGTATCATATAAAATCTATTATTATAAAATTGAAGATTGTTTACTTAGTGTTATCCTAATTTTGTCAAAGAATTAATGATTATTGAAAATTGATTATACTTGGATCTAAGCGCTCTTCCATGAGTTGAGTCTCTTCTGTGTTTGGGTAAGTTTGGCTTCAATTTAGGAGGTAGTTTGTTCGTACACATGGCAGAGGTTCTTGGAAGCACTTGTAGTCTTTGATCTTGTAGTTATGTTTCATTTGATTCATGGTTGGTTTTGAGTTTTGGTTGTATTCCTTTAATCTGGGCCTAAGCACAGGAATCCCAAAGAATTCCAGTTCATTTCACGGAATAAATTAGAAAATTATAATGGCGTAAAAGTAAAACGTGATTTTTATCTATAAAAGTACTAACGTTTTTCTTTTTGTCATCGACAATTATATCACAAAATATTTGGAGTTCGGTTATTTTACTCAATATTGCCACGTTCACAAATCGGGATTCCTGTGGTATTTAAGATGGCGGACGGAGCAGACAGAAGCAAGGATGAAGGAGACTTTAAAACTGACATCAATCTGTACGAGAAGGCGAGACCGGACTACACCAGAGAAAGTGTAGAATATCTTCTAAAGCAAGTGGGAGTATTGGAGTGCGATATATCTAAGCCTCTGACTATCTTAGAGGTTGGAGCTGGGACTGGGAAGTTCACTCGTGCGATGATGGAAGTCTTGAAAAAGTACCCTAATATTCGCATCATTGCAAGTGATTCTCAAGCATCGATGTGTGAAAAATTCAAGAAAATCATCCCTGGTATTGAAATATTGCATTTTAAAGCAGAAGAGATGAAGCTACCAGACCAAAGCGTTGATGTGGTTATCATAGCACAAGCATTTCATTGGTTCGCAAATCCAGAATCGGTGTCCGAAATACACCGTATACTATCCCCAAGAGGGAAATTTGGCATGATATGGAATTCAAGGAACTATAGAGAAGTTGAATGGGTTGCTAAGCTACAAGCAATTATAGAGCCTTACTTTCAAAGGGACAATAACCCAAATAACTTAGATAATACTTGGAAGATACCTATCCAAGAGAGCAAGTTGTTCAGCCCACTTGAAGGAAATGAGGACTTGAGACTTTACCAAGAAGGCAGTGCAGATGATATGGTTGAAGCAGTGTTATGCCTTAGCTCAATTAGCAAGAGCACTCATGAAGAGAAAAAAGATATTGAGAGAAGAGTAAGGGAATTACTAGCCAGTCATCCAGATTTAAAAGGGAGGACAACTTTCAGACTTCCTTATATTATACCCATTTATTGGTGCACAAAGTTATAAGGAATTATTAATTATTGTCTAAACATTTTAAACTGATTGAACTGATTATAAGGTGCGAGACTGATTATATTACTGTGCGATACAAGTTAGCAATGTCAGAGAACAAGAATTTGTTTGAATGATTACATGTATTTTTATGTGAACACATTCCCAGGTTGAGCTTCTTGTCAAGATCTTGTAAGATCCTCTAAGATCTTGTAAGATCTTGCCAAGATCTTGTCAAGCAGTTATCTTGCCAAGATCTTATCAAGATATTTCCAAGATGATAGCAAGATCTTGTCAAAAGCGTCCCAAGATCTGTCCAAGATTATCTTGCCAATATCATGGCAAGATCTTCCAAGATCCTGCCATGATCTTGGTAAGATCTTAGCACGTAATCTTCGTAAGATCTTGTCATAATCTTGCCAAGGACTTGCCATGATCTTGGCAAGATCTTAGCAATACTCTGCTAAGATCTTAGCAAGATCTTAGAAGATTGTCTTGGCAAGATGTTATCAAGATCTTGGCAAGGTCTTGGCAGATATAATCTTGGTAAGATTGCTTTATAATCTTGACAAGATCCGTTATTATAATCTTGTCAAGATCTTGGCAACACCTTGCCAAGATCTTAGCAAGGTCTTAGGACATTGTCTTGGTAAGGTCTTGTCATAATCTTGGCAAGATCTTAGCAAGACTTTACCAAGATTTATATTATATCTGACAAGATCTTGACAAGATTTCAAATATCTTGACATTTTATCTTGGAGGATCGAGACCTTGGACCATTTTTTGCAGAATCTTCAAAGAGAGTTGACAAGATTTTACAGGATAAAAAGAAGAATTTCACTCCGAAATAACCTTTATGGCAATGTGATAGGTTTTTTTTGCAAACAAATAGATTTAATAAGTGATAACTGGTCACGATTTGCCACTGTACATCTAAAGCTTCGATCCAGCGATATTTTGTGCAAAAATGCATCCTGTTTGCTATAAAAATGCATAGCGATTGAGAGTCTTGAAAACTTTGGTGCCATTAACAAGTTTTGACTGAAAAATATGAGATATTTCAACTTTTGTTCTGACCCACGTTTCAAGTTCGTATTTGACAAACATGGCGGCTCTCAAGTGAAGGTGCAGGCTGACTGACCAGCGGATATTCACAAGTATCCAATGAAAACAAAGTATTCAATCACGTGATAGCATTCAAATGGTTTTGGCGGATTCGGTGCTGAAATCAACAACGTTCTAACTACGGAAAAGTCTCCAATGCTTAATGGCTTTTATTGCCGTTAAATGGAGCAGAAAAACGCAGTAATTACTGTAAATGTTAGGCATTGTTTAGGAGAAAAGCAAGGCCTTGGAGAAGTAGAAGTCTGAACGGTTGCTGGGGCATTCGACCTATTTTTACTTCATATGTTACGATCAAGTCACAATTTTGAAAATTCAGCCGGTAAGTTCTTGCTTTTTATAATAATGAAACCTTGAAGTATTTATAAATTTCATTTCTATAAACAGAGTAGCTTCTATTGTTCATAACTATAATCAAGTCACAAAATTTGTATAATAGAAGTGCCGGCTTGAAGACGTGACCCGGCGGTTTCGACCCCGTCCAATGAAACACCACAATTCTTCTCGCTCAAACCTTGAAACATTGAAGTAATTATGATTTATTTTTATAGATGTTATGGACAAGATGTATTAGAAAAGCAAGAGATAATTTATGACAACAGACTGTGTTAATTAAACTCAAGCAGACTGTACCAGCATTGAAGAATATGCATGGAATTATATGATTTCCATGTGTGTTCAAGGATTGGACTTGATCACTAGCCAACAGATAAGTGATACAACATAACTTACTTAAATTTTTCTTCTAAAATTAATTAAAACTATTTGTAGAAATTTATTTGGTAACATGTAAAAATTTCAGAGAGAGAGAGCATTAATTTCATAGTCCCACGGAAATGCATTTTTCTCTGTGGGGATTAGGCAAAAAGCAAACAAAACAAAATGGCATGAAACACAAAGACAAAATCAAGGAGAAACTAAATAAGCGAACAAATTGAAACATTTTGAATGGTCAAGAAATGTTGTTAGTAGGAAAGTGACTCTTTTGCAGCTGTGAGTTCCATTACATCCTACATGTAAGGCAATGAAAAATGTATTTTATTTTAATAGCATTTTCTGATATAGCAAATCTATATCTGAAAAAAAAAATATAGTGAGAACTAAAGTTTTAATTATACGTATTGATGAATATACTGATAAGCAAGATAATCAGATAATCTTATAGAAAAGGGAATGTTTTTTACAAGACTCATAAACAGTAAAAATCATAATTATTACAGTTGCAGTTACTTAATTTTAAAGTAATCTTTCATTGGTGTAAATATTATATATTGTATAAAAGGCTTGAAAGTCATAATAAAGAAATGAATTGTTTATTGCTTGAGTGGCTTACTTTCATTTAAATGGTCAGGTCATAGTATATTTATATAATTCCAAATCTTCACAGATCTTGGCAAGATTTTTTAAGAAATTGAAGCAAGATCCAGTAAGAACTTGCCATGATCTTGTTAGATCTTACAAGGCCTTGCCATGATCTTGTAAGATCTTGGCATGATCTTGTAAGATCTTAGCAGTGATCTTACAAGGTCTTGACAAGATAGAATCTTGCCAAGATCTTTGCCATGATCTTGTGAGATCTTGCCATGATCTTGTAAGATCTTAGCAGTGATCTTACAAGGTCTTGACAAGATAGAATCTTGCCAAGATCTTTGCCATGATCTTGCGAGATCTTGCCATGATCTTGTAAGATCTTGCCATGATCTTGGCAAGATTCTATCTTGTCAAGATCTTGTAAGATCACTGCTAAGATCTTGAAAAAAACTTGCAGGAAATTGCAAAAAACTTGAAGGATCTTGTAAGATCTTGCCAAGATCTTGAAAAGATCTTGCAAGATCTTAATTAGGATCTTATCAAGATTTTAGTCAAGATCTTGTAAGTATCATGCCAAGATCTTGCAAAGACCTGGCCAAGATCTTGTCAGGATCCTGTCAAGAATCTCAACCTGGGTTTATAGAGTGGTTTTCATGTGACTGGACATATGGCACAGTCATGACACAGAGTTATGGCAGAAATTTTGAATGTTTTTATAAACATGCCACCAACATGGTCATGATATGGCATGGTAAGTTTTCCTCTCATACGAAGACTGTGCTAATTATTGTGCAACAAAAACATATCTTATGTACTGCCAAATTGACACTGTCAGATTCTGGAAATCCTCTCGGTGATAGCAATTATAGTTTCTTTGCTGCTAATACACTGCCTCATTGAAGAACTTGTAGAAAGGTTAATTGGGTGGCCACAGTAGAGTGTGTTACACAGTAAAAATCTGGCAATTTATCATATGTTAGGTATCATATAAAATCTATGATTATAAAATTGAAGATTGTTTACTTAGTGTAATCCTAATTTTGTCAAAGAATTAATGATTATTGAAAATTGATTATACTTTGATCTAAGCGCTCTTCCATGCGTCGAGTCTCTTCTGTTTGGGTAAGTTTGGCTTCAATTTAGGAGGTAGTTTGTTCGTACACATGGCGGAGGTTCTTGGAAGCACTTGTAGTCTTTGATCTTGTAGTTGTTTCATTTGATTCATGGTTGGTTTTGAGTTTTGGTTGTATTCCTTTAATCTGGGCCTAAGCACAGGAATCCCAAAGGATTCGAGTTCATTTCAAGGAATAAAATTAGAAAATTATAATGGCGTAAAAGTAAAACGTGATTTTTATCTGTAAAAGTACTAACGTTTTTCTTTTTGTCATCGACAATTATATCACAAAATAGTAATTTGGAGTTCGGTTATTTTACTCAATATTGCCACGTTCACAAATCGGGATTCCTGTGGTATTTAAGATGGCGGACGGAGCTGACAGAAGCAAGGATGAAGGAGACTTTAAAACTGACATCAATCTGTACGAGAAGGCGAGACCGGACTACACCAGAGAAAGTGTAGAATATCTTCTAAAGCAAGTGGGAGTATTGGAGTGCGATATATCTAAGCCTTTGACTATCTTAGAGGTTGGAGCTGGGACTGGGAAGTTCACTCGTGCGATGATGGAAGTCTTGAAAAAGTACCCTAATATTCGCATCATTGCAAGTGATTCTCAAGCATCGATGTGTGAAAAATTCAAGAAAATCATCCCTGGTATTGAAATATTGCATTTTAAAGCAGAAGAGATGAAGCTACCAGACCAAAGCGTTGATGCGGTTATCATAGCACAAGCATTTCATTGGTTCGCAAATCCAGAATCGGTGTCCGAAATACACCGTATACTATCCCCAAGAGGGAAATTTGGCATGATATGGAATTCAAGGAACTATGGAGAAGTTGAATGGGTTGCTAAGCTACACGCAATTATAGAGCCTTACTTTCAAAGGGACAACAACCCAATTAACGTAGATAATACTTGGAAGATACCAATCGAAGAGAGCAAGTTGTTCAGCCCACTTGAAGGAAATGAGGACTTGAGACTTTACCAAGAAGGCAGTGCAGACGGTATACTCAAGCATGTTAAGGCCTGGGTCATTGGGCCGAACTAAAAAACCTAAAATTGCAATATCTCTACCAGTATTAATTGTACTTAGATATAATTTTGGCCCATAGTCATAATCAGGTTCCTTAACATTTTTATTTGTGTATGGTCAGAATTCGGAGGTCACGTGACCTATAGGATGAAAAAATATTAATTTGAAAATGGGCCGGTGAAAATGCATTTAATGAAGACTGTTTTTGATGTGTAACTGTTAAGGACATCTAGGTAAGTTAGAAACTGCCTGGAATGGATGACTTCATTTAAACGGTGAGGAGTAAGATGCAAATTTGTAAATACCTGGTTTGGTCACGTGACCTCTTTTACCAAATATCTCCTTAACAATCAATGATGGACCACCATTCCAGGCAGATTTTGAAAGACAATCCCAAAAGTAATAAATGAACATCTCATTCATTAATTCACTTTACGTCTCTATACGGCCCATTTTCCATTGAATTTTTGTCATTTTCTATATTACGTAGATGGTCACGTGACCAAGCGTTCCCCATTTTGTCAATGAGAATTTTTCAAAATCGACCAATTCTAACACGTCTCCAAGTTAGAAAGCGAAATGTTCAATATTTCTCTTGAAATGTAAAAAAATACCATTTTATGCTAAATAAAGGCCTGACCCAGGCCTTAACATGCTTGAGTAGTTGAATTAGTGATAAGCCTTAGCTCAATTAGCAAGAGCACTCATGAAGAGAAAAAAGATATTGAGAGAAGAGTAAGGGAATTACTAGCCAGTCATCCAGATTTAAAAGGGAGGGCAACTTTCAGACTTCCTTATATTATATCCATTTATTGGTGCAGAAAGTTATAAGGAATTATTAATTATTGTCTAAACATTTTAAACTGATTGAACTGATTATAAGGTGTGAGACTGATTATATTACTGTGTGATACAAGTTAGCAATATTTGTTTGAATGATGAGATGTATTTTTATGTGAACACATTTATAGAGTGGTTTTCATGTGACCAAAGTTAATAGAGTGGAATGGTTAGGTTCACTTTTTCTAATCGTGAAAGTGCACAAAACAAAAGCATTCCTACATATGTTAGACAATCAGCCAATGTAAACGTTTGGGTCATTTCAATCAAGCATAATAAATGAAGGTAAAACAAAAGATTGTGCACTCTCAAAGCCCTACTCAACATCCGTGTTTGCTCCATTGAATAGAACAATGGGTTGCCTAACCATTCCACTCTATTAACTTTGATGTGACTGGACATATGGCACAGTCATGGCACAGTTATGGCAGAAATTTTGAATGTTTTTTATACTAAACATGCCACCAACATGGTCATGATATGGCATGGTAAGTTTTCCTCTCATACGAAGACTGTGCTATGTACAACAATTAACACTTATTGACTGGGACCGAGGGAAACAGTATGTTTTGTGGTCCCGAGACCGCTAATGTTTCCCGAGGCGGATCCGAGGGAAAACATCAGCGGTCGAGGGACCACAAAACATATTGCTTTCCCGAGGTCCCAGTAAATAAGTGCTTTATTATCATACCAAGTGTCAAAGAGAACAGAAAAATAAAAAGCAAAACGTCGCTGCCTACAGTTAAAGTTTTTAATCAAAATTCACACAAAACTGACCTTTTTTTACACATAGTTGTGTAAAACTGTGTGATGTGACTGGACATATGGCACAGTCATGGCACAGTTATGGCAGAAATTTTGAATGTTTTTTATACTAAACATTGCCACCAACATGGTCATGATATGGCATGGTAAGTTTTCCTCTCATACGAAGACTGTGCTATGTGCAACAATTAACACTTATTGACTGGGACCGAGGGAAACAGTATGTTTTGTGGTCCCGAGACCGCTAATGTTTCCCGAGGCGGATCCGAGGGAAACATTGGCGGTCGAGGGACCACAAAACATATTGCTTTCCCGAGGTCCCAGTCAATAAGTGTTTTGTTATATACCAATGAAAGAACAAAATAAAAAGCAAAACGTCGCTGCCTACAGTTAAAGTTTTTAATCAAAATTCACACAAAACTGACCTTTTTTTACACATAGTTGTTAGGAGAATTGTTGCAGCTCTTTTGGTGACATTCCTGGTTGGTTATCATCTTTTTCTCGGAATAAATGTTGTATATTGGTCTTAAAAGTTTGACAATAAACACGAGTTTTGCCACATGCATGTCCGAATGAATGAATTTGTAAACGTGCGCTGCCGAAAACGTGCCTTCAAAGCTCAATCGACTTCCGGTTTTGTTATTACCGGTCAATAAAACTCACTGTTGCCCGCTGAGAGTTGTTGCTGGAGAAACAGAAAAATTTGTTGACGTTCACGTGATGCGCTCTCGCCCAATCAGAGCATGGAAAAAATTGACTGACAGTTGGTATATAACAAAAACATATCTTATGTGTTGCCAGACTGACACTGTCAGATTCTAGAAATTCCCTCAGTGATAGCAATTATAGTTTCTTTGCTGCTAATACACTGCCTCATTGAAGAACTTGTAGAAAGGTTAATTGGGTGGCCACAGTAGAGTGTGTTACACAGTAAATATCTGGCAATTTATCGTTGGTTAAGTATCATATAAAATCTATTATTATAAAATTGAAGATTGTTTACTTAGTGTAATCCTAATTTTGTCAAAGAATTAATGATTACTGAAAATTGATTATACTTGGATCTGAATATGTTTATTTTTATGCTTGCTTGGGATCAATGTTGCATACAACATTTGCAGCAGTAGAATCAAATTCTACTGCAACCTTTTGTGCAACATTGTGCACACCATGCAGTTGCAGGCAACATTGCAAAAAAGTTACACTATGTGTCCAAGCCTTTACTGTGGCATTGATGTCTAAACTTATGACCCTGGGCCCAGTTGTATGAAGGTTGGATAAAGTTATCCACCGGATAAGAGTTATCCACTGTATAGATTTTGTATAGATTTTATCTGCTGGATAAGGATTTATCTGCTGGATAGCATTATTCACCCTTTGTACACCGGCCCCTGGAGTCAGTTGTACAAAACCTGGATAAGTTATCCACCAGATAAGAACTATAAAGTTTATCCACTGGATAAAGATTTATCTGGCGGATAGCACTTATCCAGGCTTCATACAACCGGCTCCAGGACTACAGCTCTTTTTTAGAACTTGTTCCTCATTTGCTCATATTATTGGAATAAACAAGTACGATTATTAAATCGGTTGTCATTAACATGCAATAATATTACTTGATTACCATGCCATGAAGTATTTTTTGGCTTAAAATTTTCTTTTGTTTGATCACAAAATCTACAATAATAGATACATGTAAATGGTATATACCTATTTGCACAAACACTGAACCTTCAAAACATAGAAGCTGAGACTCAAATGGACATTGGGAAAACTATTGATTAGATGATTTTAAAGAAGCCTGTGTGTGGACATTTCAAAACAAATTCTTTATATTGCAAACACGATTATATAGCATAGATAAAACATATGGAAATTCATATATTACTAGTGTACCCAGGAGCCATTTCGGCCTCAGCTTCAAGGTAGGATGATTTGAAAGGGTCAATGTTTGTGCAAATAGGTATATATGAGAGAGAGAGAGAGATACTAAAGACGGGTATATACAGGTGTATGCACCCCGGCATAAAACAATGTTAAGTTTAGTTTTCATAAGCTTTTCGCTGCTTCTGCTCATGGTCACATAGGAAAGTCTGAGAAACAGAAAACCACACTGATCTCGACCAAAATGACAACTTTAAGAAGGGTAAATCTTTTTCCTCTTGCACTGGTTTGATATGCCTATTGTTGCAAATATCGTGCCTTGATATTCTGAAGTCTGAGTCTTTCAAGATTTCTCTGATTTGATATATCTTCAACGGATTTCTTCAAAGCAGGCAGATACGAATATGTATTCGATCTTGTTGTATTTGTTGCTAACACTGTAAAGTTGTAATTTTCCCACAATTTTAAGTTGTGTTCACGACGCTTTAGAGCTTCTTCTCTCCTCCTTACAAGTTCAATGGCCTCCCTTTCTTTTCGCTCTCGTTCCAATCTTTCTTTCTCCTCACGTCTCCTTCTCCTTTCCTCTGCTCTCAATCTTGCCAGTTCTTCCAGTTTTTGCTTCTTCGCCATTTGAATAGCGAGTTGTCGCTTTTCTTTAAGCTGATGCCTAAGTGAGACTTCCAGTTCATCTTTGAATTCAAGGGCCTTGGCCAATGATGTTGCATATTCATCCATGCTTAGGAAACGCAGCTCTGAAATCAAGTATTCCACTTCGTAACGCTCTAGTCTTTCTCTGTCTTGCCTAATCTGCGCTTTTATACTTTTAGGCCTCAAGGAAGAACTGTTTGTGGATCCCTTTTTCTGCAATTTGTATTTTTCTTTTAAGTGTTTTGCGGCTTTTGCGCGGTCGAGTTGGGCCTCAGCGACGTGAGTTTCGCGTACTTCAGTTTTTTGTTTTTCCATTAGTTCTCGAGAAGCACCTATAAAAGTACTTTTAGGCTTATCTTTGTTGTCAGTCACATGATCTGCTGGTGGCGCAGACGATCTTTTCTTTCTCTTTTGTTGCATTTGTTTGTGTTTTCGAACTGCTTCGTCGAATCGTCGGGCAATTGTTTGTTCCTTAGCCTTGATTCGTGCATCCCGTATCGTCTTCCTTGCTTCGGCAATTTTAGATCTGAATTGTTTTTTCAACTCTCTCTGTTCCGCAAGGTTTTGGCGCTCGAATCTCTGAAAATATCCCGCATCGTAAAATCCAGTACTTTCTGGTGAAAATAAAGTGTTGAATGGGAGTTGCATTTGGGAGTCAATGTTTTGTCCTGTTCCTTTTTCAATTTCTTTTTCATTTTCACTTTCATTTGAAGCAGCAGACATATATGTAATACATATTTCAGGCTGCAAGTCGTTTCTTTTTACAAGAAGTTTTCCATTCCCAAAAGCCTTATGTATGCCACTTTCATCAGCATTTTTTGCACCATTTGCTTGATTAGACTCGATGTTGTTGGTGGTCACATTATATTTTGGATTATTTTGTTGCAAATCATTTCTCATCGCTGGTGTTTTAACTTTCTCCAATATTCTAGTCTCTCGGTCTTTGCTGATGTCACCAATGTTGCTGTAAGACTTATCAACCTTGGTACACTCCTGGATTTTTTTTGGATTGCCACTTTGTTCGTCTTTGCGGTTTTTCCTCATTGTTTCTGTAGGATTCTCCGATTGATCTGTTTGTAACCCTTGTTCCTCAACTTCTCTTCCATTTTGGACTACACGTTTATCACTTTCAAGAAAGACTGTCTTTTCCTTTATCACACCTGCAGATGGTTCACTAGTTACTTCATTTACTTTGACATTACACACGCACACACTTTCCCTTTTCTTTTGCCCATGCTTGTTTTGTGATTGTTTATCTTCAATTTTATTTACCAGTTTAGCTTCAGTAATTCTTGGACTATTACTAGAACTAGTGCCACTCCTAGGTTGCCCCTCTTCGTTCATATTCATCAACTTATCTTCAGGAATTTTTGGAAGATCATTAGACCTGCCACTCCCAGATACCCAACTTTTCTTACCACAGAAAAAATCTTGTTGTGCAGATGTATCTTCCAAGCTTTCGTTATGGTGTTCTGGAAATAAATGCTCCACTTCCAATAATTCACAACTTGTTTGTTTGTTTTGAGTTAGCTTCCCAATCATTTGAAGCTTTGTTATAAGAAAATCATACTGGTCCTTTTCTAGATGATTTTCATCTGTTTCTTTCCTTAGGCGGGTTTGGTCAATAAATCCAACAGTGGGAATAACATGACTGCGACTTCCTTCATTAATGGTCCTAGATCTGTGTTCTTTTGTTGAGAGCCGCTTATCAGAAGGAGCTTGGCTCAGTTCTTGAATAAAATCCTTATTCCGTGTTGACTTAATTGCCGAATTGACGCCCTTTTTAGCAATTGTTTTCCGCTGCGGCATATTGTCATCAAAAGGTGTTACCGAGTAGTTTTGCAATTGAAGATCGTCTTGCAAGTCTGCATCAACATCTGTCTCTTCAAGGGTATGGAATGCATTTTCATTCTCTTCTATGTTGAGTTTCATTTTTACGTTAAGCTCTTGTAAGCTTGTTTCATTCGTATAAAGTGACATTTTTCATTCAGTGACGTCAATTCGAAAACGTTACCATGGTGATATTCTAGAACGCTCCTTAATGTTTACTTGAAATTTTTTCTTTACGAATGCTACTGCCAAATCTTAACTTGAGGGGCGATCCCAAGCTAAAATTAGTATCTTACCAGTGGGGTCCCATATTGTCCTGAAGATTTAAGTACTCCAGTAATCTTTTTGAGTCTTCTTTTATAACTTCCCACCTCTTTTAGAACCATTCAAGCTTACTCCACAATAGTTGCACTAAGATTTGTGAAAATCTAAGCAGTAAGTCGGCATTAGAGTATAATATGAATTCCGCTTAAATCAACAAAAATTCATTTGCCACTAAGAGAATTTCAACAAAAAGTTTCTTTACAAAGGAAAGATTTATAATCCTAAACCATTACAAGTCCATATATTGCTTACAAAGACCTCTTTCCTGAGTAATGACTCCACTGCTGTACCATGCAGTATCTCCAAGAAATCGGCCACTATCCACAGTTTGCTAGTTGTATTAATGTTGTTAGTCACAAAAACATGGACCTTTGAGTACAGAAACACTGTTTCTAATGACATTACCATCTTTAGATGTAACTGATTAACGGAGGTGTTATTATTCCAATAAAGTTGGACGTGATTTGTTGGGTGGTTCTGGATTGGTATTAGTCTAATGGCGCTAAAGTGTGAAAATAATATGAAGAAAATAAACCACAGATGTATAAGACTTTGTTTTCTTGATTTAATTTACACAAAGAAAACTTGTCAATGAAAAGACGAAAGACCTTCGGTTTTCATTTGGAAATTGGTCAAAATTAATAAACAAACCCTAGGCATACAGTTCCTTTATGGATACGCATTTCCACAATGTAAAACTTCACTCAAGAATTTATACTTTTTGTTCTAACCAGCGGCGCTACATATGTTGTTGCCCGGGGCGGTCTTTTTTCTAAATAAGCCCAACAAAGGGGAATCGGTTTATTATTTTAGGTCATAACGGTGGGTCATATGGAACAATTAAAACATTGAAGCGGTTTTCAATTCTGGAAAAATAACAAAAACCTTTTCTGCAATGTGGTTCGCTCGGACTTCTAAAAACATAAGTAACGAGTTTCCTGTCTTCCAGAGGGTGTGGTTTTGTTCAAAATTGCAAAGCTGACAACTTTTAGCTTCGGCGTTTCCCCTCACACACATGTTTTAAAGAATACAAATTCTGTTAAAAATGAACTTCATATATCAGATTAGAATATGGCCGGACGAAAAGACATGTCTTTCAAGTACAATTGAGTAATCTATTCCTATAATTTATGCTAAAACGGGAAAAATTTAAACTGTAAAGTTAAAAAAGAAAACTATTTTGTTACAGAGCAACCTCGTGTTATAACAGCAAGAACAATTAGGATATTGTGGGTTATGTGATAATTGAGAACTTTTCATTAAGTGCGCTACTATATAAATTATTAATATTATGGACGATGTTTGGTGCTAATTGATAATTTTATGTAGGCGTAGTGATTTCTCTATAGTGACCAATAATTGGTATCCAAAATAGAATACATCGATGTTTACAAAACTACCTTTGTCAACAAGCAAAAACAGATAGTAGGCTTTACATTTTGGTTTCTTTATCAAAACTGAAATATCCTTGGAGAGTTAGTCATTTGTGGACTGAATATATTGGTATCTGAGAACACTATATTAGGAGTTTCTGCTCGCAAGGTGGACATTATAGACACCTTAGCTCTGGACAGAAGCTCGACTTATTCACCCGGCTTCCTGAACCTTAGCAAATCTGTTGCATAAAATTGCACGGTGTCAACAACTTTTGACTTGCCCATCGTTTAAACCGTAATCTATATATGGGGAAGAACATCCACAGATTTCACTCTATCGATATGTGCTCTGAACATATTTTCAGTAATGAGTTGTTTCATTGTATGTGAGGATTTTCGTGTTTTGGAGGGAAAAGACAAAGGCGTATCAGTGTTGCAATAAGTGTACTTTACGTCACAACTCTATTCACTTTTCCTGGAAACGACTCTATTTTGTTTGGAATCTGGGGAGACTTGACGTCAATATAGACCACGGAAAGTGGTTAGAATCACGCACTGGTTTACAGTATATATAGAGAAACCTACTGCACAGATTACTGAATTCAAAAGGGATTAGCTGGAGAACAGCTGTGTACATGCCACAGAGATCATTCTACAAAGCAAAGGTATTCATAGTTTTTCAAGAAGGTTTAATTTCATTGACTTACGAAATAGAAACTCAAATTGAGTAAAGAGACTGAATCGATTGAATTCTACGTAAAGAGACAAAATCTGGCAATTTTGGAACATCATCCAAGGCATCAAAGACGATTTTAATAAGTTAAGCTGAAGAGGAACGAAGGAGTTAGTTGAATGGACTGGAAGCTATTATCGGAAAAGAAAGTCAGCTTTCATAGGCACAAGTCACAAGTTTTCAAAAGCTGAGTGAAATCAAGTCGAGGTAAAAAACAAAAAAAAAAACCCTCACTGGCAAAGACTGGCCACGAAAATTAACTCGCACACTCACTCAAGAAATCAAGGAGAGATCCACGCCATTTCCACGTAAAATACAGTTAGAATAAGAAATTATATTTTACTATAAAGAAAAAATAAAAAGGAAAAAGGGAAAGAACAAAGACCATATGTACACTGTGAAAAAATACTAAGATGACTTCACAAGATATAAAGAAAGTTAATCAAGAACTAGATGACCGTGCTACTAGTATTTCGAGATCTGAGCAAAGGGAATACAAAATGAACCGAGAATCGAGTGGATATTTTTCTGAAGAAGTTTCAGTTTTGTCACAAGACCTTGAAGAAATACATATCGAAAAACACATGGCCGAAGAACATGATATTATAGAGAAATTAGATTCACTTTATTTTGTTCCGTCGGTGGAAATACGCAAAGCTCTAAAACAAAGTAGAAAAGACGTACTTTACAAAGTTCTTGAAAGTGAAAAATTACTTCAGAAAGACCTCAAAAAGAAATTTAGCAGCGTGAACGAAAAGAGGCGAGACATTTACCGAGAGAAATTTTGTATTTTAACAGCAAAAGCGGAACGGAAAACTTTTGAAGCAGAGAAAAATTATTTGCAAATACTTTCGAGAGGCAATGGAAGTCTATTCAACGACATGGACATTGCGGAATTGCAGAAAAGATCCAAAGAAATCGAAGGCGATTTGAGACGTAGTAAACTTCGATATGATATTGTAAGAACAATGGCTCGGGAATATAATAAGATAGAGAGCAAATGGAAAAAGATTATTATTCGCAACATGCAATATATCCAATCTCTTTTGCGTGAGCTGACAAAAAATGATTTGAAAACTAACGCAGATGATTTAAAAGGTAAAATCTACAGGCACAAAAGGCTTTTAGGTGAATATAAAAATGCAAAAAGAAGAGAAAAGAAACTCGAAAATGAGTGCAGACAGAAGCTCAAGTTACCAAAACTGAAAACAAGAAAGAAGTCCATACGAATTCCTGACATTTCTAGGCCGTTTAGTTTTTCCTATTTACCAAGTCTTACCCCAAATGACGATCAAGAACGTAAGATTCCAAGAAGATTAATAAGTAGACGATGTCCAACAAAATAAATAAGCTGCCTGAGAGTACCGTTCAGCAACGAATTTTAAAAATATGATAAAGTTGTAGCTGAACAAGGTTAAACATTAGTAAACATTATAGTGCACTGTGTGCACTCAACAATTAAACAAGACAAAAAACTGTCAGGTTTATTTACAATATCTTAAGAAGATAGGTTAAAATTTGCCTCTACAAAAGATGGCTGCATGATATATAAGTGCAATTTATTTGGTGTATATGGGATAAGATTTGCTTTTTGAGGTTTCGAACTCCCTATAAAGACTTGTAACGGCGTTAGCTGTTCGCCAGTTCATCAAAGAGGTATCTGCCTCTCAAACTGGACAGGGGGAAAAACAGTAAAAAAAAATGAACAAAAAATGGCACAAATGAGAAAGAAATTAAATGAATTTTTTCGTTCAAAAGAAATAAATTATCGAATTACTGGTATATTAAAAACGGAAAAAGCAGTGAAATAAAAAAATTGCATCTTAAAAAAACAAAAACAAACAAATAAACAAAAACAAAACAGTGGAATCAAATGAAACAAAAGGAATGCAAAACGCGCGCGAAAACACCATTACGGCCTCTGTGGGAGGGGGTAGAGTATAATTTTGTACCAAGGGGAGGTTACGTACGAGGTGAACAGCGAAAGTCGCTCGTAAATTCATTCAAAATGTTTGCAAGAAGATCGCTTTTACAGGCAAGTAAATTCAAATTTACAGCTATGTTCCTCAAGAAAATCTTCTAAATGATTAATAGTTTAAATTTCTTGTGATTTTCTATCACAGATGCAGCGATTTGTCGCGAGATGTGAAGCTCCGTTTGGAGAAGTTCCACGCGGAGGACGATGTAAGTTGATGCGAAAATGTCAAATTTGCTAAATATTTTAGTAAGAAAATCTAAGGAACATTGCTGCTAATATTGGAAGAAGTAAATAAACTTTTTACCTCGATGACTGGATGTGCAATTACGGCGCCAAATGTAGGTTTACCGGCCAGCATTTCAATTCACTCAAGACAACTTCAAATTCGTCTTGCTGGTCAAAACTCACTTCATTGCATCTTGATTTTCATCTGAAAACTCACAGCACGAATGTTTAATACAGCTCAGGGGAGTTTAAGAGGAGCTGACGTCTTCGATTATCTCTACTTGTGTTTTTGACGTCCGTTTGCAATTTGAGATGGTGGTCATTCTAACGGAACCGCACTCGAACGTGACACGAAAAGCGCGCCAAAATTTTCCCGCGCAAATTATATTTCGAATGACATATGTGCAAATCTGGCCCCGTTTGTACGAAGGGTGCATAACGCTATCTATTGAATAAATCCTTATCCAGTGAGTGGGTAACATTAATTTTGTTAATGTATAAATTTATGTATTTAATTATTTTTTTTATTTTTGACATTTTAATAACGCTGTGTCCTGCCGGTCAATGACCTCAAATTCCTATTTGACCGGCAGTTTTCAAATTTTCCAATATTTCCCTGTAAAAAACATCCGTACGCCATCTAAAGTACACTATCTATATTTAGAAATGGTAAGCGGTCATAGTTAGCGCTGTAGTGTCCAACTAGCTCTTTTTCTCTAGCGCCGGCACAGAGTAGAACGAGCGACCAAAAGGCACTTCGAAAAATTCAATCCTGGTTGTTGTACTCTGTGCCGAGACAAGACACGTAGGGCTAGTTCGATTTTGAAACACTTTCCTTAGTAATTGAGCATTCCTGAAACAGATAGAATGTTTTGAATATTCTTCGACTCGTATTTTTGGAGATATTCTTGCAACAACAATTCAAAACTGCCGGTCAATGACCTTGAATTCCTATTTGACCGGCAGTTTTCAAACTTTCCAATACTTCCCCGAAAAAAACATTTGTACACCATCTAAAGTATTCTATCTTTATTTACGAATGGTAAGCGGTTACAACTACCATTGTAATGTTTGGTTAACTCTATTTGCCTAGCCCCGGCACAGAGTACAACGACCAGGATTGAATTTTTCGAAGTGCCTTTTGGTCGCTCGTTCTACTCTGTGTCCGGGGCTAGAGAAAAAGAGCTAGTTGGACACTACAGTTCTAACTATGACCGCTTACCATTTCTAAATATAGATAATGTACTTTAGATGGTGTACGGATGTTTTTTACGGGAAAATATTGGAAAATTTGAAAACTGCCGGTCAAATAGGAATTCGAGGTCATTGACCGGCTGCCGGTCGAACAGACACAGCGTTTTAATAAATTTATTTATGCAATGTATATATTTTCCATCTTCTATAGTATGTCTGTAGTTTTAAGATTATATATAATTTTTAATCTTTTTATTAGGTAGGGGTTAGGTCACAATTGGGATGAAACCCCTGTCACACATCTCTTTAGTTTTGATTGTTTTTGTTGTGCCCTTGTTCATCATTTTTATCTTAGTTTCCTAGTACTGTATTTCTGATTTGTGATAAAGCCATTAAACTTAACTTAAACTTTGTTGTGTTTTACAGGCTTAAATAGTGTTCAGCTAATAGGATATACAGGTGGGGACCCTGTGCATTCAGGATCAGATGAAAGATCAGTCACTAGATTCTCTTTAGGAACAACCAGTTATTACAGATCTAGAGATGGTGAGTTGAGATTTTGTGTGCCTGTTAGGGTGCATTTACTTGAAAGATTTTGTTCCAGTGGGCTGAGTTCTTCGACCCTCAGATGAATTTTGTCCTAATGTCTAGTCACTTCCTTGTTACTGTTTACATAGAAACTTCTTTGTCCAAAGATGGTTTTATCCCTGTCTCCAGTTTGGAAAGAAGTTTCAGCCTGGAAAAAATGTGACACAAAAATGATTTGCTTCCAGGCCAGAACAGTAATGTGAAGACCATATCCTTTCAAGCTGGTAGAAACTACTCATGTAAATGCTAAAATGAAGTCTTGTCCAGGGACAAAATTTGTTCTGGGATATAAAAGTCTTTCACATAAATACACCCTTAAGTAGTACTTTTATTAATGAATTGTTATTTGTTTGTAATATTTTTATTTATTTATTATTATGATATATAATTTTACAAGATCTGTCAATTGTTTAATATGGTCTTTTACCACCTTGACAAGATTAGTTTTGTTTTCATTTTTTTAATTTTGATATAAAATAGGACATTCCTTTGATAGATAGACCCAAGTTTTTTTCTAAGTTTTCTATTTGTTGTTGTAAAGTGCCTTCGAGTCTAGGATAAGGTGCTTTAGAAATAATACATTATCATGTCAATAGAGTGAGCTCTCTGTAAAGTGGATAGTTGAGGCCAGTTATTTCACTGTTACTTTTTTTTCAGTAGTGACAGGCAGGAGCAATATACACAGACTCAGTCATGTAATGTTTATTAGCAGTGCTTCCCTTTTCTCACACAATTCTACAGTGTATGGTGTTTAGAACTGCTTCTGCTTATGTTGCTCTTGAAAAACAGGCTTCAAAGAGTTGTCTATCAATCATTTGGAGTGTTCATTTTAGGATGTGCTTGGAGTGGGACATCTGTTCTCCTGCCAGTGAAATATGGGTTCATTGAATAAATAGGGGATATTTTCCCTTTGATATCTTTTTGTTCACATTTTATGTATTGTGCTTTGTCTCTGTCTTTTTCATTTTACAAGTGTATTTTTGTACTCAAAATTCGAATTTATAAGAGATGAATCAAGCCACTTTAAGTCAGGGACACTGTCAATGCCTTGGATAATTTTGCAACAGTAAGACTGAAAAACTTCCAATTTGTGCCGAAAATACAGGCCAGAATGAACACTGCATGTTGACCTTTTTTTCAAACTAATCAGCCAGACAAGTATGTTGAAAAACAAAAAAACCATGTTCCTTGAAACAATTATCAGCCAGACAGTTCATGACTTTTGATGCTTATCCAAAGTACTTGTTAATATTGCTCTCAAAACCTTTTTGATAATACTCCTTCTGATAGACATTTTAGCCAGACTACCAGCAAAATTGTCCAGCTGTCATTCCAAGTCCTTTTTAACTTTGTTGAACCGTAATAGAAGACTTATGATGACTATATACTTTTGTTTTTTTTGTTTTAATTTCACAAATATTTCTATGTAATTATTAAATTTTATGAGAAAGAATTAGGATATTATCAAACTACATTTCAGTGTCATATTGACCCATCAGTATGTCAGAATGACACTGAAACCAAGTTCAGTAATATCCTTAGTCTTTCTTGTAAAGTGTATCTCTCAGGGTCTTGTCTGATAAAAGTATTAAATTATTGCTTGTAATTAGTTTAGTTTTAATACACAAGAACCCTCTGCCCACCAGTCTAGTTGTTGAACTGGTACCCTGTTTAAATAAAGTCTTATCTTGTCTGCAGACAAGCTTCAGAGTAAAACCAGTTGGCATAATATAGTTGTCTTCAAGCCAATTCTACAAGAGAAAGTGAATGCATATGTAAAAAGAGGGTAAGATAATACTAAGATGGGCAGATTTAGGGGAGGGGTGCAAGGGATACACACCCTCTCTCTAGAGATACATGTACAATACAATACAATACAATACAATACAATACAATACAATACAATACAATACAATACAATACAATACAATACAATACAATACAATACAATACAATACAATACAATACAATACAATACAATACAATACAATGATTTTATTTGTACCCATATTATATTATTTATACACACAAATCAATATTTATATAAATATGATGACTTTGGGTCCATTTTTGTGATGCAGTTGAATCCTAATTTCTCAGACCCTCAGTTTCCCGAACCTCCCAATAATTAACTCATACCAAAAGTTTGACTGTGAAAATGCTACAGATATCACATAATTATATGTATCATAGTCTCCACAGCCATTCTTAGTGTTGTCATGCAATGTCTGTGAAGGCTGCTAAGGAGACTAGACATAGCACAGCCACAGAAGAGCCACTGCATGGTGTAATCCATTTCACACTCACATAACTGGCAGCTACATACAATGTACATTAATTAAGGAGTTCGCAGTCATATGGAATGAACTAGTTGAAGGGTTCCATGTGAAAATGACCTAAGTGACTTTTTTTGATTACATTTTTTTCAATGCCTTAAAATGTTGTAATCAGCTTTCCTATGCTAAAAAAAGTCACTTAGGTTGTTTTCACAGGGAACCCTTCAGTTAACAAATGCAGTTGTAGATGTTTTACACACATAGAGTGCATCATCAGAGATTGTGACCATAAGATGCTTTATTAAAATAACGTTTTTCATTGTATTTCCTGCAGGACTAGGTTATATGTGCAAGGTTCAATGGATTATACAAATTACATTGATCAAGAGGGACAAAAGAAGTTTGGGTGCTCTGTAATTTTGAGTAAGTTCACTTTGTGATCATTCATTCAACCATCTGTAATTTGTTCAGTCCTCTCTTTGTTCATTAATTCATTTATTCTTTCAAAGCATTTTCTGATTTATTATTTTATTTACTATGAAAATGCTTGTATCATGATCAACAACAAATTCAAACTTTCAGTTGGTTTTTTTTTCTGATCTGCTCAAAATCCAACTGAAAGTTTTAAGTTTTTTATTGTGATACAAGTGGTTTGCTGTAAATATTCAATTTTCATTCACTTTCAATCAATCCCTTCATTTGTCCTTATTCAATTGTCACATCTTTCTTCATTTGTTATTTAGAACTCACCTCCATTCTAATGAAGATTATCATGAGCTTCATTCATTATTTAATATATTATTTATTCATTTGTAGAGGATGTCATAGTTCTTGGTGGATACAAAGGGAATTTAGAACCAGAAGAAGAATACTGATATGAAAGCTAGCAAGACCAGCTATGTGAAATGATAATATAAAATGCATCTTAGTATATAGCTATGCATGCAGTACAACATGTGAAATGCTTTTTATAGTCCAGTTACATAACAGTGTTCGTTGACATTTTTCATGCCAATTTTTACCATGTCACAATCTAAATACTGTGATAGCTTAACAGCAAGGCTAAGGCCTGGGCACACTCCCTATAATGGACTATATGGGGTGCTCCACTCGAAGGGGGTACTTTTTTGAGGCTAGAGGCATAGAAAAGGGTAGGGAATTTCCGATGTTATGTATCGGAAAGAGTCGGGAATTTCGTGACTTTTGATATAGAAAAGGGAATTTTTAGCAAAGCGTGTCACCCAAACCGAGCACACACGTACATACATGATGGTTTTAAACACTGGAAATGTTTTATGAAAATGCGAGCACAGTTTGCTCTGACGTCTGTAGCATTGTTTTGAATACGCACCCCAAAATACATATGAAAGGTGTACCGTTTCGTCAAACGTATATAAAAGAGGTACCTTTTTTGTCAAAATTTGGTATATAAAGGGGTAAGGGGTCGAAAGTCCGGGTGGAGCATCACCGTACAAAACTGCCTCCTACCTCCCGGGGGCCAAAGATAAGTACTATCTTACGTGACCAAAGATAAGAATGCGTGACTCAGGCTGAAGTCCATTGAATTTTACGAAAATCAAACAATAGTGCTTTCAATAACTCTAATACTCTAAGGTATCCATCAATTGTCATAGAGGAATTCTGTAAATGTACAATAAAATGATTTTATAGTGTGCTTTGTCAGAAAAGAAACCAAGTTTCTTTTTTTCTTTTTGTTCTGTTTCATTCAGTTTCTTGATAAGTGAACCGATGAATTTTACACCGTTAACTCATGAAATATTGTCGAAAAAGATTAGTTTATTTTTTAATGTGAGCAAAGTTAATTACAAAAATCTTGCCCTTTTAGAAAAAGTGAAATCTCTCCCCCGCCCATTTTTGCCGTTTTGTTTATGATTTTCTTTTCGTGATACGAGAATGTACGAGCGTTGGAAAAATTACAATTCAAAAAATTCCTGTGGCATCAATGTTTACATTGATCCATGACAAGCTGTAACGAACAAAGAAGTTCACTCAGGCGTGCATTTCTCAACGAAAATCTCTTACCGTTGAACGTAGAACCACTTCACGACGCTGTGTAGTCCTTCTGAGCTCATTCTCTACGTTAAAGACCAAAAACATGGAAATTATAGCATTCTAGAAGACGTGAAATTGGAACTTTTTGTTGTAGAATAAGTTTGTGAAACTTTGACGTAAGGGAATTCGAATTTTGCCGTGGTGAAGGTGAGTAGCTGGAAACATTTGTGTTCAGGATATTTGAATTTTTATGACATTAATTTTTGTAGTAAAATGCTAATGTATGTCTTAGTGATGTAATGATATTTGTCGTGTACACTGTACAATTTTGGAAAAAAACTTGGGTAAAAGTGAGAGTCTTTTATGTACCACGTGAAGGAAGAATGTCACTTTAACGCTTGCCAGATTAAAAGCTAAATCATTCCTTGGCTTTTCAGCTTTGTATGAGCTTAAAATTAATTCCATTCCAAAGAATCATCAAACAGTACAATTGAATTTGGTACCGATTTTGTTTTTCTTCTTTTTTCACGACTGGTGAAAAAAACCGGAATATTTCTAGTGTAAATAAACTGACTGTCTGCTTCGCTGTCGTTATGTGGAGGCGTTTCTAACCCAAATTTAAACTTTTGAAAGCAAAAAAACTGACTTTTCGTTTTGAAGCCTCAAAATTTACAACATTTTCTTAAAAAAGGATTCAGGCTTTCTTCTCAGAAATTTGTAAATAGTAATTATTACCGGCATATATCATGGTCTTTGGGAACGCTCTTATCATATTGAGTTGTCTAAACAATAGATTTTAAGCTGTTAGTTCTTTAACATAAACAAAGGAGTTATGTCACCAGCTTTTGGCAAATGATCCCAAAATAATGGCCTTCTGAAGCCTTTTTGTGTTTTTCAACAAAAGGCTGCTGTTGCATTTCATACCTTGAATGCTCCTTTTTTAATTTTGTCTAAGGGGGAGGGAGAGGGGAGAGCCAGGGAAAGCGGTTGTATTACGGCATTTTTTCCTACTGTTGAAAAATTTGTTTCATCAACAAAAGGAGTTCATAGTCAAATTCATTTCAAAATTAGTACGCCGCGAAGTTTAAAAATCATTCTGTATAATCAGCCATTGATTTTTTGACTTTACCATTTTTACAAAGAATTGGCTAAGACAGCGATGTTTGTAACGGTTTGTAGGCACTTTTATCCTGGATAGAATAATTGAATAGAATAATATTACGCGCGCTCTGATTGGTCGAGAACCGTGTGTTATTACAGTACACACGCGAAGTTGACTTCACAGAATCTTACGTGATCTGACTGGTTGAAATAGTCCGATAAATATTAAATGTTATAGTTAATATAGTTAATATTTACAATATTCAATATTTAATTTAGAATATTTAATATTTGATAATATATATAATATTTACAATATTTATAGTTGATATTTACAACAACATTCACGCCCCTAGCTCGACTTCGTCTCGTGGTGTATTTTTTTGTTCTTACCATATTTTGACGTCATCTGTGCATCTATTAGAGTATAGACGCACGGAAAAATAGAATCTGTTTGTTAAATACCATTTTACTGAGCTACTCGAAAGATTTCCCATCATATCCAAGCCTAACTTTAGAGTGGGAAAAGAAGAGGAACTCAAGCTAACCTACATTCCTCGGTTCCCATTCCTGTCGAATTTATCCAATTTTTCGGGCGCCTTCCCGCTTGACCCTTTAAATCTGGTAAGCTAGTTAACATGGTTAACGACCCAAATAAGGGCAAGGCAACATGCATACGGAACGTAGGATGGTGCGTGCAGTAATCTGAAAATCTTTGAATTTTATTGGTTTGATTGATCTCACTATCGATAAGTCGGTACAAATCAAGATGACAAAAATTGTTAGTCAAACCTTAATAAAGCGACCAATCTTTGTACACGAAGAAATCGATCGTTCAATGGAGGTGGTCCTTAATAAAAGGTCGTTCAGCTCTGATTAACAATTGAAATTCCTGGGTAAAGTACAAAGTGCTTGTTTGATAGGTGGTGCTCCGGCTTCTCATCGAGCTGGTCGCCCATAACGAAAAAATCGAAGACTTAAACTTGTCGGGACTTTAACTTTGTCTTTAAATAGGATTTAAGTGATAAACTATATATACAGAGTGAAATCGCTTCAGACATTCAAGGATTATTCGAGTTATTATAAGTATTTTCACATCATAGACAAAATACCTATACCATTAAAGCCATGTCAAATCAAACCTTGGTATTTTCAAGTGGTATCTCGGATTCGTTTATGGGATTTACGTTTAATAAGTCGAACTTTGAATACCGACACCTAAGTTCTTGCCTTCCCTTCCCTTCCCTCCCTTCCCTTCTCTCGCATTCCATTCATTCGTTTTCTTTACTTTTCTCTTGTTTCTTCCCTTTTGTTTCTTTTCTTTTTTTGTATTTTCTTTTCTTTGATTTCTTTTCGCTTTTTTGTTTTGTCTTTTCTTTCCTTTCTTTTGTTTTGTTTTGTTTTCTTTCTTTTTTTTTTAATTTCTAATTAGTTTTCTTATTTTTCCTGTGATTATCCCATATACCTGTAATTATGACCAATCATTCCTGCCGTAGATACCCTCCTGCTTTCACTGTTTCACATATCCTTCGTCGCCTTCGCTTTATCTTTCTGTTCTCTTTATTTCATTTTCAATTTACTTTTATGCTCTGTTGTCCATAATCCATGTTTCCTAATTTTATTTCAACATGGCAATCATAATACGATTACTTTACAAGGCGTCTACCAAAACCAAATGCGTAACACACGACACCCTATTATAAACGCAATGTTATCGCCATAGCGCCATAGCGTCATATCAACAAAGAAGAGCAAGTAACTCCTCAGTCTTTGGCGCCCGTCTGTAACATTTACAGCGCTACTCGATTGAGCCTAAATTTCCGCCACCTTTTCAAGAGTTCCATTTTTTCAGGTTTGTATTCTAGATCCTTTTAAAGGATAATTTCGATTACATTGTTACGTGAATGGATTAAGTGTAACGATGCTTACGGTAAGGGTCACAAATATTCAACATTCCGACCATAGAGCTCTGTGACGCGTGCTTGGCTATCAAGTAACTGTTCACATATGGGGATATTTTAGTCATGATCCCAAGATTGGCTCGTACACAATGTTGTTAACCATGGTTTAGCTACAAACACTCAGTGTTGCGTGGTCCATCATCAAGAGTACGGCGTGTATACCACCTCGGACGTCCAAGGTATCGTAGAATTTCTGCCTCGGTCCTTGGTTCCTCTACCGCATTATTTTATCTCTTCATTCTTAGACTGAGATTATATGGAATCTGTAGTTGTAATCGTCGGTATGGTTTGTCCTTATACAAGATAGTATTCTTTACACATAGTTTATGGACAACAGCATTGCTATTTGAATTTTGCGTGATCAGAGGTCAACGCACGGTCCAATAGTCCTTCTTGAGAATAGTAATACCCTGTTATTTGACATTGCCTATAACATTACCTATATCACTTATATCTTGTTTTAAAGGGCCATTTAATTTGAGTCTAAGGTTTCAATTTTTCTCTTGAGGAACGTAGCATTCTTTAGAATATCTGTAATAAAATGAACTATTGACGTTCGTTAAGGCATTTTCAGCGGGAGATAGCTCATGCTAACGGCTGACGAAAAGGGCGCCTTTCTTAGTAGATCTACTTGCCAAAAATAATATTTTGTATTTTTGTATTGTCGCAAACCGTTATTGCATTGATCCTGAAATCAGTTTCTCCGTGATAATTCCTGCTCTATCAAAAAAACTACAGGAAAGTGTCTTTTTTAGTCAAAACTAAATGGGTTTTGAATCACATTTTAGACACCTTTTTTGCGAGTCCAATTCAGTTTCTGATAATTCGACGCGATTTTCCGAAGGAATCTGTCAATTCTGTAGTATGCCTTCCCTTGATTCATGTCGATTTGCCAAACAATCTTTGAGACCATCTTCTCTGAATGATATCCGATCTATGGCGGTGGGTTGTACAAATTTCGACGGGGTTTTATTGTACTGACTGGTTTATCAATCCTGCTTTGTACGATGTACTGACACCCCTTTTCCGTCCCACCCAAACCAAAACAACTCCAAAGATTTTAACAATTTGTTCGGCAGAATATACACTACGCTCGACTGACTTTCGTACGGCAATGGTAACCCGTACCAATCATACTAATCATGTTTACCCGTGCTTTGCCTTTATAAAAATGAAGTCCGACCTCGGGTAATCCGGGCATGGGTAAATTCGGCACGGTACCCGTACCTGTACCAATCATGTTTACCGAGAAATGAAGTCCGACCTGGGGTAATACGGGCACGGGTAGATTCCGCACGCTACCCGTACCTGTACCAATCATGTTTACCCGTGCTTTACCTTTATAAAAATGAAGTCCATGAAAATAAAGTCCGACCTCAGGTAATCCGGGCCGGGGTAAACTCGGTACGGTACCCGTACCTGTATCAATCATGTTTACCCATGCTTTGCCATAACATAAATGAAGTCCGACCTCGGGTAATCCGGGCATGGGTAAATTCGGTACGGTACCCGTACCTATACCAATCATGTTTACCCGTGCTTTGCCATTACAGAAATGAAGTCCGGCCTCGGGTAATCCGGGCACGGGTAAATTCGGTACGGTACCCGTACCTATACCAATCATGTTTACCCGTGCTTTGCCATAACATAAATCAGGTCCGACCTCGGGGAATCCGGGCATGGGTAAATTCGGTACGGTACCCGTACCTATACCAATCATGTTTACCCGTGCTTTGCCCTTATAAAAATGAAGTCCGACCTTGCAGGGTAATCCGGGCACGGGTAAATTCGGTACGGGTAACATTTTTAGCCCTGCTGTGCATACCATAAGTCAATCGTATTGTAAATGGGATGTACAATCCTGACAAATTATGACATTCGTGATCGCTATTCGGTGTTCCCTTCATCCTTTGAAGCTAAAATATATAATGAGTACCTCATATCTCATCCATTAGTGACTAGATTAGCTAATTTTATTAACAAACTGTGATTGGCTAAATTGTATGACATCACTATAATCCATCCAATCATAGTCGAGAAAATCCGTTTAAAATGATTAAGCTACAGTGCAACCCCGTTAATACGGCCACCTTTGAGCCTAAACAAATCGGCCGTATTAACGGGGCTGGCCGCAATACGGGATTGGCCTAATTTATGCTTCTAGTAGGTAACCCCTGTTGCTACGAGCAATGTTTAAAAACATCAGTTACATGTGTAAAGTAAAGTAAAACAAAGTAAAACAAAAGAGTGTAATAGTGACTAAATACGCTAAAGTGTATTTCACGGGTTTATGAAAAGTACAGTTTAGTATTACAAGTATTTCATGGATATACTGTTTGCACTCTAATGTTGCATTGATCTGTTGATAAAATTACAAAGAAATTGAACGCTCGGGTATCGTACAATCTGGCCGTTGTAGGTTGAAAAGAGCGGCCGTAATAACGGGGTGACCGTAAGGTGGTATGGCACTGTAATAATCTTTGGTAGGTACTTTTTCCAGCATTGCCTTAGTTGCGAACATATGTTATTAATGTAGACAGTCAAGTGCCTTCTACTGCTGTAAGTGGGATTACGATAATTAATGACGACAATACAAGTGACTAGACCAATTGATAAGGTCGCGCATATCGTTTGCTGAATGTTTTGAATTTGCAAGTGGGAGATCGCTTCAACCCTTAAGGCCTTTAAAGACAGTTTTAAAATACCAAACGAATCAAGAGGGCTATGACAAATGTGGTAAAAACTCTAGATCTGGTAAAACATCGGTCAGTGTTTCTGCTTGTATAAACATTTTTACGTTGGACTTTCGTCGTCAAGGCCAAATATAATCTATTTGCGTCGGAATTGATATGGTGAGATCAACTAAGATTATTCGCGCTCATAAAATCTCGTCCACCAAGACAAGTATGTACCGAATGGGATAGTGGTAATGGCTCGCTCTACCGAGAACTTTAGCTAGATTTTGTTGGCAAATGGGGATGGGTTGGGAGTTTTTCTTTCTTTGTCTGTTTTGTTTTTGTATATTTGTTTCTATTTAGCAGTAAGTAGTAAATGTGGGTTTGTTTGTGTAGTTCGATGTTAAAGTACAAACACTAAAAGTGTGCAACATAAATAGTACTAATTGTACTAAATAGCACTAAATTCTGCTAATTCTATTTTCTATTTTTTAATTAACATTATTTAGTACTAAATAGCGCAAAGTTTTGCACACTTTTAGTGTTGGGGGGGGGGGGGGGGGGGTTCTTCGGGGTCAAAACGCTAGGGATGATCGTCGGAAACCTCCAAAACGTACCCTAAAAAATACCCAAATGCCAAAATTTTCGACCCTAAAAAATACCTAACAGCTCAAAAATACCCCTAAAAATACCAAAAAATGATTTTAACGGTGTTCTAATAGAAAGGCAGTAAGTAAAAAAAATCGTCTCGTTTATTTTGTACCCCTAAAAATACCATCTTTTCTGAAAAACCTTGGATTTTCTCTGACGACCCCTAAGAAATACCAAATCGGCGATTTCAACCCCTAAAAAATACGACGATCATCCCTAGCACACCAATATAGGGAGTACCCCCCCCCCGGGGGGGGGGGTTGTACTCATGTGAGTGCTTGATATTTATATTGATTTATATTTCCTTTTGCTTGTTTTTTTAGACTTGCCATGTAGACGCATGTAATGTATTGGTACAACCCGCTGAACTTACAACCCGCCGTCCACCCACAATGACCATCCACGAAAATCCTCCAGACACGTGGTTGTCGAGCCACCTGATTGGCTATATTGCATTGGTGGTTTCCATAACAACACTCGTGCTTGGCGCGCTATGTAAATTTTTGAAAGAACTTTGTCGGCGATATCGACGCAAAAGAAGACGGAAAAGAGAATCGTCGATTAGGGCAAAAAAAGAATCATCGGCTCAAATAAGAAGAGCATCGTCCATTCGAGTACCAGCTATTGGATTGAGCAGAACAGAATCTACAAGGAGTGATAAGTCTTCTCGACGCGATCAGCGGTCGGACAGCAATGTATCTACGTCAACGGTTGACTTCTCTATTCCAAAGACGAGGCATAATGTTCTGCAGCAACCGCTGCCTCAATTATCGCAGGCGAGGCCTGGATACACAAATGGAAGTAAAGAAGAAAAGAGAAAATCGTAAGTTAGAAATTCATCCCTGCAACAGTGGCGCACAACAATTGCAGGATTACGATCAGGTTTTACTTCTACAGCATTGCAGGTGTGGACACACGGTGCAATCGTGTTACGCACAACGTTGCAGAAAAGGTTCCATCGGGTGTCCGGGCCTTTAGCTGTGGCTTTATGTATAGGATAATGGACGAGCTCTGAGCTTTATTGAAAATAATGACCGAGCGCTGCGCGCTCGGTCATTATTTTCAATAAAGCGAAGAGCGAGTCCATTATCCATTTTAATGCACACTTTCATTGTTTTCGAAGAAAAAAAAGTCATTAACTTTTCAGTGTTTTGCAAAAGAAAAAATTTATTAACAAGCTCGAAATGTGATATGAAAAATGTTCTATAATAACTGAACAAAAGACAACAAGCTTTGTTTTAAAATACGCCTACAACCTTTATTTTGTTGATTGGCTTTTTAGTCATTAACAAATGAGCATGTAGGTATAGTTCTGCACTTAGTATGAAAGTTTTAATGAACTGCAAGCGCAAAATTACTTACTGGAATTTCACTAAATGGGATATTGTCCCTTTGAATAGAAATAAAAACTTTTAAGTTTTTGCATATTCACGTACCATAGTCGCACGGGACTATAAAATCAAGCTTGGCGTGTTACCAAATGTGCATTTCGTTTGAGCTTGCGACGGAGATGGAGACGTATGATGACGACGATGCAATACTTTCTCAATTGCTGGATGCTTTGGAAAACGAAAATCCATCTGTTTTAAGTCCAGGTAATTTAAAAATGTTCTTAAATTATTTTGCATCTTGTATTATCGAGTTCATCATGAGGTACGTCTTGTACGTAATTTCAGGGTTTTTTGTACTTATCTTTATTCATTTGCTTGTTAGTGATTGAAGAGAAGTGTAGTCATGAAACACGTTTCAAGAAAATGGACGAGAAAGATTTGTTGGAATTAGCATCAGAGTCCATTCCAACCAATACCAAGAGAAAAGCAATGTGGGCTTTCCGTTTATACGAGTCATGGCAGAATTGGCGAAAGAGCAACTTTGCAGATGAGCAGGATGAGAAGTCAAAGGTTTCAAAGATATTGGAGAAAACCACAGAATTATTAGATATATCAAGAGATGAAGACCTATGTGAAGTTCTTTCTCAATTCATCACAGAAGTCAGAAAGGAAGGAGGCGAAAGATATCCTGGAAAAACATTGCATGAGATAGTGAGTAGTTTGCAGAAGTATTTTGAAATGAAGGGAAAACAAGTTCAGCTTTTCGCCGTAGGAGGGCAGTTTGACAAACTTCAAAAAGCTTTAGACGTGGAAATGAAAATATCTACCAGCAATAAGCTAGGCTTACAAAGAAAACAAGCACAAGTTATTTCCGAAGAAATGGAGAATGATCTTTGGTGAAAAAAAATTCTTGGAGATAGTTGTCCCAAAGTTTTGTTGAGAACAACTCTTTATTTGATAGGCCTAAATTTTGGGAAGCGGGCTGGGGATGAGCATAGAAATTTGTCCATAAGGAATTTTTCATTTCATTGTGATTCCGAGGGAAGGGAATATTTGCTTTATTCTGAGGGTGTGTCTAAAACCATCCAGGGTGGTTTAAAACATCGTAAGCTAACTCCTAAAGTTAGTAGGGCATATGCTAACGTCCAATGTCCAGAGAAATGCATTGTGCGAATTGTGAAGAGTTACATAGAAAGATGCCCAAAAGAGGCATTAGATAATGCGTTTTATTTAAAGCCCTTACAAAATTATGAGCAGAAGAAGTACTGGTATTGTAGTGTCCCCTTGGGTCATAATACGCTTAAGAATGTAGTCCAATCAATGATGAAAGAAGCTGGGGTGGATGGTTTTTTCACAAATCATTCTTTAAGAGCAACAGCTGCAACTAGATTGTTCCAGGAAAATGTTGATGACAAATTAATTAGGGGTGTCACTGGTCACAGATCAGAGTCTTTACAGAGCTACAAAAGGGTATCTGACAAACAATTAGCTAAGGTTTCCAATATTGTTCAATCTGGCACCGAAACGGCAAACATTGGGAAACCGCCGCCCGAAGCTTTGGGGATTCCTAGTAATTCAGGGCAAATATGTTTGAATGTAAGTGGTGGTGCCATATGCAATATTACAATTCATAACAATTGATTTCTTTTTTGACATAGAGTGATTTTCATTGTTCTGTTTAAAGACCTTTAAGGTAAAACTAAGCTTATAGTAGAGAATTCTTTCCCTAAGTCGGCTATAAGGCTTTGACGGATCAAGAAAATCACTCTATACCAGCTACTATTATCAAAGTGTTACACTTTCATATAATTTATGATTTATTGATTGAAATAATAATTTATCGTAGCCTATTCATAGTGCATTGAATGTTCATTAAAGATTATTTCTTGTTGTTGTCACCTGTTCTCTTTGTATAAATTTCGTATTTTTATGAAAACTACCCAGATATTCTTGAAGTCATTATTTCGGCTAATAACGACCTCCTAGTAATAATGACCTCGCAATAATGACCTCGCAATAATGACCTCTCTTTTGTTTAATTCATCAGCCCCACTCTTCCCTGCTGAATTCAAAACCCTCCCCGACTTTAAGACACCAAGATATTAAAAATAAGGAATACTTCAAAACAATGAAAGTGTGCATTAATACAGATTAAGATATATTTCTTGTACGAATGATTAAGGGAGGCGGTATAAAGAAGGAGGGCCCGCAGGGGAGGACAGAGATCATAGGGAGGGGGACAATAACAGAAACACAAACAAAAGCAAAATTCAGATGTTACATTCTAATCGTTTAACGAATCTCCCTGTCTTTCAGACTCGTCGCCATGTACTTCACAGAAGAGCAATTAGCGCTAGACACGATTGAACCATCAGCTTACAAAAGACTAGATCATACCGTTACAGTTGGCAAGAACAGCAACCTCGGAGAGCTTCACTTCATCGCTAAGTACTCGGAACGCAGTCGGAAACTGACCATCCTCGTAGTATGCGGCAAGGATTTTCCTCCCCGTGACTTTTCCGGAAGTTTAGACACCTGTTTGACAGTTGCGTTACTTCCGGATCGTTCGTTAAGGAAACAAACTGCAATTCATCGTCGATCAGTAAACCCGATGTATAATGAAAGCTTTGTTTTTCATGTAGCTGCAGACGAGGATGTTTACTCTAGGAGTCTATTATTTGTGACATTTTATTATGACCAGTATTCACATAGTCACGTGCTAGGAGAGGAACAAGTACCATTGGTTGACCTTCACCTTGGGGACGAGACCATGGTGCGGTGTTTCTTGCAGGAGGCATCAGTAAGTAATTCATAAATTTGCAATGTTTCCTATTTTTCCACTTTATGTGTGGTGACCAATGCAATTGGTTGATTGTGTGTAATCATAAATGTCAGTTTTGTCTGTCCAGACGACCGATCGATTAATCAATCATTCATTGACAGAGAGAGAGAGAGAGAGAGAGAGAGAGAGAGAGAGAGAGAGAGAGAGAGAGAGAGAGAGAGAGAAAGAGAGAGAGAGAGACAAAGAGGGTGTCAGCACTTCATTCATGATGAACGTTTTCTTTTCTCTTCCAGACAAGTTCATTTATTACAGCCATTCAAAGTATGTCCCATGCAGAAGTGGGTGATATATTACTCTCATTTTGTTACACGACTAAGGACCAAACACTGAATGTATCAATAATGAAAACTAGTAATCTATCGTCAAGTCTTACTGGATCTTCAGGTATGTTTGGGACCTACTGTGTTACAGTGGGTTCCCTCAACGCAGACTCCTTCAGGGCCAGCTCTTAAGATTGGTTCATATTAATGACGTAAGCATAAGCACAAGCAACATACATGCACACATACTGACTGATGTACTGGTCATTAGCAGTGCTTATCATTTTACTTATGACATAATAAGCAAAAGTAGCATATAGGCAGACTGATGAACTGCTGATTTGCAGTGCTTTTCTTTTTTCACGCCCATTTGATAAATGTGATATGCTTATGTCGCAAGTGTGAATTGGTCCTTTCTGTTCGGTTAAAAGAGCCTTAATGTACAGAAAAACAAGTTTTGAATGCGCTTTTTTGATTCATGTTAATCACTTATATTATATATTTTACTTTCAAACAGAAAAAGTGTACGTCAAAGCTTCCTTCTCCCACGACGGACAAACGACTCGCTAAACGCAAGACAAACCTACACGAAGTAGGCTCTAAATATACCATCTTCAACGAGGCTCTCCTTTTCCGCGTCCCACGCGAAATACTTGAACAATCAACGTTAACAATCTCTCTTAATCGATATAATGTTGTAGGCAAAAGCTCCACTATCGGCGTGGTGTCATTTGGCCCGCTGTCCACTGGTCCAGAAGCTGCACACTGGTATGACATGCTCGCCAAGCCGGAGAATTTTAGTGCTATGTGGCATATATTAAGGGGGTTCAAATTTGGTGAACGCGAAGTTCAATCACCTAATTAGATAGAGTTTTCAATTCTTTTAATCGAGAAATTATAGATGGAAGACGCGTGACTTCACCAAAACTAGACGAACCTCGAGAAATCAACTGGAGAAATTCGCCTCCTCAATCTGATACTGAGTAAAACTGTGATGAAATTATGACAAGTTTCCTAACACAAATGTGCCCGTTTATCAGTACTGTAAAAGTAATGTCCTCGAATAAAATACCATTGCGTATTTTTGGCAGAGTTGTAGCATATTGTGAACTTCGCAAGAAATAAAAAAGTTGCGTTCTAATATTCACTAAAAAATGATGTAATTGGTGCTAGAATTCGCTTCAATAGTCTAGTTCTGAGATATGCTTCACCTACCACATACAAAGGATTTAAAACGAGGCTACGTGCTAGAACTTTTGTCTTGTTACGAATGACTGAGCTTTATGCACGTAGCCTCGTCTTGATTCCTTTGTATGTGGCAAATGCAGTGTATCTCGGAAGTCGGTTATTGATTTTTAAAACGAGCAGAGAGGTAGGGAGGAACAAAAGTATGTGCTTATCAAAAGTAGTACACCCTGCTTTTACCAAAGTCTAAAAAGGTTCCACTATATAGGTACTTTTTATTGCATCGTCTAAGACTCTAAGATTCTCACCTCGTAGTTATGACAGTTATGATTGGACTGTTAATAAAATTGCGAGGTTAAAGAAAGGCATAATGATTATTGTATGCTTGAGATAATTATCTTAGTAATTATGACAGTTGATAAATATAGGTTATTGGTCGACTAACCAGCTAATACAGCTATGTATTTTTACGAATCATGAAGTGACAAGTAAAAATTCACTGCTGTATTCCCTGGTAAATCGCACTGTCTACTTGATCAGGTGAGGTAATAAGGGGCTTGGGTGTGTTTGGTGCACTGTCTACTTGATAGCACGAGTTGATAAGGGGCTTGGCTGTGTTGGGTGCACTGTCCACTTGGTCAGGTGAGGTAATAAGGGGCTTGGCTGTGTTGGGTGCACTGTCCACTTGGTCAGGTGAGGTAATAAGGGGCTTGGCTGTGTTGGGTGCACTGTCCACTTGGTCAGGTGAGGTAATAAGGGGCTTGGCTGTGTTGGGTGCACTGTCCACTTGGTCAGGTGAGGTAATAAGGGGCTTGGCTGTGTTTGGTGCACTGTCTACTTGATAGCACGAGTTGATAAGGGGCTTGGCTGTGTTGGGTGCACTGTCCACTTGGTCAGGTGAGGTAATAAGAGGCTTGGCTGTCTTTGGTGCACTGTCTACTTGATCAGGCGAGGTAATAAGGGGCTTGGCTGTGTTGGGTGCACTGTCCACTTGATCAGGCGAGGTAATAAGGGGCTTGGCTGTGTTGGGTGCACTGTCCACTTGATCAGGTGAGGTAATAAGGGGCTTGGCTGTGTTGGGTGCACTGTCCACTTGGTCAGGTGAGGTAATAAGGGGCTTGGCTGTGTTTGGTGCACTGTCTACTTGATAGCACGAGTTGATAAGGGGCTTGGCTGTGTTGGGTGCACTGTCCACTTGGTCAGGTGAGGTAATAAGAGGCTTGGCTGTCTTTGGTGCACTGTCTACTTGATCAGGCGAGGTAATAAGGGGCTTGGCTGTGTTGGGTGCACTGTCCACTTGATCAGGCGAGGTAATAAGGGGCTTGGCTGTGTCGGGTGCACTGTCCACTTGATCAGGTGAGGTAATAAGGGGCTTGGTTGTGATGGGCGCACTGTCTAAACTGTCGTTGGGTGTGACTCCTCTTTGCGAGATGTTGCTGCTTTTCATCATTGCATTTTGTATTTCACTTTCACTGTTTTTAAGGGCAAATTGAATCCATTCTGAGTTCCTTGTTTTCAAAGCTTTGGTTTGGTATTCGGTAAGAGATGTCTCGTTAAGTTCCACTTTCTGGAATCCATACGGTGCATTACTTACTTCAAATAACAACTTTGAAAGAGCTGTCGGCTTGGCTGGCTTGTATTCAGTTGAAATTGTCCAGTCCACAGAAAAACTTGTGTCAGAAGTTCCTCGGATCTTTGTAATTTGGCCAGAGTGTTCTAACATCGTTAAGGCATCCTTGGTACTTTCCTTTATCATGCCAATCCTTCTGGCAACGTCCTCGTTTAGCTTTCCATTGCTCAACGGTGGCAAATAGAAAGTCGACATTGATTTCACATTGGCAGCGTTGTCTGGATTTATTAGATCCACCAGCTTAAATTTTTGGATAACAGATTTGCAGACTGGGAACTGGGAACCGATGTAGTTGTAAACGACATGGTCCTCTCCATAGTGTTGGATTAAATGTTCAATCAGAAGTGGCAAATGTGGATTAGGAAAACCATCGTAGTGAAAAGTGATATCACCAATGCAACCCACTTGATTGATGACCACATGACTATCTGTTACAAGCTTTCTGGAATACATGAGTAAATCTGTTGCCTCCAACACTTGAAGACCAGGAATTCCAGGCTCAAAGCCGAGCTCGGAAATCAAAGTGTCCAGAGAGGAAATCGCAGGCAGCTCCATGGCTAACAGACTCTCCGACTTGGCAATCTTTACTGCTTCGTGGGATGGATTGACCAGGTATCCTGTCAGGAGGGGAAATTCAAATTTTAGTGTGATTTGAAATGCGAATGGAGTACATGATGAAACAGATCCCGTAAGGAAACCAACCAGTCCAACCAATCCTACCCATCCACTGACTATCCCAGCAGTGCATCCACCAACCCAAACCAACCCAACCTCCAACCACCCCAACCACCCCACCAAAACAAACAAAACTACTAATAGTGAAGAAAAGAAAGACTAATCAGTGGAGAGCTTAAGGAACCAAGACAGCAACGAAAACGACAACGGAATGAGACGATGATCTTTATTACAAAACTATAATAACAACACGTGGTACAGAGCAGAGCTGTAAAAATCAACTGCCATCTGCAAAAATACAAAGTCAAAAGTCGAGATCTCACGCTCTGTGGAGAACGGAACCAGTTTATCTTTCGATCGGCCAGAAAGTTTCTCTTTCATTATGATGCATTTCAAAGCTTTGAGTCTGAATGACAATTGAAAATGAAAAACTGAAAACAAATAGCATTGAATATTGCGCTTAAACCTTTTTTAACGCCCCATCTTCCCTGCCGTCGTCGTTGTGGTTGGTAAAGGTCTGTAATGTGGAGCTCAAACACGAGACGTTTTTGTCAACGACACGGACTTCACACTTACGTTGCCAGTCGTGCGCGCGCCGTTATCGTTGACGTTCCCGTTCTCGCTAGAACGTGAGTTGAAGCTTTTTCACGCTATAGCCGGATGTTGACTAACGGCACGCGCACGAACGAAAATTACGCGTGAAGTCCGGGTTGTTGTTGTGTTTGATTGCTTAAGCTCCCTAATATTGTGGGGTGATGTTTAGGCTTAAATCAGATTATAGTAAGTCGTTTTAATAATATAATAATTTTCTTACCAGGATGTCCATAAAAAACAACCACAACTTTTTGTCCTCTTCTGGTGTAGTGGAGGAGAACCTCTGTTATCTGTGCATAGGTTGTGAGTCTGACTTTATTTTCGCCATAAAGAACAAACAAATCGATAGCATCTGGTCTGAGTTCCTGGATGTAGACCTTGAAGGGGCGAAAGTCAGTTAAAGGCGTGAAAAGATCAGGAAAGACAATTTTTACTGTGTTCTTTTGCTTTGCATGGCATTCGTAGCTGCAGTGTTGTGAATTTGATGTTGATTGGCGCTGATAATATTATTTGATAGTTGAGATGATTAATTGCAAATCGTTATACATTTTTAAAATGGTAACTGATGGTAATATGAAAGAATTTTTTCAACTGATTATTAAAAATGATACCGATAATGTTCTCTTGATGATGGTGATGATGATGATTATGATGATAACGTCGATGATACGTCGGTACATCGGTACGCGAATCTCGAGGACCGAAAATGAAATGGATGAGGAAGAGGGAAAAGCATCAGCTGAGGCCAGACATGACAGCCCTGGGGCCCTGGATCAGCGGTGCGTAGTCTGTAGAATTTATTTAAAAAAATTTGACTCTTACCTCTGTTACCGGATCGGAAACAAGATAAAATACTTTATCAGCATGCTTGATGTGCGTTAGAGCCTCCAATGTAAAATGCGCGACGCACATTATCCCCGACCCCACCACTACTAGGGAGCCTTTGTCACTCAAGGATGCCGTCTCTGCCAAGGAAACATCGTTGACAACTTTCTGCCACTTGTCACTCATGGATATTGCCATTTCTAATTGCAATACTGAAATCCTAAATTTAGAAGAAATATATAATTATTAATGCAGATAAAGTTTTCCTATTTCGTCGATAAAACTTCTTTTCCATTTATGAGTATAATAAATAGGTTGTTTAAATTAATTGTTCAATTGTCTCTAAGTTGCATTCATTTATGGGATGCACTAATATCTCCTCTAACAAACCTTTCTGGTACCTTGTGGGAGACGGCTACAGCGATACCATCTAGTTTCCGCGCTGTTTGGTAATTAGTTACACATGCAAGCTATATAATGTCTTCGGGGTGGTCTAAATACACACGCAGTTTATCTAACTAGTACAATAATATTCTCACCCTTTGAAAGATAAGTGTAGCGAGTTTCGTAACAACCGTCTTCTGTATCCTAAAGCAAGTGTTTCCAAATTGCCCTTGTCGTCGTTGGATATGTGTTAGAAGTATTCTACAATACACTCTGTGTGTGGTAGAGGTATGTTAATGATACTTTGCACATGGTTTCAGCTATTTATGTAGTAGATCCAGTGACTGACCTTGCAAGCTTGAATGAACATGTTTATCTGTTTTCGTTTCTCAGAAAATTAATATAGCCCGTTTCTACAAGCGACTAAACTTACCTCATTAAATTGGCACTGATACTGTTAATGAAGGTTGAAAACAGCTTTTTAATGGGAAGAACTCTTTTTCATGTAGTTATGAGCATACAGAAGGGTTCATTTTCGATTTGGCAAGGTTTCTTTGTGATAGTGCAATACCGGAAGTGAAAGTGTACCGGAAGTGGAAGTATCAGGAGTCGAAGCAAAGGATGATGCATTTGTAGTACAGATTTATCTTCTTGTACCCATTTATTGATCCAGAGAGTTTCCAATATCAAACTTTTCTCTTCTCAAAAATTGTGCAAACGAACAAAGTTTAATTTGGTGGAAATTACTCTTCGCTAAAATCTGCGTCATGCGTATTGGAAGTGGGTGCATAAAATAGAAGCTTCCGGCATGCGCTTTGTCACGACATCTTCCTCATGTTCCACGAAATCACGAGGTCAGACAAGAAACGTCTTGAAATGTTAACTTAATCTTACAATTAATTTGCAAAACAGAAAGTAGTTTTCTTGGAAGAGGCTTTCTGATAACTCTGGACAGGTATATTCGTGTACTTCAAGTTCTATGTTTTGATTCGGCAATTAATCCTGTACGCGTTGGTCATCGAGCAATTCTTGTTTATCCACTGACTTTGTGGATCATTTTATCGGAGCATCTCAGCCGTAAAAGACGCACGATATCGTTCATAACCCACGTTTTTTCCTCTAGTAAGTTTTTTCAAGTACAACAAACTGAAACAAAGATGATAAACTAATTAAATTAAGGTGAGTGCATTACTGATTTATGATGATATATATATATATATACTATATATATATCTTGAATTTAGTTGAAAGAGAAGGCCCTGCCTTCTCTTTCAACTAAATTCAAGATATTTCTATGAAGTGCAGACTGTGAATCCTCAAGGATCCTTTTACTGGGAGTGCATCGTTGGACAGAACACCTCTTCACTTATTCTCTCTATACTATATATATATATATTTTAACCTAAATGAAGCCTTTTATACAATTCTCACATTTATTAATTCACTTACTAAGCAATAGACTAATTTTAAGTTAATTGAAGTTTTTGATTTAGGGTTACGTTTTGCTTACAATTCAAACAAACTTTATAGCCATCTGTTTTTTATGTTGACACAAGAAAAGAACTGCTTGACCTACTGAATAAAAATATTAGGAGCATTACAAAGAATCATCTAAAACAATTTTGGAATTAAATGCGATACTGCTTTGTTATTGTTATTTCTTCATTGTTTATCCAACTTTATTCCATCCTTTTTTCACCCAATATTTCTTCATTCAATTTTTTCTTTGCACTTCATCTTGTCGCACCAAGAGCGGCCCTAGCCTGTTACAGGGGAAGCCCGCTAACTGTATAAAATTCCAGTTTCTTCGTGGTCGTAATCACAAAACTCTGCAGATAGGTCTCTCATCAGTGCAGCTTATCGTCGTCGCAGTTCATCGGAAGGTCGTCGGCAGGTCGAAGTGGGCTCCGATGGTAGTCTTCTGACAAGACATGATTTCTTCCTAGCAGTTCATCTCGCCCAGTTATAGATGAAATGAAAAAAATGAAATTTTAGCATTTATATAGCGCAAATATCTATATGGATATAATCAAATGCGCTTAGAGTTTGTTAGTAGTAAGGACAGACTGTTGTACCGGGCGACAATCCCGGGGTTTATTACGTCCTCAGTGGTTTCTTTTACGTCCCTCCAATGCTGGGTAATAGTGTGTAGAGAGACGGGACCTACGGTTTAACGTCCTTATCCGAGAAGACATGAAGGTCTAACCATTTGCAGATGTAATTACAAAGGCAGCACCTTCTCCTCAATTATTTAATGACCCTGAGTGTTGGTCCGGCCGGGATTCGAACCCCGACCTCCCGCACGAGAGACCGACGCTCAACCAACTGAGCCAACCGGAGATTCCCTTATACCTGTACAATTAAGGGTGCTTTCCATTTAGTGGAACCAACCGGCCACAACGGCCTTGATTTCTTATAGGACTGATTCCAGCCAGAGCTAAGAACTGACATGTACCATTTTTAAAAGAACTGGCCGTTCTGGTCGGTTGGTTCCACTAATTAAATGGAAAACACCCTAAGTGTCAAATTACAATAGCAAATTCTTTGCCACAACGCCTTTTTTTTTTCAGTATAAAACCACATGGCATTCAACATGAGTTCCAATTTTTCGAGCAACAAACCAAATATCACAGACGGCCATTGCGCCGCAGATGTATTAATAAAACATCCATCAGCGAACCTGTACGTCTATCCCACGACATTCCTTGGTGTAGTTAATCATGGGGCTGAACGTCCTTGTAGTGGTTTCTGTCATCAAAAATAAACGACTTCACAAACCTGCTTTTTATTACGTGTCGTCGCTGGCTGTGGCAGACTTTGTGGCAGGATTCATGCTGTTGTATTCCTTTTTGAGGACTTTCCTGCATGATAACGAAACTTTTGAAGTAAGGAAAGATTCCTATTCTAATGGTAATTTAACTGGATAATGATAATCACGGATGATGATTACAATGATTATTGATCATTGTAATCATCATCCGTGATCATCATTATCATTAAATTACCATTATTTATATTACAATCGATATATTACACGTGTTGTGATTGGTCGAGAACCGTTACTACGGTGTACATGCACGCAAAGACATATCACAGTATGTAATGCGCGTTCTGATTGGTTGAAATATTTTGATAAATTGCATTCTTGTGTGCGTCTGTACTCTAATAGATGTACAGAAAACGTCTACTTCGTCTCATGGTGTACTTTTTATCCTCACCACATTATGACGTCATCTGTGCTTCTATTGGAAAAGAACAGACGCACGGAAAAATGGAATGCGTTCAGCGTTAATCTTTCAGCACATATGAAAGCGCTTCATTGGCCTGTAGATAATAAGATAACATAGAAGATTTTTTTAGGAGAAAGAGGGAGGGGGAGGGGTGGCTTGTATAAATTCAGTGTACCTCCAAACGAAGGAAGATTTTTGATCAAGCTGGGACAGGAAAACAAATTTGTAAAGGCTTGTAGAAGCTAGATAGGTCAAACCTGGAAGTTTTTAAATTATGTTTGTTTTTCCACAGGTCAGAACTGCTGATCAAACAAGGCATTTTCATTGCCAGTGTTGCTGCTTCTATTCTTTCTCTTCTTGTCATTTCATTTAACCGATATTTCGTCATCGTTCATCCGTTCCACTACCGCGTCAGAATGAACAACGTCATAGTTGTCGTTGCCTTAGGCAGCCATCTGGGTGTATTCCATCGTATTTGGAGCTCTTCCTATTGCGGGTTGGAATGCTAAACATGGCGACTGTTCTTGGATAATTCCTGGCCTTTCTAGGACCTATGTATTCGTGTTATCACTTCATGTAGTGGTTGCTTTGGTCGTTATTCTGGCCTTGTATATCGCTATATTTCTCAAGGTAAGGCGAGATATTTTTTGTTACAGTATTTGCAATTGTTATATGCTAATCCCCTTTGGAGGCAACTCAAAACCACTGGGATTCCTGTGGTAATGAGGAGCTCTCATGCTGTTCGAACCACAGGAAACCCAATTGCATTCCACGGAATGGATCTCAGTTACTGCGCATGACATCCTTCTAAGCTTCATTCACATAGTCGATTTGTCTTCACCGACAACTTACAGTGTGCTTGCTCTTCAAGAGTAAATTTCAAAGGCGTTCTAAATTTCAAGTATGTTACTCGTGCTAAAAATTGCAACAACTTTTCTGCGCTTTAGCATGGCAAAAACAGTTAATTTGGGCAAAAACTGGTACCAGATGAATCGTACACCAAATATTGGAATTAAATTATCCAGTACTCCAAAAATGATAATGGGCACACACATTTTCAGAAAGAATCAGCAAAACTTAAAGCGAAAGAGAAAAATATATATGAGTGGTAATAAATGTCCATGACGAACTTTCTCCAAATTTTCTTTGTATATTAACTGTGCAGGTGTTATGTGATGATTGAGACTTCAAATCATCAAATTGAATCTTACTCTTTTTTCATACAAACTATGTTTAATAATATTTTGATTTATCCCTAACTGATAGTATTTCAATCTTAATTGCAAAAATTGTTCATGAAGTGATCTCTCAGCAAAGGGCTTAAAATTCTGTTCAACTACCATATTCATAATGAAAATAATAATATTCAAAATTATAGAGCGCTATTTCTTATAGCTCAATAGCACTTTACATCGATTTAATCTTAAGCTGAAGATATAACTTTGTCATGTTTGTGCTAAACAAAGATTTGCTATTCTCACCCAATCAGTATCAAGGATTCTTAATTAGATGATCGCATGGTAATGGGACTAGTTCAATTTGTTTCAACGCCCTAGGAGATATGACCAATCTACAGTTAATAGCTTATTTGATCAAAAACGAAAGTACATTCCTTACAAATTGGATTTGAAACGCTTTTCATTTTCACCTAAGCGCTATTTCCTTTCTGCACTAATCAATTATCATGCATCTGACAACATCAGCACCAACATTTATATTTTGAAAGTTTCCGTTCTTCCCTTTCACTTCAACTTGGAGCCCAACAGAAGTTTTTTCCTTTTTTTAACAATTGTCTTCGCAAATTAAAATCTTAATTACATGGATTGCTTATCAAAGATCCCATCACCAAAGAATCAGACCTAGAGAATCAACGAGAACCTTTCATCTTGACATCGTTCTTATTCACGTACTTTGAGAAATGGCTGCATATGAAGATAACACGTGCTTTTTTGCCCTTCTCCAAAATCATACCGTTACTAGTCTCAGGACGGCCTCCATTGTTTCCATTTGCTTCAACGCGATTTTAGCGATTTCAGCAACGCTTGGAAATGGACTAATTATTGCTACCATCTTACGAACACCAACCCTGAAAACACCGTCCTACATATTAATCACAAGTTTGGCGTTTACAGATCTTCTGGTTGGTTTAGCACTTCACCCTTTGACGATCGTTGAGAGTCTGTTCTTTCTAAAGGAATATAATGAAAACCCATGTCTGTTCAATTTCTACTATATCGTGGTTTTAGTTTACCTTGCTGGGCTTTCAGTTGTAATGTCTGCGTTAATAAGCATTGACAGATATTTAGCCCTGAAACTGAGGCATCGCTATAGGTTTGTTGTCACCAAAAGACGAGCTTCCGTATTGGTTGTGATATTATGGACGTTAGGATTTCTGTTGACATGGTTAATACTCATGGTTAATGACAGAGGTCTTAGGTATTATTGGGGCAGGCTAGTAGGAACATTAGGTTTACTTTTGGTGCTGATAACTTGTGTTTTCTACATCATGTCCTTTATTGCCCTTCGCAATTACACGGCACAGGTTCAGGCCGAACAAGCAAACCAATCACAAGGGAACTTTGATGTTGGGAAGTACAGAAAAATCCTGAAAACAATGGTGATTATCTTGGGGTGTCTTTTGATCTGTTATGCACCCTTGTTATCCACGACAACAATATATTTAGAATTCATGAACAGTGTTTATAGAGATGTTTTCATTGTTTCAAATAACTTTTCCAAGTTAATTTTTGGGCTTAATTCCAGTATAAATCCGGCTATTTATCTTCTTAGGTTGACTGATGTTCGTCAAGCTTGTCGGGAAAAATTGAGAGAGCTTATATGCGTGCATTAGTGATCTAGTCCTTAACCTATATGTAGCCCTGAAGAATTATTTCATAATGGCCTTAAAGCATTCCCTAAAAGTGCGTGCATCAGTTTAACAAATAGAATAGCTTTTTACGTGCTCCGTTCAGTATTCCAGCACGCACGAAGTGACGAAAGCACGAAAGAAGTGTAAGGAGAGCAGTCGCCGCACAATTCTTGAGTGCTTTCGGCACTTCCTAAGTGCTGTAAATATTCAAGGGAAAAAGTTCGATTTTCTCCGTACAAAAATTCAAAAGGTGCGCGCGCGGTCGAGCTCGCGCTGCTGACATCAGAGCTGTGCTCCGTTCTCTGATAAAGCACAGCTTTTAGCCAATCAGAGCTCGCGTATCGACAAGGGTACATAATAAATTCTATATAACCTACAAGTTACATCGGTTCATATAGAAATGATGCACGACATACAAATAAACTGTTTTTTTAACCCAAAAACTGTTTTTTCTTCTTAATTTTGTTTTACAATCCACTTAAAGTGATATAGGCGTCCAAAGACTAGACAGGACTAGGTAGTTGAGTTCTGATGAAATTGGAAAACAACCGGAATTTTCAGTAAGTTATAATTTCTTTTTTCTGTACACTGAGGACCTGCTTCGAAGGATGTTATGAAGGTTACTATAGCAACTTGGAAATCAGTAGCACGAGCTTTCATTTTGGTATTCGATTTGAAAATGTTGCATCGAAATAACCAAATTTTGTCTACTGAATTGGGCCAATTGTTTCAGCTGAATGATCACAATAATTGTAGAAAGTATAGGATTTTTAAAATAATAGTAGGATAATAGGATTTTCAATTCGACTGGTCGCTCAGCGGGTGGACTGCTTTCAACAAGCCGCTTTAATAGTCCAGTTTCCAATTACTAGAGACCGCTGAGCCTCCTGACAAAAGGCGCATTTATGCAGCCTTAGCCTCCTTTTCAAGAAAACCCATGGGAATAAACTCGATTGTTGTGTTGTTCTTTATCAACAATTTCTGCATTTCTCTCACTGATATTTTTGAATAATTTACGTTGACTCGAGGCTAACGCTGTATAAATGCACCTTTTGTCAGCCACTCAGCGGTCTCTAGAAATTAGAAACTGGACTATTCATGCTTCCGACTCCCCTTAGTTACCGTTGCTATGTCCCACAAGCTCAACGAATTGGCTAGAATATCTCAGAATTCAAAAATGGTCCGTGAAAATTTATCATAAATTGTTTTAATTGTTTACTGTCCTGTGAAAATAAAATATAATTGCTCTGTAATCCTTGTAGTACTCTATAAAACAGTTACTAAGTATTTGTCTGTGGGACAAAATTTGAATTCCTGTGGGAAAACTGTGAAAAAGGAAAAAAGGTGATGTGTTCCTCTTCCTTTTGAAATAACTATTTTCTGTGCATTTAGAGTATACTTAGACTCATTTGATGCCATCATGATTTTGGAGGCCTTTCTGGCCTCGTTCTCGTGAACAATAAGCCCGCCATTTTTGAAAGTCGTCTTACTATTCAGTATAATTTACACATCTTGGCTGAAAGTGGGGTCATCAGTGTACCCGAATCCGATTTGATAAAACTGAATCGGTTACCAGAGAGCTGCTGCTAAATTGTAAGCTTGTCGACGATCGTAGAGCTACTAGGATATATAATTTCTTTCATTCGCAAGATTTAATGCACGCGTTGGGACATGTACAGGTGTTTGCTACTGGCAATTTCATTTCTATGAACATTTGATGCATCGACAAATAAATAAAAGATTCCAAGTGTCTTCGAAAGAGTCCAAATGAGTACAATGAATCAATATTAGTTTCTAACTGCTGTTTTCCCCTTATTTGCGCTTCTCTGGCGGAAGATGAGTAAACACTTGAAGTGTGGTCGTGATAATCATCAGTTAGCAGTGCCAAGCAGTAGATTGCATTAATGTCGTTAATGGATCCTAATTTGTTTAAGCTTATACTAGCTCCATTCAATGCACCAACTAAACTAGTTTAACTAAACCAGGTTAAGGTTTTTGCCATTCTATTCATCTTAGACCCATCTTAGGTAAATTAACAGATTACAAATTGCCTTGCTACAATACCTTGATTAAACAGGTTTTTACCTTGTTTAGTTGTGGGATACTCATGGAATAAGCAACTAATTTTTAACCTTGTTTAATTAACCCACTTTTAAACATGTTTAACTGGTTGGTGTGAATGGGGCATTAGTCAAGTATTTGAAATTCACTTGAAGAATTAAGCCTGATCTTATGATATCTTATGATCAGGTGTTATTGTTTGTTACCATCTTACGAACACCAAACTTGAAAACACCGTCCTCCATATTCATCACAAGTTTGGCGTTTACAGATCTTCCGATTTGTGTGTAACTCAGCCCTTGATAATCGCAGCTGATCCTTTCTATCCGTAAGGAGTATAATGACATGATCGGAACTGATTCTCACATCGAAGAAAAGAAATCAAAATAAAATGCAGTGTAAGCTTGTATGCTTGCAATTCTCCTTCAAAACCATGCTTCGTATTTATTGCTGGGGCACCAATATTTTTTAAAGTACCGAAACATCATCGACTTGTTTACACAGAATGAATCTAAGGCTTCAGTCTTAAGTGCTTTTCAAGAATGTAGGTGCTGTTTGTTTCCAGATGTGAATCAGCAGAAATGCTATCAGCTATAGACCGAGTCGTATTCTCATTATTGGACTGGAACTAGCTTGGAATAGAGGCTCATGCGGCGGTGAAATCGTTTCCAATGCAAATATTTTCATTAAGATTCCCCGCATTAGCCTCTATTGCAGCCTAGTTCCAGTCCAATACCGAGGATACGAATATGATCTATTGGCTATAAGTAAGTAAGTAAGTAACTTTTCCGACATAGTGAAAATAAAAGGTCACTGCGGAAGAATCTCAAATATTCAAATTCACCTTAGTTTTGGAGTTAACTTTAATAGTTTCACCTAAAAAATGGATAAAAATGAAACGTGCATTTTGGTCCACGTCATCGTCCAAAATTATACTTTTACTAGTTTCTATAAGACGATGGTAATTGTTTCCATTTCCTTGAATGCGGTTTTAGCGATTTCAGCAACGCTTGGGAATGGACTAATTATTGTTACCATCTTACGAACACCAAACCTGAAAACACCGTCCTACATATTGATCACAAGTATGGCGTTTACAGATCTTCTGGTTGGTTTGTTGTCTCACCCTTTGACGATCGTCTTGGAGCTCTTCCATCTAAAGATATACAATGAAAAGCCATGTCTGTTCAATTCCTACTATAACGGGATTCTTCTTCATCTTGGCGGACTTTCAGTTATAATGTCTCTTTTATTGAGCATTGACAGATATCTAGCCCTTAGCATAAGACAACAGTATAGGTTCGTTGTTACCAAAAGACGAGTTTCCATATTGGTTGTGATCATATGGGCGTCATGGACAGGATTTTCATGGGTCGCAACTGCTTTGCTACAGTACTGGCGACTGATTGTAGGGGGATTAGGTATAATTTTGTTGCTGATAGCGTGTGTTTTCTACATCAAGTCCTTCATTGCCCTTCATCGTTACACCTTACAAGTTCAGGCCCAACAACCAAACCAACCACGAAAACCACGAACGGGGAACTTTGATGCTACGAAATACAAGAAAACTTTAAAGACCATGCTGACCATTTTGGGATGTCTTTTAGTCTGTTATACTCCATTAATGATCGCTACCTCAATGTTTGAAGGGGCTGTAATGGGGAAGTATGGAGAAATCTTTCTTGTTTCGCATAAATTTGCTTTCCTAATGTTTGGTCTCACTTCCAGTATAAATCCAGTCATTTACTTGGTACGATTTAACGATATGCGCCAAGCATGTTGGCAGAGATTGAGGGATCTTTTTCACATGAATCATTAAAGATTTTTTATGCAAATACCGTAGAATTCCGAAAGTAGCCAGGGTCGTTACTTTCGATTTTTGCGGCTACTTTCGGGTAGTCGCTACTTTCGGGTAGTCGCTACTTTCGGTACGTAAATTTCGTTTAAAAATACTTGGCGTTATCCTGCACAATACGTGAGCCGACAAATGGCTCATATGGCCGTTTATACTGGCAAGGTACTCTGGAACAACGTTAACTTTCGGGACGCGCCCACCTCCCCTGTTGGCGGTTGATAAGTCTAATAAGTCCCTAATGAGTCGAGACGACTTTTAGTCCTTTCTCAATACTTTTAGTCCTTTTTTCTCAAGACTGTGCACCCTGAAGATAATCCTGGATCCGCCCCTGTATTCATAGGTTTGAGCCAAAGCAGTGGACTTTACATGTGCATTCCTTGCCTTTACACGAGGCAGTGTTAATCAAGATGCTAAGGATAGCATGCAATCGAGACTAACACTGAGCAAAAGGAACTCGAAGTGGATTTATTCATATCCTTATTTCTTCATGCTCATTACCTCAGTAGTCGTTGACTCTCACAATAACTTAACGGATGCGATGAGTTAATGAGTAGGCGATGAGGATGGGTTTCTAATTTTTTTTTTTAATTCTCTCCAGTATATATCTTGAATTATACTATATAATATATACATGGTAGGAGAAGGGCAACAATATAGATTTCATTCACAATAAGGTAATTAACTAAATATAACTAATGTACGAAAAAAAGGGGAAAAAAGCTATTGAATAATTTAAGCATATAGATTGAAGTAAGAAGTAGAAGACAAAATACAAAATATGAAATAAATGATAATTAAAATGATTTTCACTCAGTATTGTTTCAAGTAGTATGTTTTAAGTGCTTTTTTTAAATAAATTTTTGATTTTATGTTTCTGATAGGGTTACTAATGCATGGTAGTAACCATGCAGGACACTTTCACATTGTACTAAGTTGTATTTGTATTTGTAGTCAGCGAATGATTACGTATTAAAATCAGGCCAATAAACAAAAGAAATGGTGGTAGTATCAGTAGTGTTGCATGACTTACTGGTAGCCGGTTGGGATGTAAGCTTGAGTCTAACTGCATAGATGTCGTTACTTTCGGGTAGTCGTAACTTTTGGGTGGGTCGGTAATTTCGGCAAAGAATTGAAAGGCTCAAGAAAATACGTTACTTCCGGGTAGTCTCTACTTTCGTGGGGGGAGAGGGGGGTCACTATTTTCGGAATTCTATACGATAACTCTTTTGTTGGGCCGGAGACATTTTCTAGCTATCTAGATCTTCGTCAATGACGTTGATTCGAGGAACGGTTTAGACTGCGAGCAGTCCAAGATACTCACTCCAGATCAAGTGAAGACGAGGTTCAGAATACGTAGACTCCGCTAAGTGCCAAAAACAAGCAAACAAACAATCAAACAAACGAAAAAACAAAAAACAAACACGTAAAAACAAACAAACAAGCGTCTGCTTATATTGATTAATTTGTGATCGTGAACAAGAAATTATACAGCTTCTTTTGTTCAATGTCAATGTCACACTATACAAGAGTTGGTTTGTGCCACGAAACAATATACAACACTGGGCTATGTACTTTTAGAATGATTTGGACTTGCTCTTCTAAAATACATTTTAATTGGAAGTTCGTTTAGCGTGAGGTTTCATATAATAATGGTCTCGCAGCAACGAAAATGAAGTAAACGCACAATATCACTTGTTTGGTCTTCTTTTTCATGATCTTGCTGTTTGATCAGAATCATTGTTGTTCTGTCAAGTATTCTTCTCAAGACACGTTTAAATGACATCAATAGAATATGTCCCATCTGAGCAGGCTTTTAAGCATGAGCCAAAAGAGCCCTATGGGAGTTCCGGTGGATCAAACAATAGAATTGCTGTCAGTAATTGCCTTTTTGGTTTCCAAATAAAAGGCCATTAAAATTTAAAAAAAGTTGGCAAATAGATATTGCACCATGAAATGTTTTCTATAACAAACAACACTGCTAACTACATCATTTTGTTCATTGCTTTGAAAATTACACACCACATGTTGAAACCCGCCATACTGAAAACGTGACCATCTATAAACAGGGAGCTTTGATGTGAAATATAAGAAAACTATGTATAAAGAGGAATTGAGGCCTTACACTACTGTGAATTTAGATCTTGATCTTTTTTTTTTTTCCTTTTTTTTCTGATGATGATGTCGGCGACCGACAAAAGCTAAAGTAATAAAGATCAAGATCTAAATTCACAGTAGTGTAAGGCCTCAATTCCTCTTTATACATTTATCATCATGCTACTGAAGGACAACTTCCTCATTATAAGAAAACTTTTTAAAGTTTTTTAAGACCATGCTAGTCAGTCATTTTGGGATGTCCTTTTGATGATTGTCAGCCAATCATTGGTAATTGAACGGGCAGCGGGAGCTACTGCCAATCTACAGTTAATAGATTATTTAAAGGAAAACAACAGTATATTCTGCACCGATTAGATTTGATAACATTGTAAAACTGATATGAAGCACTATAATTCATTTTTACGCAAGTGCTTTTCATTTTAATGTTTTTATTGATCTAGGAAATATAATACTTCTGTTTTTTTAGTAAATTTATTGCAATGGTAGTCAGCCACCCTTTGGAGTTAATTGATTCATCACAAAAGAACAATTTCTCAAGGGCATATCATGTTGTTTTGAAATGGGCAATAAGATAGGAAGGTAAAGAGGTCTATTGCAATTACCAGATGCGACATCAGCAGCTATGTTTACTTGTTTTCTGTTAATTTTCCTTTCACTTCGGGAGTCTCTTCCTCTTTTAAAGAAGAAGAAGTTTCGCAAACTAAAATCTTAATTACATGAATTGCTGCTAAAATATCGCTTCATCAAATCGTCTGGAAAATCAACGAGAAACTTGCGATTGTCTTGATCCACCTTGGAAAATGGATGCATTTGAAGATAACACGTGCTTTATGGCTTTTGTCCTTCAAAATCATACTGTTCCTAGTCTCTATAGGACAACCTTCATTGTTTCCATTTGCTTCAACGCGATTTTAGCGATTTCAGCAACGCTTGGAAATGGACTAATTATTGCTACCATCTTACGAACACCAAACCTGAAAACACCGTCCTACATATTAATCACAAGTTTGGCGTTTATAGATTTTCTGGTTGGTTTAGTACTTCACCCTTTGACGATCGTTGAGGGTCTGTTCTTTCTAAGGGAATTTAATGAAAACACGTGTCTGTTCGATTTCTATTATGTCATGGTTTTAGTTTATCTTATCGGGCTTTCAGTTGTAATGTCTGCGTTAATAAGCATTGACAGATATTTAGCCCTGAAACTGAGGCATCGCTATAGGTTTGTTGTCACCAAAAGACGAGTTTCCGCATTGGTTGTGATATTATGGACGTTAGGATTTCCATTGACATGGGTGATGAAGGTTGACAGGGTGGACAGTGAATTCAGGCAATATTTGGGCATGATGGTAGGGGCATTAGGTTTACTATTGGTGCTGATAACTTGTGTTTTCTACATCATGTCCTATATTGCCCTTCGTAATTACACGGCACAAGTTCAGGCCGAGCAAGCAAACCAATCACAAGGGAACTTTGATGTTGCGAAGTACAGAAAAATCCTGAAAACAATGGTGATTATCTTGGGGTGTCTTTTGATCTGTTATGCTCCCATGTTATCCACGACATCAACATTTGTAACATTAGTTAAAGGGGGTTATAAAAATATTTTTATCGTTTCAAACACATTTTCTAAGTTGATTTTTGGGCTTAATTCCAGTATAAATCCGATTATTTATCTTCTTAGGTTGACTGATGTTCGTCAAGCTTGTCGACAAAAATTGAGCGTTTTTCTATGCGTGGAATAGGAATTTAGTCCACTAAACCTACCAGGTAGTCCGAATTCGTAATGATGCCTCGAAAAGCATTCCCTAAAAAGTGCGTGCATCAGATAAGTATTCTATAAATGTAAACTACATACGTTGCATCGGTTCAAAGTAGAAACGATGCGCAGCAAATAAACTCTTCCTTCTCACTCAAAAACTGTTGTTGTTGTTGTTTTTGTTTTTGTTTTTTGTCACAGGAAAGCCCTTTAAAATCTGATTGAAAAAACCTATTCCCCTATCTTGAATTAAGCTGCATGTAAACTTTATGTGATGACTGAGACTGAAAGCTTTTTTCATACAAAGTGTGCTGTAAAAATGGTCTGCAACACAGATTTTATTACACCAAGTGTCCTCTCAGCAAAGGGTTAAATTTTGCGTCCAAGTGACTTCGAAGATAATACTTTGTTATGTTTGCGCCAAACAGCGATTAAGGTACTCTTAGCCAATCAGTATCGAGAATTCTTAAATTGGACGATCCTCTGGTAATGAAACGAGTTCAAATTGTTGCAGTGCACAGCGGGAGCTACTGCCAATCGACAGTTAATAGATTATTTGAAGGAAAACAACAATATATTATGTACCGATAAGATTTGATAACATTGTAACACTTATATGAAACACTGCTCATTTCCGAGTGCTATGCATTGTTTATTGATCTAGGATTAATATAAAAATTCTGTAATTCCTCGAATCTTGGTCTGGGAAATAAACTTTTTACAAGACTTGAGACTAATCACGCGATCTGATTGGTTGATTACAGTGTGTCAATAAGAGGACAGACACACGGCTGACGCGTTTTTGCGCGCGCGCTCGTTCTGTTGCCCCGTTTGAAAAGGATTTTTTATCTTTTATCTCAAATAATTGTTGTAAAAAAGGAATTGAAGATGGTTTTGAGTTATCTGTCCTCTTATTAACGCACTCTTGACGTCATAGAATGTTCAAAACTCAAGTGCAATCACGAGCGCAGCGATTTGTTAACTTCACCTTCATTGTTTATTATCCCATTGCAGACTACGGATGCCACTCCACATATCAGACCACGTGTTTCACTCCACATATCAGACCACGTGTGTCACTCCACACATCAGACTACGTGTGCCACTCCACATATCAGTCTACGCGTACCACACCACATATCAGACTACGTGTGCCACTCCACATCAGATCAGACTACGTAAGCCACTCCACATATCAGTCTACGTGTACCACTCCACATATCAGACCCTGTGTACCACTCCACATATCAGACTACGTAAGCCACTCCACATATCAGACTACGTAAGGCACTCCACATATCAGTCTACGTGTACCACTCCACATATCAGACCCTGTGTACCACTCCACATATCAGACTACGTAAGCCACTCCACATATCAGACTACGTAAGGCACTCCACATATCAGACTACGTAAGCCACTCCACATATCAGACTACGTGTGCCACTCCACATATCAGACTACGTGTGCCACTCCACATATCAGACTACGTGTACCACTCCACATATCAGACTACGCGTACCACACCACATATCAGACTACGTGTATCACTCCACATATCAGACTACGTAAGCCACTCCACATATCAGACTACGTGTGCCACTCCACATATCAGACTACGTGTGCCACTCCACATATCAGACTACGTGTACCACTCCACATATCAGACTACGTGTACCACTCCACATATCAGACTACGTAAGCCACTCCACATATCAGACTACGTGTATCACTCCACATATCAGACTACGTGTACCACTCCACATATCAGACTACGTGTACCACTCCACATATCAGACTACGTGTACCACTCCACATATCAGACTACGTGTATCACTCCACATATCAGACTACGTGTACCACTCAACATATCAGACTACGTGTGCCACTCCACATATCAGACTACGTGTGCCACTCCACATATCAGACTACGTGTGCCACTCCACATATCAGTCTACGTGTATCACTCCACATATCAGACTACGTGTACCACTCCACATATCAGACTACGTGTGCCACTCCACATATCAGACTACGTGTGCCACTCCACATATCAGACTACGTGTATCACTCCACATATCAGACTACGTGTACCACTCCACATATCAGACTACGTAAGACACTCCACATATCAGACTACGTGTACCACTCCACATATCAGACTACGTGTACCACTCCACATGTCAGACCACGTGACCCATCACAAAAGAACAATTCCTCACAAAAAAACTATTCATTGTGAAAATTTTTTTCTTTACCTGAGATGGGGTATTTTATTTTTTTAAACTTTCTTTGCAGGAGTTTCTTTGTGTTCTCAAGTCGATATGCAACTGCACGTAGTGACTCATTAACTAATTACTTTAAGATGTTCTAAAGTACGTTGTAAGGGTGTCATAATATCGAGTGATTCTCATAGTGAAGAAAATCAATCACAATGAAATAGAGTGCTTGTTTGGTTTTCTTCCCTAAAACCTTGCTTCATACTCATTACTGCTCAATCACTGCTTTTTTAATAACCGGTCAAGATATCGAATTGTTTACATATAATGAATTTAAGGCCTCAGTCTTAAGTACTTTTTTAGGATACAGGTGTTGTTTGCTTTCAGACGTCAAGCAGCAGAAATGCTCTCTGTAATTGGTTATTTGTTTCCGACCCAGTGAAGACGGATGGCCATTGAATAGACTACGTTCGAGATCCCAACTATCCTCTGCTTTATGGATTTCCAACCGAACGTTCTCCATTCAAATTCGCCTTGAATGGTTGGGAAGTGATTGATGCATCACAAAAGAACAATATATCTCGAACAATCCCGGCCGCACAAACACTGAGGGTCTTAGAATAATCGAGGTGAAGGTTGTTCCTTTGTCATTACATCTGCAAATTAAAGACGCGGTTAAACTATAGGCTCCGTCTCCCACTCTTCACGACTTGCACTGGAGTGACGTTAAAGAACCCACACCTGAGTGTCCCAATAACAGTCGTGGAAGATAACTTTTGCAGTTACCGTGAATTTCAACTAGCAGCTGTTTTTGTGGGCAAATGTTCGCGGCAGTAGCTTAGATGAAGCTTCATCCATTATTGTGTTTTGTGTGGTATTCGTCTCGGCGAGCGCACAACACGAAATACGGTACAGTTACTAAACCGTATGGAATACTGCATTCAATTATTTGGAATATATACGCTCTAAATAATTTTATAATAATCACTGTTGTTCTAAGGTATGATCTAAAAATCTTAACGGATTCGTGACATGAAATTAAAGTAAACAGAATCAATCAAAATAGAAATGAAGTAAAGAAAATCAATCTAAATGAAATGAAGTGCTTGATTGGAAAAGCTTGTTTGAGTAGATTGAATCTAAGGCTGCAGTCTGACGTACATTTTAAGGATACAGGTGCTATTCGAGAGATTGAGCAACACGTACACAGGAAACAGTAGACGGCAGGATGTATGACGTGACCTGCTTTTTTCCGCGTCTGGCGTTACCGTTTCAACGCGACGATGAATCATTTCGCGTTTGCCGTAAACGTTAAAGTACATTCTCATAGTTTGAGTGCCAAACGCGCAATGTTAGGCGCGAAAAAAGGTAAGTCACGTGATCGTCTATGTCGTCTGCCGTTGACCGTGTACGTGATGCATAAGCTGTCTATTTGTTTTCAGACGTCAAAGAGCAGAATTGCTCTCAGTAGTTGGTTATTGGTTTCCGACCTTGAGAAAATAAATAGTATTTGAATAGACCACGTTCAAGAATTGCAACATTCTCAGTGACTGATGTATGATACTGTGCGCTTGATTGATTCATCACAAAAGAACGATTTCTCAAGAGCATGCCAGGTGGTTTGAAATGGGCAATAAGATAAGAGGTCTATTGCATTTACCAGTTCAGATGCAACATCAGCAGCTACAGTCACTTCAGCTTGAAGTCCAATCAGAAGCTCTTCCTGGTCTTCTTCCTCTTCTAAAGAAGAAGAAGTTTCTTAAATTGATATCTTTATAACGCGAATTCCTTCTAAAATATCTCTTCATCAAATCGTCTGGAAAATCAACAAGAAACTTTCATCTTGAGATTGTCTTGACCCACCTCGGAAAATGGATGCATATAAAAATAACATGTGCTTTATGGCTTTTGCCCTCCAAAATCATACTGTTACTAACTTCTATAAGTTGACTTCCACTGTTTCCATTTGCTTCAACGGGATTTCAGCGATGTCAGCAACGCTTGGAAATGGACTAATTATTGTGACCATCTTACGAACACCAAACCTGAAAACACCATCTTACATATTGATCACAAGCTTGGCGTTTTCAGATTGTCTTGTTGGTTTACTGCTTCACCCTTTGACGATCGTCGAAGATCTGTTCTTTCTAAAGGAATTGGATTCTAAAAACGCATGTATGTTCAAACTCTTCTTTCTCGTTGTTGAACTTTGTCTTTCTTCGCTTTCAATTGGCTTTTCAACGTTAATAAGCATTGACAGATATTTAGCCCTGAAACTGAGGCATCGCTATAAGTTTGTCGTCACCAAAAGCCGAGTTTCCGTAGTGGTTGTGACGGAATCGTTGTTAGCAAATATATTGACGTGGTTGATACTAACGATTAATGACAGTGGTCTCAGGACGCATTGGCGACTGGTTTTGGGGGCTATAGGTATATTTTCGGTTCTGATAACCTGTGTGTTCTACATCATGTCCTATATTGCTCTTCACAATTACACGGCACAAGTTCAAGCCGGACCACCGAACCAACCACAAGGGAACTTTGATGTTGTGAAGTACAAAAAAACTCTGAAGACGATGGTGATTATCTTGGGGTGTCTTTTGATCTGTTATTCCCCATATTTAGCCACAACATCGATATATGTAAAATCATTTAATGGAGGTTACAGAGATATTTTTATTGTTTTAAATAAATTTTTTAGGTTAGTTTTTGGGCTTAATTCCAGTATAAATCCGATGATTTATCTTGTTAGGTTTGCTGATATTCGTCAAGCTTGTCGGCAAAAACTGAGAGGTTTTCTAGTATGTGTACATTAGTAATCTATCAGAAATCTAGTCCACTAAACCTATGTAGTCTTGAAAAATTATTTCGCAAATAACTGGAAAAGAGATTCCCTAGCTAAACATGCATTAGTTTACGACGTAGCTTATGTTATAGTTTTCGAGATTTATTATATTAATGTTTAGCTAATGTCTCGTTAAGAAATATACATATGGTCGGAAAGTTTTTATCGGTTCATACAGAAATGATAGACGTGTTTCTTTCATTTCTTTGTTTCTCTACCCCCTCCATTTATATTCTACTCCTGTGTAATTCTTTTGAACTCATCATTCGAACCAAGTATAACTATTATTGAACTTTCATATTTAAGGATTTACACTACACATCAATATATTTATCTTTATTTATGTTTTGTCTGTAAAATGAATTTATTTGTAAAGAACATATGTTTGTATTATTTGTAATATTTGTATAATTTATTTAATCTTTATTTTGAGGGTCGTATGTTAGAAAACTGTAACAGGTTAATGCGTCTCCCTCCTTAAATAAAGTTATTGTATTGTATTGTATCTTACTTAATGGTTGAATGAATTAAAATATACCTCCAAAGAATAGTCGAGCAGGCCGGATTCGTGCCACTCCTTAAACTCCTTGAAAAGTCCTTGAATATCATTTACTTTTTCAAAGGCACTTAAAAAAGTCCTTAGCTTGAATTTTAGAAATTCTGCTCAAACTCCTTGAAAACTCACTTACTAAATATGAAGTTTCCCTAGCAACGGGCTCCAGAAATGGGTCCTAGCACCCTTAATATGTTAGGATGGCAATTTTTGGTCTCAATTATGAATCCAGTTATTTATCTAAAGAGGCTCAATGATGTTCGAAAAGCGTATGTCGGGAAACATTTGTAATATCATCTACATTTGACACATTTGTATTACAGCCAAAATCGTTGCATCGCGACCAGCAAATTACAAATTTTGTTTTGATTTTGGGTTCAGTTTTCTGAGCCGTCAATCAGTTTGGGGGCGGAGCTTCTTTCAAATCAACCAATCACTGAACGAGTTCGTAAAAGCTCCGCCCCAAAGCATGATGGAAGAATCAGAAAAGACCAAAATTTTACCGACGTTGGAGGTCGCCATGCAACGATTTTTGCTGTAATGATGTCTTAGTTCTTCGTTTGTAGGTGTTTAACTTCTGTCCTTGGAATGTTTGCGTGTGCTCGTCAAGAATTTCAAGTATATAAGTAGTAGGAAAGTAAGAGTTCTGGGCCACCTGAGCGCCGGTGCAAGCGGTGCAGGGGAAGTCACGCCCCCAATAGAGGAGATGTCACGCGACGGTGCTGCAAGGGGAGTCACACAACAGCGACCAGGGAGTCACGCGCCGGGGATCCGCTTGCAGGATTGAAAACTCCATTGCGCAGCAACCAAACAAATATTCCGGAGCAGAAAAACAAAATAAATTCTTTTCAGTGCGTCTGAGTAAGCTTCCATCACTCGTGCGACCGAGAAACAAACGTAATAATGAGAACTCCGTTGCGCAGCAACCGAGCAACGTTTTCGGAATTTCAAAACATGCCACACTTAAGGGTCTATTGTGTTCGATTCAACCATCTGCAAAAACAATATAGTTGACTATCATATTGAAAGAAATTCTTGGTTTGATTTGAAAAATTGGGAACGCTATAAAATCTTCAAAATACCAAAAACAAATTCTTGAAATACTAGAGTTGGCACACTAAAAACGATACATTTTAAAAATACTTGAGAATTAAAGACACCACCGAATGCGCGCCTTTGAAACACAGTGTTTTGAAAGAAACATAATTACCGAACAAAATGACCATAAGGGATGTGTGTGTCTTTGAAACACAGTGTTTTGATTAACATAATTACCGAACAAAATGACCGCGAGGGATGTGTGTGCCTTTGAAACACAGTGTTTTGATTAACATAAATACCAAACAAAATGACCGCGAGGGATGTGCGCGCCTTTGAAACACAGTTGTTTTTTTTTTGATAGAAACATATAAATACCGAACAAAATGCATAGCGAGGGATGTGCACGCCTTTGAAACACAGTGTTTTGAAAGAAAACCTATAAATACCGAACAAAATGCACACTCATACTGCCCACAAACCCACGAAGAGTCGTCATCCCCTCTCCCCCCCCCCCCCCCCACCCCAACCCTTCCGGGGGAGGGGGGGGGGGAGGGGTTGACCCACACGGACGGCGAAGCCGTCCGAAGGGGAACCTCTCACCCTCGGATCCAACACTCTCTTACGAATGAAATACTGGGAACAGTCCGTTGCGCAGCAACCGAACGACGTTTTCGGAATTTCAAACAAGATCAAATCACAACAAATACTGTCTTCAGTTCCCTCTGGCGTTATTTATTTATTTTTATTTTTTTTCTCGAAAAAGATAGTCTCTCCAGCCGGATTTGAACCGGCGGCCTCAGGAACTACAGTCCCGCGCTCTAACCGACTGAGCTATGAAGAGAGTACGTAAAAAGAACAGTATATTTTGGCCATTTATCCTCAGCCCAAAATTTAGAACCACTTAGTAAGGAACAAATCAGTCTCAAAGTCATTCCTTTTATTCAAGTGATCGATTTTACAATTCACTTGATTCTTCTTGGTGGTCGTCCATGAGTTTTAATTTCTTGGTTTTTAGGGACTGTTGGTGTACAGCGTTACAGTCTGTACAGCGACAAAATTTAACTTTAGTGGTCTGAGAATTGGCTGGAAAGACGTGAGTACAAACATCACATTCGATGTATTCGTTTTCGCGGCAGTAATATGCTTCACGCCACAAACAGCAAGGGCATTCAACAACAGGAATTGAGTAAAACTTCACAAAGTCACGGCAAACGTGACACTCTCTGGGTTCCTCGTCCGATTCGGAAAGCTCCGGTTCGGAACTCTCCTCTGGCTCTAAGCTTTCACCAACACTTTCACCGTCCGACTCGAAACTTTCTCTTTCAGAGGATTCGTCACCTGTTTCACTGTCTGTCTCGTCCTCTTCCGGTTGCCTAGCAACCAGATCCGCCAGCAACTTCTTATTACGGATCAGTTTCTTGTCAACACCGATCTCCGATAATCCTTGAGTGAACGTTTTCAACCCACGGGGCACTTTAACATCTAGATTCAAAGGTAGCATGGCATACTCGATAAGCTCTGCCATGTTGGTGACGGGAATTCTTCGTTCGTGATACAGCATCTCACCATGGGAATTCCAATATAAACAAGAGCCAAAATGGCTTCTCGCTCTGGCCGCTTTTTGGAATAAAATGTTTGAATTTTTCTGTGAAGTTTTTATTTCTCTCACCGGCGTTTGAGCCTTTGGGTTTCGACAGAAACTCCCTTATGTGTTTCTGGTTTCGAGAAGTGAAACTACTTAGCTCAGTTGTGTGACACGAACCTGGGAGTGACGTCCATACTTAAGTTGATTATTATTATTATTATTATTATTTCTTCTGTTTTTAAAGGAGATTCTATTTGATATACTTATGCCAAGGTATTTTGTTGACTTGAGGCACAAGGATATATTTGCAGTTGCGTGACACTGATAGACAAATCAAAGGTCAAATTAAATATTCTATTTGTCAATGTCGTCGGTCACAGTGAAGTTTACTATTTTTGGTATCGATGAAAACAATTTTGAGAGGTAACCGAGAACAAGAAAATATCATTATAAACAAATGCGTTAGTAAAATGCAATGGGCAAAACGCTTTTTAGTTCTGAATGATGGCCGTTTTCGGCGATCGCCTGTCTACTACTGATTCCCGGTACTGATTACTAATTTCTAAATTTCATCTAAACAGCTTGCTTATAAAGCTAGTTAAGCTTAGAAGTGAATTGCAAAGAGAGTGGGCGACAAATCTCAGAAGCAAATGGACAAATTGTTCGACGTGAATCATACAAAAAGTATGGCGTCACGAAAAAATGTCACATAAACAAATTAAAGCTTAAGAGTCCTAAGACAGCTTTTGCAGACAACAGTTGAGCATATAAATATGCAGAAAATAACTTGCCTTTCTAAGCTACTTTATTCAATCAACATCTTCAGAGCTGATGAACGGGTGCAACGGCCTAGCATTGTCATCACGCACTGTATTTCTGGCGTTTAACTGCGGGAAAGGAGCTAAGAACACATCGAACATGTGCCTGTTTTCCGAATTATGCCCGATGGCATATGGAAAAACGAGATCGGTAGTGATCGCGGCAGTTCGGAGACATTTCGATTTTCCGGACAATAGGCGTAGATGTGCCGATACTACTTCGTACGTCTTCGGATGTCTTCGTCTTATCACGTTTTTTCACGAGGGTGCGTAGTAAAGGGAAAATCATTTTCTGACCCTCCGAACGATCGGTTTGCAATCCTCAGCTCTGGGCCCTTCGGGCCAGAGCAAATACTTTTTGAAGCCGCCAGAGTATGGAGAAACGCTAGAGCTTTATCTTCTGGGATACTCTGGGAGAGATCCTGTAGAACTTGTTCGATATCTTCCTTGTCCCACAAGTCCTGTTCTGAGTGAATACTCCCGTCATGAGAATGCTCTGAATCGTATTCAGTGTCAGTGGAATCGCTACGTGCTCTCTTCATGTTGCTCCCTTGAAAAATCAACGTCAAAATGAGCTTCTTCTTTATACACAGGAATATTTATAACAAAAACAGGTTCAAAGCCGACATCAGGGGTGACATGACATCGGATACAAAACCATCGCCCCGTTGAGCCAAAATTTGTTTCTTGGTTTTGAAAGGGACGGATGGGTTGGCTAACTCACGTATGTCGTCCACATGCTCTCTAAGTCTTTCTTTTTGTGCGTCCTTTATGGGGATCAGGCCTTTTGATAAATTCGAGCAAACTTCACTAATGGCATGAACCTGTTCCGGACTAGCGGTGATCAGTAAAACCTTTCTTTGGTTAGGTGAACAATTGGTTAAATGGCACAAATAGCCAAAATTTTCTCTTAGCAAGTGGCTCATGTTGTCTGCACAGCCGATTGCATCAAATGAAAGGACAACAAAAAACCATTCCTATTTATCCCTTTTTCCATTGTCAACTAAAGGCAGTTGGAATTTTATAATTTGAAGGATGTAATCTACACTAGAATCTAGCTAGAATACTAGAATCTAGACTACAATCCTAGAATCTAACTAGAATCTAGGTAGAATGCTAGAATCTACACTAGCTAGACTACTAGAATCTACTAGACTACTAGAATCTACACTAGACTACTAGAATCTAGCTAGAATCTACACTAGCTAGACTACTAGAATCTACTAGACTACTAGAATCTACACTAGCTAGCTATAGAAAACTAGAATTAATCTACACTAGAATATAGCTATAGAATACTAGAATCTACACTAGCTAGGAAACTAGAATCTAGCTAGAATCTAGTATCTAGTAGAATCTAGAATCTAACTAGAATCTAGTAGAATCTACATTAGACTATATTCAAATCAAGATATTAGAATCTAGTATCTAGTAGAATCTACACTAGATAGAATGTTAAATCCATTCTATTCAAGTCTAGGTCATAGCCCATAAATAGCGTTTCCTTCAAGAATGGGTCTCATTCTTCAAAAGACGTGAGATGGTGCGGATGTGTCCTATATGCGGCAAGCCGCAACAAAACATATACACTCATTTAAGTAGAACTCATAAGTTGGACAATTCGCAGCGGGCGTATTGGCTTGGCCAGGAAAAATGCACAAAAGGGGGTCAGCGGTTTACTCCCTATCCCCAGGCGAAGCCTGTGGAAACCAAATGTGACCGTTTTCAGTTACTCCATCCCTTCACAGCCTTAGTGGCTGGAATGACTGGCTCCGGAAAGACGGTCTGGGTTCAGAACCTACTTGAGCACGGAGCTCAAGTCATTCAACCCCCTCCTCAACGTATTGTTTGGAGTTATTCCCAATGGCAGCCAGCTTACGACCAGATGCTCAAAACTATACCTGGGATCGAGTTTGTCAAAGGGATACCTCATGACCTCGACGAAGATTGGTACTTTGATCCAAATATCAACAATCTCATGGTCATCGATGATCAAATGACCGAGACCTCCAACGACAAACGTATCCTGAATTTGTTCACAAAGGGTTCCCATCACCGAAATCTCAGTGTCGTCTTCCTCTTGCAAAATGTCTATTTTCAAGGCAGGATCATGCGCACCTTGAGTCTAAATGCATCGTACCTCGTCTTGTTTAAAAACCCAAGAGACAAATTGCAGATGATGACATTAGGAAAACAAATGTACCCAGGAAAGACGGAACAGTTTGTTCAAAAGTATGAGGCCGCCGGTCTGTCTCGGTATCGTGAAACCGTTATTGGAGAGTTGCTGTTGATGGACGAGGTAACGAGTCAACAGTGACTCATATTGTTTGGTTTTCACCTCCGGAGGTAGGGAAGGGTCATTCAAAATAGTGTCCATCTGTTCTACCAATCCTTGCATGACTTTAAGAACGGGTGACTGTAAGTACCCCTGACGCTCAAAATAGTTAGCCATGGTCTTCATCGAATCTGTTTGGCCTCCAGTCTGCGATAGGTGGGCGTCGTTCGGGAGAACATTTGTACGCAATCGACACTCCTCCCTGGTGTTAGGTTTGAGATCGACAAACAGGTAGCCGTACGACCGCTGAACGGCGGCCTCATACTTTTGAAGAAACTTCTCAGTCTTTCTAGTTACAATCTGTTTTCCCAACATCCTCATTTGCAGCTTGTCTCTTATTTTTGAACAAGATAAGAGACGCTGCATTCAGACTTAAGTCTCCCTGATTTTTGCTTGAAATAAAATGGTTTTGCATACAGAACAATAGACACTGAGATTTCGATGATGAGATCCTTTGGTAAATAAGTTCATGATTCTCTTGTCGTTGGACGTCTCTGTCATTTGATCATCAATCACCATCAGGTTGTTGATTTTGGGGTTAAAGTACGAGTCTTCATCTAGGTCTGGTGGGATACCTTTAACAAACTCTATTCCTGGCACGGTATGTAGCATCTCATCGTAAGCAGGCTGCCATTGGGAATAACTCCACACAATACGCTGTGGTGGGAATGAATTACTTGTCTTGCATGCTCTAGCAGATTCTGAACCCAGACCGTTTTTCCGGATCCTGTCATACCAGAGGCTATAGCTGTGAAGGGATGAAGTAAACGAAATTTTTCGCACTCTGTATCCTTAACTTGTTGAAGTCTGAGGATAGGGACTAAACCGCTGACCACTTTTTAGGAGTTTTTCCTGACTAATCCAATATTTTCGTTCTGCATTGTCCAACTTATGAGTTCGATTTAAATGAGTGTACAGATTTTTCTGGGGCTTGCCACAGATAGGACACATCCGCACCATCTCACGTCTTTTGAAGAATGAGACCCATTCTTGAAGGAAACGCTATTTATGGGCTATGACCTAGACTTGAATAGAATGGATTTAACATTCTATCTAGTGTAGATTCTACTAGATACTAGATTCTAATATCTTGATTTGAATATAGTCTAATGTAGATTCTACTAGATTCTAGTTAGATTCTAGATTCTACTAGATACTAGATTCTAGCTAGATTCTAGTTTCCTAGCTAGTGTAGATTCTAGTATTCTATAGCTATATTCTAGTGTAGATTAATTCTAGTTTTCTATAGCTAGCTAGTGTAGATTCTAGTAGTCTAGTAGATTCTAGTAGTCTAGCTAGTGTAGATTCTAGCTAGATTCTAGTAGTCTAGTGTAGATTCTAGTAGTCTAGTAGATTCTAGTAGTCTAGCTAGTGTAGATTCTAGCATTCTACCTAGATTCTAGTTAGATTCTAGGATTGTAGTCTAGATTCTAGTATTCTAGCTAGATTCTAGTGTAGATTACATCCTTCAAATTATAAAATTCCAACTGCCTTTAGTTGACAATGGAAAAAGGGATAAATAGGAATGGTTTTTTGTTGTCCTTTCATTTGATGCAATCGGCTGTGCAGACAACATGAGCCACTTGCTAAGAGAAAATTTTGGCTATTTGTGCCATTTAACCAATTGTTCACCTAACCAAAGAAAGGTTTTACTGATCACCGCTAGTCCGGAACAGGTTCATGCCATTAGTGAAGTTTGCTCGAATTTATCAAAAGGCCTGATCCCCATAAAGGACGCACAAAAAGAAAGACTTAGAGAGCATGTGGACGACATACGTGAGTTAGCCAACCCATCCGTCCCTTTCAAAACCAAGAAACAAATTTTGGCTCAACGGGGCGATGGTTTTGTATCCGATGTCATGTCACCCCTGATGTCGGCTTTGAACCTGTTTTTGTTATAAATATTCCTGTGTATAAAGAAGAAGCTCATTTTGACGTTGATTTTTCAAGGGAGCAACATGAAGAGAGCACGTAGCGATTCCACTGACACTGAATACGATTCAGAGCATTCTCATGACGGGAGTATTCACTCAGAACAGGACTTGTGGGACAAGGAAGATATCGAACAAGTTCTACAGGATCTCTCCCAGAGTATCCCAGAAGATAAAGCTCTAGCGTTTCTCCATACTCTGGCGGCTTCAAAAAGTATTTTATATTGGAATTCCCATGGTGAGATGCTGTATCACGAACGAAGAATTCCCGTCACCAACATGGCAGAGCTTATCGAGTATGCCATGCTACCTTTGAATCTAGATGTTAAAGTGCCCCGTGGGTTGAAAACGTTCACTCAAGGATTATCGGAGATCGGTGTTGACAAGAAACTGATCCGTAATAAGAAGTTGCTGGCGGATCTGGTTGCTAGGCAACCGGAAGAGGACGAGACAGACAGTGAAACAGGTGACGAATCCTCTGAAAGAGAAAGTTTCGAGTCGGACGGTGAAAGTGTTGGTGAAAGCTTAGAGCCAGAGGAGAGTTCCGAACCGGAGCTTTCCGAATCGGACGAGGAACCCAGAGAGTGTCACGTTTGCCGTGACTTTGTGAAGTTTTACTCAATTCCTGTTGTTGAATGCCCTTGCTGTTTGTGGCGTGAAGCATATTACTGCCGCGAAAACGAATACATCGAATGTGATGTTTGTACTCACGTCTTTCCAGCCAATTCTCAGACCACTAAAGTTAAATTTTGTCGCTGTACAGACTGTAACGCTGTACACCAACAGTCCCTAAAAACCAAGAAATTAAAACTCATGGACGACCACCAAGAAGAATCAAGTGAATTGTAAAATCGATCACTTGAATAAAAGGAATGACTTTGAGACTGATTTGTTCCTTACTAAGTGGTTCTAAATTTTGGGCTGAGGATAAATGGCCAAAATATACTGTTCTTTTTACGTACTCTCTTCATAGCTCAGTCGGTTAGAGCGCGGGACTGTAGTTCCTGAGGCCGCCGGTTCAAATCCGGCTGGAGAGACTATCTTTTTCGAGAAAAAAAATAAAAATAAATAAATAACGCCAGAGGGAACTGAAGACAGTATTTGTTGTGATTTGATCTTGTTTGAAATTCCGAAAACGTCGTTCGGTTGCTGCGCAACGGACTGTTCCCAGTATTTCATTCGTAAGAGAGTGTTGGATCCGAGGGTGAGAGGTTCCCCTTCGGACGGCTTCGCCGTCCGTGTGGGTCAACCCCTCCCCCCCCCTCCCCCGGAAGGGTTGGGGTGGGGGGGGGGGGGGGGGGGGAGAGGGGATGACGACTCTTCGTGGGTTTGTGGGCAGTATGAGTGTGCATTTTGTTCGGTATTTATAGGTTTTCTTTCAAAACACTGTGTTTCAAAGGCGTGCACATCCCTCGCTATGCATTTTGTTCGGTATTTATATGTTTCTATCAAAAAAAAACAACTGTGTTTCAAAGGCGCGCACATCCCTCGCGGTCATTTTGTTTGGTATTTATGTTAATCAAAACACTGTGTTTCAAAGGCACACACATCCCTCGCGGTCATTTTGTTCGGTAATTATGTTAATCAAAACACTGTGTTTCAAAGACACACACATCCCTTATGGTCATTTTGTTCGGTAATTATGTTTCTTTCAAAACACTGTGTTTCAAAGGCGCGCATTCGGTGGTGTCTTTAATTCTCAAGTATTTTTAAAATGTATCGTTTTTAGTGTGCCAACTCTAGTATTTCAAGAATTTGTTTTTGGTATTTTGAAGATTTTATAGCGTTCCCAATTTTTCAAATCAAACCAAGAATTTCTTTCAATATGATAGTCAACTATATTGTTTTTGCAGATGGTTGAATCGAACACAATAGACCCTTAAGTGTGGCATGTTTTGAAATTCCGAAAACGTTGCTCGGTTGCTGCGCAACGGAGTTCTCATTATTACGTTTGTTTCTCGGTCGCACGAGTGATGGAAGCTTACTCAGACGCACTGAAAAGAATTTATTTTGTTTTTCTGCTCCGGAATATTTGTTTGGTTGCTGCGCAATGGAGTTTTCAATCCTGCAAGCGGATCCCCGGCGCGTGACTCCCTGGTCGCTGTTGTGTGACTCCCCTTGCAGCACCGTCGCGTGACATCTCCTCTATTGGGGGCGTGACTTCCCCTGCACCGCTTGCACCGGCGCTCAGGTGGCCCAGAACTCTTACTTTCCTACTACTTATATATACGTACGTGAACGAAAGTACCTTTTCGTTAATAATTCTATTATTTTTACATATTATTCTACTTTTAAAAAGAATGGGTTTTTTTGGATTGTCGAAGTTCTTGTTCTGAGATAATTTATTTAATTTTTTTCTACTTCCTTGTCGATGTGGAAAAGAAATGTTTGCGTTGTATCTCCTCCGTCCCCTGGAAAATAAATAGATAAAAAAGAGAGACGACAAAGTTTATATCAGTTACCAGTATTAAACTGAAAGACCTTCACAATTCTAAGTCAGTTCACTCAGCCAGAATATAATAAAGTGGGCTATTTTTGGTACGAACTTGGAATGTATTAAAATATAAAGTGAAAGAGTGTGAATGGGTGATATTACGCACATTTAAAGGAGGCCGGTACTTGGATGAGAATAAATTAAAATTGGAAATGACTTGAAACTTAGTAAAACCTATCTGTACGACTCCCAGTAATCACCAAAAGCAACACTTTCTTTAAGCTTCTTTACACTTAAACGAGGCAAATAGAAATTGTCAAGTATTTTAGCATTTAAATTGTGAGTAAATGACGTCATTTACTCAGCCATCTTGTTCTTTTAGGCTTGATATCAAAATTTTTCTCTGAAAATGAGCTTGAAATGCATATTTTTCGGCAGAGGGTAGACAGTTATTTAACTACATTCATCTTCAGATAGAAATAAACGGTTTCCAATTTTCATCGATTTTCATCCAAAATACTCATTCTCACATTTGACGCATCGGCGAGAAACAAAAGATTCTAAGTTGACCTAAGCTACTCCAAAAGACTCAAAGTGAGTACAATAGAATCAATGACATTCTGAATGATGAGAGCCACAGACTGCGTCATTTACTTCCGCCATTACATAAACCAACCAGATATACTCTAAGACATTCAAACACTTTTGATGTGCCTAATGTAAAGACAAATAGAGCTAAGAACACTTTTATTCTATCTCCAAGCCTTAACATGAATACATTTTTGTCAATTACTATCATTAATTTTTAACCGCAAGGTTAAAAATATTTTGTGGGAAAGGGCAAAACAACGGTTAATTTCTAATAGATTAAATTAGTAAATATATTACCGTATAGGGAAGAGCAGGTTTAAAATTACTATCATTAATTTTTGTTTATAATATCTTCTAGGCTGAATTTCAGGGGAGGGAAGACTTATAATTTATGATTATTACTATTTATTTTGTTTGACTTCGGGGGAGGGGGAACGATGTTCAATTGTTAATTTATCTGTAAATAGTTGAATATGTTTTTAATACTTCAGTTCTTTCTGGGAGGGGTAATTATCTATTGGGTCATGTAATTTAGATTTTTATATTAGTTCCAGATGTATAGCTACCATGTAGAAAAGCTGGAATAAACCATTATTATTATTATTATTATTATATTATTCCATATTTCTGTATTGTAAATAACTCTAAATTTTAGATTTTATCAATGTATTAATACGCAATTCAGCCTTCTGACTGCAAGGTATATTTTACAATAAAGCATTCAAGCAGAAAAAAAATATTGAGAGACACAAAGAAGGCCTTTTCTAATTGCTATTCTTTTCTTACTTAATATAAAGACCTGGAGTGTGGACGTAATATCCGTCAGCTGACAGTACCAAGCAGAAAATTGCATTAATCGATCTTCATCAGTTTGCATCAGTTTGTATTCCGCAGATATTTGATATTCACTTGAAGAAGCCTGATCGTATGGACATGGAGGTTAGCACATAAAAAAGTGATGAAATCTTATGATCAGGTGGTTCCTCAAAGACCGAAAAGAAATAAGAACCTTTCAACCTGATATTGTTCTTCTTCATCTGAAAAATGGACAAAAGCAACAACTGCTTCTTTGGTGTTCTCCTTCAAAATCATACTGCAACTACTTTCTATAAGGTAACTTCTACGGTTTCCATCACCTTGAACACGATTTTAGCGATTTCAGCAACGCTTGGAAATGGACTAATCATCGATATCGTTACCATCTTACGAACACCAAACCTGAAAACACCGTCCTACATATTACTTACAAGTTTGGCGTTTATCAGATCTTCTGGTTGGTTTACTGTACTTCACCCTTTGACGATCGTCTTGGATCTGTTCTATCTAAAGGAATACAGTAATAAAAGACCGTGCCTATTCATGTTCTATTGTAGCATTATTGCCCTATATCTTGCTAGGGATATTCAGTTGTTATGTCTAGCTTTCATAAGTATCGACAGATATTTAGCCCTTAGGTCTGAAACAGCAGTATAAAGTCGTTGTTCACCAAAAGACGAGTTTCCGTGTTGGTTGTGACAGGTATGGGCGTTAGGATTACCATTATCATGGCTTGTGCACAGCATCGATTACTTGCCAGAGTATTTGGGCACGATTTCAGGTACACTAGGGTGTAGTTTGGCTGCTGATAACTTGTGTTTTCTATATAATGTCATTCGTTGCCCTTCAAAATCACACATTACAAGTTGGAGCCCAACAGCCAAGCCAGCCACAAGTAGAGAACTTTGACGTTGTGAAATACAAGAAAACTTTGAAGACAATGCTTCGTCATTTTGGGATGTCTTTTAGTCTGTTATACTCCATTGACAATAACTACCTCGATGTACACAGTGGCTACACAAGAAATGAATAGAGATAACAAAGATCTTTATCTTGTTTCACATAAATATGCTATAGCAATTTTTGGTCTCAGTTCAAGTATGAATCCAGCAATATATCTGACCAGGTTTATTGATATTCGCCAAGCATGTCGACGAACATTGAGAGATCTTCTTTATTTGCATTAATAATATTTTATTAGCTTCTCGAAGGTACCTTTATCTAGAATGTTTGTCTGTGCTCAGTCAAGAATCCATATACCCGGTGAAAGGAACTTTACGTAAATTCTAGTAATTTTTCATTATCTTTTTTAAAATCATATGAATTTTATGAATTGTCTCAGTTCTTGTTCCAAGACTGTTTCCTTGATTTTTTTCTTCTATTCTCTTGTCGATATGCAAGTGTCCCAGTAAAGGCCAGGACCCGTAGGGGCTTGCTCGCGCGCTCTTAATAAACCTTTGGACTCGAAAAACAGTTACGCAACACTACACGTAAACTTGAGACACGAAACAGGTGACGTTAAACGTTTTAACGAGCTTAACAGCAAGCTACGAGACATTGAACTAGCTGAGACCCGAGGTCGAATAATTCGCTCTCGAGCCCAATCGGGCACGAAGAAGGAGAGCAGTTGTACAGTCGTACTTCGATAACCACCTCGAAAAATCTAGAGGACAATTCAAACCCTGATTCGTGCGATTAAAACAGCATATCACGTGATCGGGGCCGGACGGCTTTTTATGTGAACGGGCCGGAAAAGCCCGTCCGTCCCTGCTTGTTTCCGCGCGCTATCAATGTTCAAATAATAATGATTCATCTCCTTCAAAATAATACTGCAACTACTTTCTATGCCGGGTCATACTTCTACTGTTTCCACTACCTTGAGATTTAACATTGAATGAATAAAGATGTTTCTTTTGTTTTGTTTTGTTTTGTTTGTTTGTTTGTTTGTTTGTTTGTTTGTTTGTTTGTTTGTTTGTTTGTTTATTTGTTTCATGGTCTCACATCAGCTACGAAAATATAACAAAATGGAATGCATTTGTTTAGGTTTTCTTCTTAATAATCTTACTTTTGTAAGGTTCATTGTCAATTATTCCTTCAGTTATCAGATTTCTCACCAACTTTTATTTGCCATATATATATGCAAATGGCTTCAATACTGAATATGCCTCAGTCTGGACAGTTTCCCCCTCCCCTCCAAGGATGAAAGTGCCGGCTGTTTTCGGGTCAAACAATAGAATTGCTGTCAGTAATTGCTTTTGGTTTTATTTGCCACATATACAAATGACTTCAATATTCAATATGCGGCCTCAGTCTGAACAATCCCTTCGCCCAAAGCATGAAAGTGCCGGCTGTTTTCGGCGTCAAGCAACAGAATTGCTGTCAGTAATTGCTTTTGGTTTCCGACCTCGTGAAAATAAATTAAAGGCCATTGAAACTGAAAAAAGAGTTGGTAAATAGAGATTAAACTATTAAATGTTATCTATAGCAAACAAATGCTATTTAAAAACTAATTAAAGAGAAAGTGCTCTAATGACCAGCCGAATTAGAGTGAGCTCGAAATCGTGGACATTCTTCAAATTTCACTTCAAAATGGATGAAATGTGTTTTTATGGTCTTCTATTCCAAAACTTCACAGTAACCAGTTTTTATCAGACAACCTCGATTATTTCCATTTGTTTCAATTCGATTTTAGCGATTTCAGCAACGCTTGGAAATGGACTAATTATCGTTACCATCTTACGAACACCAAACCTGAAAACACCGTCCTACATATTAATTCACAAGTTTGGCGTTAACAGATCTTCTGGGAGGTTTACTGTTTCATCCCTTGACAATCGTCTCGAATCTTTACTTTCTACAGAAACTGCAAGTACAAGCCCGTGCCTTTTCTTTATCTCGTATAATTTTATTTGCGTTTATCTTGGTGGGCTTTCTGTTGTAATATCTGCCTTAATAAGCATTGACAGATATTTAGCCCTCACCCTGAAACATCGCTATAGGTTTGTTGTTACCAAAAGACGAGTTTCCATCATCGTTGTGGCAGAATGGATTTTGGGATTCCTATTGATATGGGATGATACGAAACAGTTATGGTTGGTCTAAAGATGATTGGACAATTCCTCTTGGGACTTTGGGATTTGCCGTCTTGTTGATAACCTGTGTTTTCTACATCAAATCCTTCATAACCCTTCACAATTACACATCACAAGTTCAAGTCGAACAAGCCAAATCAGCTACAAGGAAATTTCGATGTAGGAAAATACCGTAAAACTTTAAAAACGATGGATAACCATACTGGGATGTCTTTTAGTCTGTAATATACCATTTATGTTGACGACGATAACATTTGAAGTACTTGCACATGGAAAGTATAGAGATTTGTACATTGTTTTCAATGAATTTGGAAAGACAATTTTTGCAGTTAGTAGCAGTATAAATCCAGTCATTTATCTCATGAGGTTCACTGATATTCGCCAAGCGTGTTGGCAGACATTAAGAGGTCTTCAGGTGCATCGGTAATCTGAGAGATCTATTGGTAGGTGTCTTGGGTAATTGTGAATCAGTCCCGAGAAAAGGAATTTCTTGGGTGAGCGGTTTCTTTTGCCTGATCGATTTGTTTTGGCTCTTTCAGCCATAATAAAATACGAAAAAAAAAAAGCCGGCCAGAAGAAAAATTAGATGACCGACTTTGGCTGATCACAATTCACTTCCGATATTACCAGAGGGATGTCTGTGGGTTATTCTCTTCGCAGTACGCATATAATGCCTTCTGATCCAGGGAGCAATTACTGTAATTCAAACCAAACAAAATGCGCCATGACGAAACAGGTTCATAAATCTTATAAACAATATAAACCAAAGCTCCAAGGAAGTCTACAAACCCCCTCAATTTTGAAAACTCTACTGGCAAAATTGCGACTTTCTAAATGTTGTCTAGCTCCCTCTACCCCAATCGAACTTAGAAGCTGAGACTGAAATGGCTCCTGGGTACACAACTATTAATTGGATTTTCATATGTTTTTATGCGGACTTCGCTACATACTCGCGTCTAGAATATCCAGTTAAGTCACAGTCGCTTTTTGAAATGTTCTTCTTGTGCGTGTGCTTCTTTAAGATCATCCAATCAACAGATTTCCCAGTATTCATTTCAGTCTAAGCTTCTGATCTGTTCAATGATTTTGAATAGGGTCAATGTTTGTACAGTTAGATGCATAATGCTTTTCATTATCGCAATTCATGCATTGTTTTTATTATTTTCCTCAATTTTAGTAAAAAATCAAGAACGCCCCTTACGTTTTCATTATTGAATTTTAAGGTACGAGAAAGTTCCAAGTTCAGAAAAGAAGCCCAGACATCAGAGGACAAAGCACACATTAAAGTGGCTAAGACACTATTCATTGTGTCTGCTGCATTTGGAGTCTGCTGGCTGCCCTACATGACAATCTGTATCCTCGACATGGCGAGGTCAATTACACTGGCGAAGTATACTCCCTTCTTTGCCATTTTAGCTGGCTCCAACTCTTTGCTGAACCCCATTATTTATGCCTGCCGCGATCAGGAGATGCGAAAGACGTTTAAGAGTATTCTATGTCCGTGTGCTTGTTGGAGGCGTTTTCAGCCAAGAGAGGCTCCTGATGGTGACCAAAGTAAATCTACATGTTTTACAGTGTGTTATACGAGAGCTGAAGCTGATGTCCCATATGAGAGAAGGGAAAACAGCGATTCCGAGGCAGGAGCATGCGCAACAGTGGAAAGTCCTGTTGACAAGTACTCTGGTGAGAAAGAAATGCAAACTTGAAAACTGGAGGTGGCGCCGCTCATCAGTATCAAAGACACCTGCCACCATTGATTGCAGCATACATACAAAGAGTTATTTTTTGTTTGTTTCATAGTTTTTAATAGAAAAGCGAAGACTTGCTAATGCAGAACATTACGAAGAATGCCTGTATTACTTGTGCTTATGTCACTATAGTGAAAGACAAGCACTGCTAATGAACAGTACATTACTGAGTCTGTGTATGTTGCTTGTGCTTATGCTTGTGTCACTAGTGAAAAGCCAAGCACTCCCGGGCAAGCACTGCTAATGAGCAGTACATTACTGAGTCTGTATAGAGTGATTTTCATAAAACCGTGAAACAAATTTTAGCTATTAATGTGTAATAATCAAATTCAAACAATAGAAAACAAAAGCTTTAGAGTTTAGTAGTGTTTAATAAGCTAAGTTTTATTTCACAGGTTTATGAAAATCACTCTATGTTGTAGATTGATTACAGTTAACCCGTGAAACACTAACTAAAAGTTAGTTTGTAATAGTTCAATAGACACAAAAGAAAACAATGGAAGTACGGTCTACTAGTAACTAGTAGTCTACTAACTATTTCCGCCACGGGTTAAGTGTACGAATCACTCTATGCTTATGCTCATGTCACTAGTGAAAAGACAAGCACTGCTAATGAGCAGTACATTTACTGAATCTTTGTATGTTGCTTGTGCTTATGCTTGTATCACTAGTGAACAGACAAGCACTGCTAATGAGCAGTACATTACTGAATTTGTTTGTTGCTTGTGCTTATGCTTATGCTATGTTGTAGATTGATTACAGTTAACCCGTGAAACACTAACTAAAAGTTAGTTTGTAATAGTTCAATAGACACAAAAGAAAACAATGGAAGTACGGTCTACTAGTAACTAGTAGTCTACTAACTATTTCCGCCACGGGTTAAGTGTACGAATCACTCTATGCTTATGCTCATGTCACTAGTGAAAAGACAAGCACTGCTAATGAACAATGCATTACTGAATCTGTGCGCATTGTGCTTATGCTTATGTCACTAGTGAAAAGACAAGCACTGCTAATGAGCAGTACATTTACTGAATCTTTGTATGTTGCTTGTGCTTATGCTTGTGTCACTAGTGAACAGACAAGCACTGCATGCTAATGAGCAGTACATTACTGAATTTGTTTGTTGCTTGTGCTTATATGCTTGTGTCACTTGTGAAAAGACAAGCACTGCTAATGAGCAGTACATTACTGAGTCTGTGTATGTTGCTTGTGCTAATGCTTGTGTCACTAGTGAACAGACAAGCACTGCTAATGAGCAGTACATTACTAAATTTGTTTGTTGCTTGTGTTTATGCTTGTGTCACTTGTGAAAAGACAAGACTGCTAATGAGCAGTACATTACTGAGTCTGTGTATGTTGCTTGTGCTAATGCTTGTGTCACTAGTGAACAGACAAGCACTGCTAATGAGCAGTACATTACTGAATTTGTTTGTTGCTTGTGCTTATGCTTGTGTCACTTGTGAAAAGACAAGACTGCTAATGAGCAGTACATTACTGAGTCTGTGTATGTTGCTTGTGCTTATGCTTATATTTCATTACCCTGCGTGGCAAGCATTTCTTTGAAGGGAATGGGGTTTAAAGAGAATTCGGTTTCCTGTGGTTACACGGAAAACCAATTCTTTTTCGCCTCAAAGAAACGCTTGCTACGCAGGCTAATATTTCACGAGTTGCTATAATGACGAGGCTCCGTAAGCCTAAAATAACTCTAATCACCGGGACGCACATAGACTTCTATCCAGTCTTACTAGATAATTTCGCCACGACTTTTACTAATGTCATACCAATATTTTGGTATGTATAACTTAATTAGTTCCGATACTGAAATCTGGCTGTGTACATATTGCAAATAAATGAATACGATAGATATTTTCGATCGACTAGTACATTTGACTTTACGTATCCCCTTACGTATCCCTAAAATTCCGTGATTCCTCTATAGTTCCTATTCAAATGAGAACGCATATTAAAGAGTTCAAAGGGTTGGACTCACAATGACATAATAATGGGTTTTTGAAGAAATTTGCGGCAACGTAACCTGGGCGCCAGAGCTCGGGCTCGCGTTATGTTTCGTTAATAATTATCTTGTGAGCCTGTCTTCCTATCTTAACGAAACGTAACGCAACCTGTCTTCTTATCTTAACGAAACGTAACGAAACCTGTCTTCCTATCTTAACGAAACGTAACGAAACCTGTCTTCCTATCTTAACGAAACGTAAACCAAAGCTCTGGCACCCAAAGTAGCAGCAACTTAAACGATTACTACTTCATGTATTACCCCATGAAATGGCACTATCCAAGTTACTCTAAGATTTCACTGTGTAACTTGAAGTGTCTTTCATGGAGTCATACATGAAGTAGTAACCTGTTGAACAGCCTCAATTGTTGTTGACAAGATGGCAACTTAAGCCTCGTTTGAACACCTCATCGTAAATTTGAGCGCGCACAAGCCGCATTAATTTGCGTTCCCGTTTGAGTAAGACCTTTTACAATAGAATCATTGCATAGATGGGTCAGCTTCCCCATCACGAGCCATGCATCCGTTATTTTCTTTAAGAGTGACTGTAACTTTGGATTTGAGGTGTTTTAGTTCTGTGACGTAAGTAAGAAAGAAGGCCACCATGAGTAACACGATCAACCATTCACAAAATGCGGCGACCAGATGAAGTGTGTAGCCCTGAGGAGGAAGATAAGATAATGTCAATTTTTCATGCAAGCCATTAGCCAAAACGCCGCGAAAAAGGGTTCACTCTATAACTTACCCCGTCGGAAGGACGCCATTTCTTGGGATTTTTCCCTTTTCCTAACTTTTTAAATGAGATGTTTCCGATAATGCCAGCTGATAAGTGTTGTTAAGGGATCGTGTACAAGTGCTTGTCTACCTGATATTCATTTGTAAATGTGATAAGCTCTCCCCCTTTTCCTTCAAATAAAACCAAATCAAACGTCCAGACCATTAGCAGGCCCGCTAGTCCCCTAATAGCTTCCAGTTAAAAGTAAAAAGAACGAACGAAAGAAGGAAAATAAAGAAAGAAAACAAGAAAATAAGTTCCTTGGCATGGTTTCTTGGCAAAAGCTGCCAGTAATAATAGACAATTAATGTGGTCTTTGGAAGTTCGTCTTACCACGCTTACAGCGAGTTCATTGCAAGAGAATCTTACACTACAGAATCTGCTCAATATGATATCGTTGTATCAACATACAAATTTTAGGATACAAAGTATTAGGGAGATTGTACATAATCCAGCCAAGACTGATCGCGTGATACAAATACATGTAGTCATTCCAGTGACTATGTTTCGTATGTAGAAACTCATGACTGATTCGATGGTGAAGTACAAGCAAAGAACGGCAAAGGCCGTAATGGAGGCCACGCTGTGAACTTTGGCAATTGCAGCTTCATCAACTGCCTATGGTTAAAGTAAGAGAAGATAAATAAGAAATGTATCACCTCCAAAGGGGCGAGGACTCACTAGGGAACTTAAGCATGTGACAGTAGAGATGCAAATAGCCGGGGAGACGTCTTTGTCAATACGGACATCACGCGTACGTTTTTGTCCGTGCGCGCGCCGTCATAGATGAAATTTAGAACGTGAAGAAGCCGCAACTGACGTTCTAGCGAGAACGGGAACCTCATCTATGACGGCGCGCGCACGATCAGAAACATACGCGTGACGTCCGTGTTGACAAAAACGTCTCCCCGGCTATTTGCATCTCTACTGTCACAGGAAGCCCAAGAATTGTACTTACTGGGAACGTTGAACTCATGAGGAAGAAGAAGCCTGTCGCAAGACCCATCCAGGCACACGCTTTATTGAAAGTCAAGAGCCATATCCTTGGTCGACCCCGATAATACGAACCTACTGCTTTGAACTTTAAATAGATGATAAACGAAACTACAGAAGAGAGAGAGAAAAAAAATGTCCGTTGGTACTGCCGCTGGAACCCCACACAGAAAGCCCGCCTTTTTGGATCGGCTACAACTTCGTGACTCCGTATAATTCACGTACGTCCAACCATATTAATGTGGCCAGATTTTTTTGGCCCAAAGGTGATAATAAAGAGGCTGGAGATAATTATGATCACTTACCATTGATGGAGGCCAAACTAAGTAAAAAGTCAAAGATATACTCCTCTGGACTCTGAGATCCTAACCAACTGAAAAGATATCAATGTCATATTCAAGCAGTAAGAATACACGCAAAGTTTTACAAGTTTCAGAACCATGCGCGCGCATTCAAAAGTTGTGGAAAAGAAGAAGAAATGTCATTTTTATTGAACCAACCTTACGTAGGGTAGAAATGGTGATACATGATCCAACGAAACGGCAATGGCATAACTACAGCAAACAAATTTGTTAAAATAGGTAGACAGTAGACAGTAGACAAGTCACACGTTTGCAGCAACTTCCAATTTGCGTTTTAAACGTCTTAAGTCGATCCTTTCGCAGATGAAAATATCCCAATTGATATTCGCGCTATATAAGTTAATAAATATTATAAATATTATATCCTTACTCTTATAAAGATTCCTCCTATTTCTGATTGATAAGGATATGGGTTTAGCCATGGAAAATGCAGAGAAATATTCCCTTTGCCCCTTTTTTACATAGTAATGGTACCAAAACGATGCTGAACCCAATATCCCATATTTCCCCGCTGTTGTTGCAATTAAGGTGCTCCCAATGAAGATTGCAGTGGTAAATTATAGGTGAATAAGGTCTATTTGTTCCTTCATTGACTTACTTTACTCCCAATGCCAAAAGAATAAGGACGGCAAATGTTATTGGCAGGGCTGCAATTCCACAAAACAAATTACTGGAAGTCAAACATTTCCAGCAGGCAGTTTGATTATGATGACTGCTTTCATCTTGTAGTTGTTGTTGTCTTTGATCTTCGACCTCTTCAGGAATAGGGTATAGGTGTTCTACGGCCTTCTGAGCTTCAAAATCGTCCATCGAAGACTACGTATTGAAGAGAACAAGCGATAAATTATCCCTGAATTCTGAGAAGTCAATGAAGAGAGTTAGGGACTGATGGGGTTTAGGTAGATTGACAATTAGAACATTTAATGAGAGAGAATAAAGGGATGAAGGGGAACTATGGTGTTTACGTACGCTGTATGCGGCGTTTTTAAATTTTTCACTTGTTTCAATTTTCTGGGAAATTGTTTTCATTTATTAATATACTTTCTTTTAGGTAAAACCTTTAAAATCATATATAAATCATATAAATCTCCTAAGCAGCGGTGATGGGGGAGGGGAGGATGGGAGAGTGAGGCGGGAGCGCCTCTGCCTTTCAGCCCTCCCCCTCTCCTTCTCCTCTAGCTTCCTTTCTACCGTCCTCTCCCCCTTCCCTCTCCCTGTGTGACCTTCAAATGGCTCCTCAGTTCGACACCGGAAGTTGTCAAACCATATATTCCAACCAATGTTATTTCTGTAATTAACATTATTATTTGATAATTAGAACATTTTGTTTGTTCTTAGAAATCATATAGCACTATGGATTTGGATTTTATACCCGATCACTTGGAGACGCCTGTAGGGTACTGATTTCCACTAAACCATGTTTTTTTCTGAGAATATTCACAAGATGGCTTGGCAGTGACATCCAACATCCCTATAATCCCAGTGTATGCTTTTACTCTTGAGTATTTCCTATTTCTATCTATTTTTTTCTAAATTATCCTGGTCCCTAAACTCCTTAGAAAGCTTTCTTCATTGTAGTATTTTTGATGAACATTTAATCAATGTAAAACTGAAACGCTTCCGATTTCATGATCAGACACGTGTAGAAAGCTTGCCACCCTTAATCTCAACTGTCGGGCACATTTACTAAAGGTACTGAATTATAACATTCTGTACTGGATTACAGAACAATCAAAGATTCCCTACTCTCACTTAGTGCCTAATAGTCCTTTTCTGGTGGTCTTAGCGTTTCCCATTTCAAGGCCTTCAGGGATAAACAAGTCACAAAAGAATGCGAAATGTTTTTCAAAGCTTGCTTCAAACTGCATGACCTGCTTGACCAAGAGAAATTAGCTGCTTGAAATCAATTTCCAACGATTCACTAAGCTATTTTCAAGACTTTGACCTACCTTACTCACTGTCTATTTGATAAAATCAGCTGCAAGGGGTATTTGGAAAGATGTTTCTCGTGTAGCCGTTCTACACGGCTGAGCTTAGCTTCATATCGAAAGGATTAACGCGAATAATTGACCTTGCCGGTTCATGGCGTGACGAACAAATATAATTTAAGGGGGCATTCCGGTCAAAAAATGCCTATCCGTAGATCTTTTTTGTGCAATACATGGAGGCCCCATGGAAACAGTATAGGTGAAAGATCGTATTACTGAATGGCAAGCTCCCTTAGGAGTCTTAGGAAAGACTACGAAAAGCGGAAACCATAGCTAAAGGACAAGCAAGGAGATGCGTTACTCAGTATCTTTATTGATGAAAATCCTATTTCGTTATCACATTGATTGAAAGGTACACGGGAGTTTTGACATTTTGTCGCTTCCGCCTACTACAGTTCTAGATGTTTAAACGGAAGTAGCGAGGGACAGGGAGGGGAAGGAAGGGTAGCTAGACATTTCTTCTTTTTGCCATCAAAAAAGGAAAAACAGATAGGGGGAAAATTATTGCTTTCAGAAGGCAGCCAACAATGGAGAATTATTATGATCATCATTCATTACTCAAAGGTTAAGGGTCGAGTGTTTTGGTTGCTTGCTGAAAACTTTACCCGGCAAGATCCGGATTTCAGATGGATCATACTGATATGCGGACTCTGATAGTACCAATAAGTTACCCAATTACCAGCATAATTGAGCACTGCCAGTTTTCACAAGGGAGGGATACTTCTTCTGATCACCTTTTTAAGAAGGCGGTTTTCAAGATCAATCAAAAGAGACTAATGCGGCGTCCCCCTGCATAAAACGTTATTAACGACTGTCAATATAACTGACCTATAAAGGACTCTTTTCAGCCGTTATGATCTACGATCATGATTTATTTGATTAATGGCTAATGGCTACAATATTGTTTTTTTTCAGAATCGATGACACAATCAACATACTGTAAAGGTCTGAACTCACTATGCAATTTTTTTTTCTGAACCGTTGCTCTCAACACAGACCTGCAATGTGTGTGTCAGCCCCTGCAAGAGTTGAGCGTAGGTATATTTATTTATTATTTATCTATCTATTTATCTATTATTTATTTATTATTTATCTATTTAGAGATTCGTATGAAACATACAAGCAGAAAAACAAAAGGACATAATGTCCCTACAAGGTTCAACCACCTCGCCCAACCCCATAAAACATAAGCCCAACCCCTAACCCAACTACATTTAGGATGTTAATAATAATAATTGCGAAATTTCTACATAAAAAAGTTTAGAGTGCAATCGGTTTAGGATCGTGTTTAACTAGTTGCAGGGGTGGACAAGACGCTGCAAATCTGTGTTACGCACTGTGTCGCAGAAAATGTGGCACCGTGTGCCCAGGTCTTCATTTCTCACGTGAATTTAATAATCATGCAGTTTTCTTGGCGTTTTCGTGTTGTTTTGGCTGTGAATTTCATCCACCTCTTGGTCCTTTGCCTACCATGTTAACCACATTGGATGGTGTCAGAGTCTTCTGATATCCATTTGCTTGAGACAGGTAACAATTACACTCAAACTCATAATCTTTGTCAAGATGCTCCTAACACCTGGATCTGCGGGATAGTAGTAGTAGTATAGTGTGTGAGAAACTCTAGAAACTAAAGCCGGTGATACACGCTGCAATTTTTTCTCGCGCTGCAATGAAATATTTTAGAGATTTTGTTGCGGGAGCGAAATTGCCGAGTGTATCATGCCTGGAAACATAGGCGGCAACGATGTCTCGCAACAAAAAAAAATTGTTGCAGAAAGTTCAGAAGTTTGAATTCTTCTCTGCAACATTTTAAACATTGCACGCTCGTACTGAATGTTGCAAAGTATGATGACACACGCTGCAATTTTTCTCTGCAGCAAAATCCAAAAGTGCATTGCCAGTGCGAGAAAAAATTGCAGCATGTATCGCCGGCTTATTAACTACTAGCTAGCTATAACTAGTACATAAAAAGCTAGCAACCGTTTGCAGTTATAATTAGTCACTAAATGCCTTCCTCCATCCTTCTTTGCTTGTTTAATTGATTGCCAGCTTTATTTTCGTCAGTTATTCCTTCCTGGCACTGGGAATATTTTCCTCCTTTCTTTCCTTCCTTCCTTCCTTCCTTAAGCTTCCTTCCTTCCTTCCTTCCTTCCTTCCTTCCTTCCTTCCTTCCTTCCTTCCTTCCTTCCTTCCTTCCTTCCTTTCTTCAGTTCTTTTTCATCTGTTTTGCTTTCGAAATAATTGCCAAGCAGCTTAAAGATTAAGCATTTCTCACCTTTTCGATTTTCAAAGCCTTTATTGGTCCTCCCACCACTCTCTTGATAGTTATACGATCGATGTCGCCAACGTCCTTAGCATTGATGGCAAATACTCCTTCACTTTGAGAAAACGTTTTTGCGAGTTATATAAACTGTAAAATTGACCTTATTTGAATTATAGAGGGCAAACACGTGACAGCCTGTGAGGGTTCATTTTTTTCTAGATTAAGCTTGAACGAGAAAATACATGGGGTAAGAGACCGGAATCCCCGTGTTATTGGGCTCTGTAACTATATAGTCACGGGCACCGTTTAATACCGTTTCTACAACACCAAGAATACTTTATGCTGGGGTATTGAGATTCGTTTCTTGTAATTGCCTTATTTTCTCTTTAGTTCAATGGGGATTCAACGTAAAAGAACCAACCAATCAAATCAAAGAATCAATCCTTTTCTCGAACTAATTAAAGACCCAAACGTATGATGAAATTTTTCCTAAAAACCTTAATTTAGTGAAACGTTAACGTTGCACGCAACAGCAATTGCATTATCTGAGCATCCTTGCAGCCGCGGAGCGCAACTCATTTTCAGGGATTGCCATAGGGGAGGTCTCCTTCGCAGCTGTTTTTAGTCTCGTAACGCCACGCGTTCCCTCCCCATAACGCGTGGAGTGACAAGACTATAAACGGCTTCGAAGGAGACTAAGGGGAGAGGTGATGTTGCGCGCAACGTTACGGGAAAACGTTTCAAGAAAAGCTGAATGGTGTGTCTCAGACCTTACGTATAAGCGTTGGTAATTCCCGAGAGTTCTGCATGTCCCCACCTTCAAAGAAAAGCTTTGGCATCTAGCAATTAATCGCCTTACCTTTGGCCCAGGAATTTGTCGTACATGTTTTTAAACTCTTTGAAAGCTGTTTCGACATTGTTGACTCCATGAAACTTTATGAATAGTTTGTCATTTGGGTTAAAAGTGGCGTCAGTTGTGATTTCAACAAAATACGTTTTTAATTTGGCAGAGAGAGGAGCCATTCCTGGCGGAGCGTAGATGGAAGGAGAGGAGCTTGGTGAAGAATAGCCTGGGGGATAGGAGCCAGGAGGAGAGGAGCCTGGAGGAGAGGAGCCTGGAGGAGAGGAGCCTGGTGGAGAGGAGCCTGGAGGAGAGGAGCCTGGTGGAGAGGAACCAGGAGGATACAAACCGGGAGAGGGAGGATACGCACTTGTAGAAGCTAGATATAGAGAAGAAGATAAAAATGTATATATTTATTTTCTATAATTATGAAGAATAGCTGAAAATATTATCTTGGACTGTAAACCACTCATTCTAATTCAACAAACCTTGTGATAGTATAATATAAAACTGGCAAAGGAAAACAAAAACGAAGGAAGGGAGAAAGAAAGAAAGAAATGAGGAAAGAAAGAAAGAAAGAAGGAAGGAAGGAAGGACAGACAGAAAGAAAGAAAGTAAGTAAGAAAGAAAGAAAGAAAGAAAGAAAAAGAAAGAAAGAAATAAAGAAAGAAAGAAAGAAAAACCGAGATACTGACCTACAAATACTAGGCATCCAATCAGAACCAATAGACACTCCATATAATTCTTGACTTGATACAAAACAAAAACTACAATGCAAAATATAATAAAATTGTTAACATGTTCAAAATCGATTCAAATCTTGAAATACTTTCATCACACATTAACTTTTTTCACGGGCTAAATGAAATCCCTCTAAGTAATAAAAATGTATGTGAACATTATTAAATCAATATGATTATTTAATATATATCAAGTGTTACCGTTTTAGGTAGAATTTTGGTAGTTCAGCTAATTATAGTAATGCAGCTTGTGATCACAGTCTTTGAAGCTGTTAAATGTCTCTCTGTTCCTTGATTGCTCAATGAACAGCAGCAACTGACTTAACGTAAAATTGCTCCCTCTGATCTGCTAATATCTGGATCGACACCCGCCTAATAACGTATTCTGACACATGCTATAAACATGGTCAGAGGGAACGCCTTGTTACTGAGTAAAAGTAAAGCTTTACTGATAAGATTAGAGACATGCGACGAGAGAAGAAATTGTAAACTAGGAAACAGTTTCCAATTACTAGAGACAAAGTTAATAGAGCGAAATGGTTAGGAAACCCATTGTTCTATCTTTTTGTTCACTTTTTCCAGCCGTGACCGTGCACAAAACAAAAGCATTCCTACATATATCAGACAATCAGCCAATGAAAACGTTTGGGTCAGGTCAGTCAAGCATAATAAATGAGGGTAAAACAAAAGATTGTTGCACGGTCAGAACCGTACTCAACCTCCATGTTTGCTTCATTGTCAGTCCCTTTGAAGTTTGCCGAATCCCTAACCATTCCGCTCCTATTAACTTTGCTAGAGACCACTGAGCTTTCTGACAAAAGGCGCATTTATAAAGGTTAGCCTCCTTTTCAAGAAAGACCCATGAAAGTAAACCCGATTTAAAAGTCGTTCTTTATCAATAATTGATACTTTTCTCTCACTGGTATTTTTTGAATAATTTACGTTGATTCGAGGCTACCTGTGTTTGTGCGTCTGTTGTCTAATTTTGCAGCGGTATCATCAAAAATGGACAAGGTCTGTTTGCGGATTTATCGCTGAGTTGTGGGATATCTGACTAGAAACCTAAGGATATGACTTTAATTTGTTTGTTACTTGACATAAACTTAGTTTCCTTTCCCACAAAGATTATTAAACTAGCCGCGTTATATATAGTCCATAGACTCGTAGGATAATCCCGCCTATTCTTGCATATACACATGGTTACGCCCTAACCTTACTTTACGATCTTTTTGTCATTTATTTTTAACTATCTTTTGAATTTTTTTTGCTTTTATTACTTATGTTTATAATTTTTAGTCTTTGACTTAACTTTCTGCTAGTTACCTTTGATAGCTTTTGATTTATATAGTCAGAATATTTCGTAAGTTTCACAAGCTCATAAAGAAAAGTCCTATATTTTCAGGCAATCGTAAATCGTATTGGCAATTTTGTGTGATAGACATTGTCATGTCTGTAGCTTATAACTAGTATAAATATAGGTGCAATTATAGCTCAATAGATATAGTTGTGATTTGTAACTTCACAATAAACTCTCAAACGGTGCACCAGTCTACCTCGAACGGTCCTCGTTACCCATGTGTACAGTGATACACGTATTCACAAAAATCCTTACAATCAGATTGTAACGCCTCGTGCGACTCTTACGCTTCTTTCGTGCTTAGCAACCTCCCGCGTGCATCCATTTCACGATGGACGCACGCTGAACCATTTCTTTAGTAACGTGGGCGCAAGAGTTCCTAAAAGATAAAATAACTGCATATTCGAATTCTATCACTTTGAAGTAAGATTTAAGTCTTTGTGTGATATAAACAATTTTTATGGAATGCATTGTTTTGTCTGAAAAAAAGGCCACAGAACCGTTAAGTTCTTGTGGATTATCGATTTAATTGTACCACCTGCTATTTAGTGAACTGTGAAGTCATTCAAAGTTTACTATGTAACAAACATTTCAATGAAGTAATCGCTATTCTTCTTTACTTACTTCTTTGCAATTGCTAAATTGTCGCGTCATTTTACACTGATTTTTCGCGCACTTTAAATTTGCAATTATTTTAAATAGCGAAAATCGCAAAATTAAAGGATTTCGTGAAAATTTCATCGAATCGAAGGTGTGAGAAATTTGTAAAGTCAGACATCATCATGAAAAGCGTTCAGGTGACATTTCACCATGACAGAATTTTCGGCCATCAGAACTAAACGCAAGTTTTCGCCACTTTGATAAACATCTAAATATCAAAACATCATTTTCCCTTAAAATTCTTTGTAGATGTTCTCTTATCGTTTTAAAGTTTTGTTACCAATTCTCGTACCCAGGGTCCTACGGCAAGTAGAAGGCAACGCGCGAAAGGAGTTTCATCGTGTTTGGGTTCCCTGTGTGATGACAATATACATAAGACATTCTTCCAGTCGTGCCACACCCATCTCAGTTAAAAAAATCCAATCAAGTAGCATCCAAGATTGTTTATTTTCTATAAATTTCAAAGCTATAGGTACTAATTAATTCAAGTCTTTCCATTATAAAATCTCAGGCAGCCACTTTGTATATAAGTACACCGGAAGCCCGAAAGGAAAATAGCACTATGTATTGTTATGCAATAGATAAGTTTATATATTGGATATCGCCAGCATTGTTATCCATGGACAAAGATTTGTCCTGCAAGAGGAACCAAATGTCCAAGTTTGTACTGTATTATTTCTATTAGATTCCCTTGAAATGACCCGGCACCTTCTATTAAACAGTTCCTGGCGATTCTCTAACTAAGTTACTTCTCTTTAGCCAAATATAATTTATAGATTTACTGTACATGATTTATCTATGACAGTTCATTTACATTTGTCTTCCTAAGGCTTTGGGAACCCTGTGTTTAACATTACATTAATCCTTATACTTATGACGTTTCATACCTAAACTCCCAAAATTCTTTGCGGTAGCTTCTTTTGTTATGCTAGTTTTCAATGTTGTGAAACTAGTAGTTTTAACATTTGAATATCAAAAGAAGTTTTCAAAAGAACTGTGGTAGTTTAGATATGACACACCATAAGGGTAAACCGTTGTTTAAATACATATTTTGTCAACTGTTACTTTTTGCAGCAATTCCAAAATGCATAGTTCCAGTTCTCTGTTGTCCCATTTTGTCTCTGTCATTTACATGTTCTTGCTTTTGTACAAAACACCTTGGCTATACACATCATACGCGAAGAAGCCTCATTCGGCTATCGGTGACTTCATTGATATATACGCATTAATATATGCTCCTTTACTTGTGGACTGTTATTGAGGTTCCACCGCTGAAATCTAGCTCGAAAACCATTTTATGTGGAGGACAGTTCAGAGGCATGTTTCCAACAGTAGAAATTATACAATGCCTGTAAACAGACACCTCTTTCAGGCACTCACGTCCTTGATGTCCTTGTCAATGAGTTGCAAATATACAACAAGAGAAATCCTTGTATTATAAGCGTCCTTCTTTCTCCTTGTGAGGGCATTTTATGCTTAGAAGTTCGTGAATTTGTTCAGGAGATATTTCGTAATTAAACATGTACAAATCGTCCATTTTGCCTCGTATGTAACGTCCGTCAAAATCAAAGCTGCCAATACATGCTTTGTATCCCCAGTCATCGTCTAGTAAGCCAGAACCTTGAGAAGACGCCACTAGTTTACCATCTATATACACCTTTGAATAAAGATAACTCGTGAATAGGAAGACTGGATACACCAATAGCCAGGTGAATAAACAAAAGAGTGAAAGAAAAAAGGATGAACACATAAAAAGTTCTAGATTATATAAGACGATACTAGAGCAACTAAGGATTAGTTTGTTTCCTATGATTTTAATGAAAATAAACTATACAAAATGAACCGTCAGCATCGTCATCATAAACATCACCATCAACATATCCCTATTGCCATAGTTACCATACCAGCAGTATGATTCCCACCGCTACTATCATCGGCATCACCACCACCACCACCACCACCATCATCATCATCCATCATCATCATTATCACGCAATGTAAAATATGATCAACAAACTTATCAGTACCTTAGCTTTTCCAGTACCAGATGAATATGTTCCAACCACGTGATACCACGTATTTGGATCTATGACGTCACTAGTTATGACGCTGAAGACTGGACGCTGTGAGTGACTGCGGTGGAACCAGCGGACTCTTCCATCGTCAATCTCGAAGTGATATCCACCTACAGTAGAAGAAAAATTAACAATGAACTACCAATAGCACAGACAGGTGCAACTCTGTGTTGCGTGTAATGATTGGGGAAGAATCGAAGTTACAACTTACCAATAACCTGACCATTGTTGAATGCTTTCGCAGTGCTGAACAACGAATGACTACCCTGTGATGTTCCTTGTAGGTTTACCCAGCATGCAATAGAAATACCATATTTGGGCTTTTGTCTGAAAGTCAGATCTTCTAGTAAAAGGTTGCCATGGTAACCCAGATCCACGTGATGGCCGCAAATGCCCTTATAAGGAATGATGCGGGATTCCGCTCTCATGAATGCGTTGTTGCCTTTTCCTGATTTGTCGATGACAACGTGACCGTCGACATCCTCAAAGTCAAAGTTCATAACTATGGAAAGAAACAAACAGTCGATGTGTCGACTAAGATGAGGATGATCGAAGAGGCTAGCTACGCGCATAGAGCTCTGTAATTCAAAATTAACAAGACAGACGATTTGACAGCCTCGATCTTATTCCTTTGTATGTGTCAGGTGAAGCATATCTCGAAAATTGACTATTAACTTGCAGATTGACTTTTCATCGTTCATCGCGGTCCATCTTTCGGTCATTTAATTTGTTCGCTCGTTCGTTTGTTTGTCAGTTGTTCATTCCTTCCTTCCTTCGTTCATTCATTCCATCAGTCGGTCGGTCAGTCAGTCAGTCAGTCAGTCAGTCGGTCAGTCAGTGAGTCAGTCGGTTGGTCGGTCAGTCGGTCAATTACGTCTCACGTGCGCAATGTCATATCCTTTTTCTGCAACGTTGCAATAAAACTTGCGTGGTGAATTGCATCGTGTGCCTTGACCTTTAGTTTATGAGTCATACCTGGACATTCTGGGTTTCTGCATGGTATTGTAGAGATCTCTTTTCCAGTAAGTGGGCAGTCTTTACCATTACATGATCTTGTTCTTGTTCTTAGTCCTGATCCACAGGTAGCGCTACATCTACTGTATACTGTCCACTCAGTTGATGCTTGAAAATAGTAAATACAATCATGTCAGTAAAAGAACCATAGGAAAAACAAACACAACAAAAAATAAAAACACTACCCAACCATACCCTACCAAACTCTTTTCTACCGTGTCATGTCCTATCGCATATTTTCCTCTCCTCTGATTTCCTTTCCACTGCTTTGCTTTGCTTTGCTTTCCTTTCCTATCCCCTCCTCTCTTCTCCTCTCCTCTGCTTTCTTCTCATCTCTCTTCCTTTCCTCTCCTACCCTACCCAACCCTCTCCGCTTATGTGTGTGGTCCAGGGAGGGAGGGAGGGGAGGCAGTTACAGCTAAGTTTTGATTATAAGAGTAATTTTTGTGACTGAAACCTCCGTACAGTTCTTGGTAATTAAATGTCTCGCTGTAAAATGATTACTAGGGCCCAGTTGTTTAAGAGACGATTAGCACTAATCCATTATTAATCTAAAGAAGACCATTGATTTTAGCGCAGGATTAAAACTAACCGCCCTTCGGACAACTGGGCCCAGTATAATAAGCAAACTTTATCTTGGTCATTTCTGTGTCCTTATCAAAGAGGCTCAACTTTACATCAAACATAAGTTACCTTTACAAGGAGGGTTAAAGCACGGAATAATCTGGATCTCCGATCCTTCGGCCACACACTCCATTGCGTTACACTTACGGTACCTCTCCTTCGCACCACGACCACACGTGGCACTACAGGCACCGAACGCTGACCAGTTGTATCCGCTGACATTAGGGTTGACATTATCCATCTTAGACGCCATTTTCTCCTTCTTTTTCTGTTTAAATAATCGTTCCTCAAGAAAATGATGTAACACAGAGTCTTGGAATTTCTTTTTTAAACTTAAAGACACTGTGTTTGCAGGTCTTTGTTTTGCCTGTTTGTATATATTGTGGATTGGAGCTTTTGCTAAAGTCAATGAATTGGAGTAAAGTACTCTTGAATTTTGTGGCATTGGCATTTGTTGTACATGTGGTCTGTATAGAGTTCCTGCCACATTCGGGATTGGTTTCCAAGCCTTCATATTATTGTTTTTATAGCTTTTCTGTTTGCTTTGCGATGACGGCGCCATTCTAATGTGCGTTAATGCTGGAACAGGCACTCCTTGAGCAGTAAACGCCGGCTTATTGTAATAGAAAGGCCTAGGAGTCTTTTTAGGCTTAAATTTTCTTGGACGTCCTTCCATTACGCTTCCAGCAGTCTGACCAAAATTCTCGAAGCCAAAAGTATTTGGAACCAAATTCGAAAAAGCATCCATTGGGTAAAAAGTTTGATAGCCAGGAACCACTCTATTTACGAATCGCTCATTAGCTATTCGTTGATGCGTAAACGGCATTCTCGAAGGTCCATTTGGCTTCCTGTAGTTTGAACTTTGCTGACGAATACTGGTTTTGCCTGTTCTGTGAACATATGATGGATCGAGAAATCCGGTTCCATGAACATATGATGGTGAAAGAAATCCGGTTTTGCCAGTTAAGTGAGTAAATGATGGAGAAAGAAATCCGGTTTTACCGGTTCTTTGAGCATATGACGACACAACAGGTTGTTTGACGTATGGATATCGAGTTATACCATGTGGCACATGGTACGCCCTTGCTGGTGCAACAGGATCTGGTTTGATCGGCGCCTTCTCCGTGAGAGGAATTATCCTAATATTTTTATCCGACAAATGTGGATTTTCTGCATCAAAAACAATTGGAAATCGAGATGATCCGGATTTGGATTTGGTATTGGTTTTGACAGCCAAACTCAAACCTGCTTGTCCCTGAGTCACAGGCAAGACTCTCATTGAAGAATGCTTTGATGAATCAATAGTGATATCCTTGTGAGCATGCGCCTTAGGCCTTGCTGGGGTAACTTTAGTTCCCACTGGTAGCATTTTTATTGAAGTTTGATGAGGTGAATATGTGTCCAAATTGACCGTTGCTATTGACAACATTTTTAAGTTGTGCACTAGCGTCGTCTTTGAGATTTATCACTTGGTGTTTTGAGTCTGCTTGATCACTGTTGATCTCAGGTATCACTTGTGTATGACGGTAAGCAATGGCTGAAAAGACAAACAAACTTTTGACTTATGTATTGTATTTGAAACTAAGCGCAATATGTAATTTGTGGTCAAGTCTCTCAATACAGACATTCAGTCAGTCAGTAAGTCGGTAAGTTAGTCTGTCGGTCGGTCGGTCGGTCAGTCAGTCAGTCAGTCAGTCAGTTCATAAACATTTTAAATCGACGGTAGAATACTTACATGAATGATCGCATCCAAAGATCTCAGCCCTCATACAGATAGACCCTCCATGCCATGTTACTGGATGTAGTCGAACGTAGCGACCGGTTACAGGGTGCTTTAGGTGACGTATTGATATAGTGTCTTTGTCATTATTACCTGTAAATGTCTACAAGAAAAAAGACAATTCAAAATTCAACCGTGTTGAACTATTTTAAGAATAAGTTGAGTGTTTCAATGTTTATTAAGGAAGGAAAGAGAACGAAAAAGACAGAGGAAGGTCAGTAGACTAGAAGCAAAAATAATTGGCATGGAAGAAACTGGACAGGAACAACAGTTAAAAAGAGTGCCATGGTCTAAAGGGGTACACTTCCAAACTGACCTGTCCCGTTACATTCTTTGACTTTTTAAGCTTTTTCTTAGTATTCCAATTCTTTATATTTGTTTGAAGGCAAACAAGTCATTGCAAGGAAGTGAAACCAAGAAACGAATCGGAATAATAAGGGTATGTAATAAGAATAATAAGTTGTCATCAATTTAAATTTGAGATTCTTAAAAGATTCTCATACCTTTAGTCGATATGCTTCAGTGTAGTTGTTCCACACCAATCCTTTGATACTGTACGAAAAGCGGTACGATGAAACCCAACGGTCAGAGATAATTTCTCCTTGGGTACCAATGCCTTAGAATGACAATCATGACACAATTTCTATTTTTAACACGTCACTTACGGTCCGGGTACACTATGCAACTATTTTTGCAATGTTTTGCGCAACAGCACTTGCAATGATCCCGGCAACACAGCCGTGCGCAACGTTGCTTGGGGTGGACACATGGTGGAGCTCTGATTTAAATCAAAATGTTGCAGAAAAGGGTACATTGTGAGCCCTGTCCTTTAGTTGGTTTACTTCAATGGGAAGCACAAGGTTGGACAGTTCAGTTAAACACCTCCGTCAGTGTGCTTCTTACACTTCCACCCCTTCTCCTCCGCTCCTTGCTCCGTCAGTGGGCTTACTACACTCTTATTAACCTTTGTCCAACCTTGTGCTTCCTCTTCTCTTCAGGGTTGCAATTTAAGTATTCAAGGAGTTTTCCCCTTAAAGCAAACCAACTAAAGAACAGGACTTACAATGTACCCTTTTCCGCAACGTTACGATTTAAATCAGAGCTGCACCGTGTGTCCACCTCTACAACAGGTTGCATGCTATAGTTGCAACAGGAAACTTTGCGCACGGCTGTTGCTGGGATCATTGCAAGTGCTATTGCGCAGAACATTGCAAAAAAGGGGACTACGTAGGGAGCATACGTAACCAGAATGCAATGGCACAAAGATTACTGATTAGCCTTCACCTACCTGTCACTTTAATAGGTTTCCCAAGGTCTATTTCTAAAAACTGGTGTTTGTCTACCTTGTCCGCACACCACATGTCTGCCATGGCAATGTTATCCCTTATTTTAGCTTTGGTGTCCGAGAGAGACTGGTTATTAAATGGAGGGACGTACACGGTGATATCTTGAGTGCGATTGGACATGCGCATTGGCGAGAAGCACTCTAAATAAACGCAAACTAAAGCGTTAGAGATACTGGTAATTTTAGATTTTCCTTCTGGTGTCAGTTGAGCTATATTGGTGATCAGATAGTATATTCTCGATCAATAATCTCTAGAGCCCCAACTTTTGCTGATATGCATGCAGTCTACCGTACTTTTATGCTATTATGTCAATATATCAATCTATCTATCTATTAGATAACGAAAAGAGACGAAAGAGAGAGAGAGAGACATTTTGGCTGATCCGGGGAATACACAAGTAGGCGTGTAACCTGACGTGCACAGGCTAATTAGATAATGACAATGGTGATGATGATGATGATGATGATGGTAATGATGATAATTAGGGTGATGATGAGTACGTAATAAAATACATCTATTTACAGTTAATGAACTGACCTGGACAACTTGGTTGAATACATTCTGTACGTTCTTCAAAGGTTTTCTGTCCTGAGCCGCATTTTTTGTTTTTATGTTCAGTGTTGCACTGTTTAACCTTCTTTAAAACTCCTTTACCACAACTAGCGCTACACTCAGATGTTTCGGTTTCAACGGGATCAATTTCTTTATCCAGTCGCTCTTCTATCGTATCAGAAAGAAGTCCTACAAAAAAAAATATAAAGTGTTGATAGGTCTCGACTTAGTGAGCAATAGGGTTGGGGCAGGTTGCCTTTTTCACAACCATACGAATATTGCTCTATAAGCATAAGTATATGCACCACACACAAAAGCTTCCTCATGCAGCAGACTAGATCTTCACTGGGTATCGTGTGATGAGAGGGGAAGAACTGCTTCTCAGTCCAGGCCCGTCGCTTGGTGTGGTTCGCAGGTTCGAACTAACCCCCCTCCCTTCCCACAGAAAATAGCCGCTTAGCTTAGGTTATTAGTAATTTCCCTTAAGAAACTACAGTCGTATATGCATTTTTTCTCTAAATGAACCTTTGGTGAATGCTGGTGAATTATGGTTTTATCAAAACCCCGACCTTCAGCTATTTATCTCAACGATTTCTTAGTTTTAAGAACTGAAGTATTTTCCACCATTTCTATTTATTCTTTCATAATCTTTTTTTCTTTTTCTGTATTTTCTCTATCTCTCTTTTCTCTATTTCTATTCAACTAATTTTGATTTTGAGACAGTAAAAAAAGAAGAAAAGAAAAGAAAAGAAAAGAAAAAGAAAAAGGAAAAAAAAAAAAGGAAAAAAAAACAAGGAAAAAAAAAAGATGGTCCCCTAGCCGGTTTCGAACCCGGCTCTTCACATCTGCTCATTGGCTTCACAGTTCAAGGGTTTTCCAACTGCGCCACGGAATCGCGTAATTTGCACAACAATAGATAGCCAATTTACACGATACACTAGGTTATTTTGTCCTCCAAATCCCTCAGTAGACCAGTTAGCCTAGTGGTAAGGTTCAGTCATCTATGGCCTAGGATCCGACTGTTTCCTCCCTCTTTGACTGCGAAGCTCGCTGCGTTCTACCGGATAGCGCGGAAGGGGCCGAAATCTCCATCCTATACGTAACATGCGATGATTCAGCGATTTGTCTGGATGCATGGTCCGATTTTTTGGATTTTGCATAAAATTAGCATACTAATTTCTTTGGGTACGGGGTTCGAGTCCAGCCTGCGCCAACTGTCTTTTCTTTTTTCTTTTTTTTCTGTTCTTAATTGATCCTATTTCTCTTCTCTAATTTTTCTTTACTTAAAATTCTGGTCTTCAATGAAGAAAACTACATAAACTCTTTACATTAGCTTGATACTTTCGAAAAGTCAGTTGGACCTCTGATACTTATACAAGTCATTCTGAAGCATTCCCTAATTCCAACCGTATATACTCTGCTCTAAATAGTACATTACTGAGTGCGTGTAGTATTCGTGCTTCTAACTCCAACTGATTTGCAAAAAAGGGAGAGATATCAACATACAATTCTAACAGCGAGTACAAACAATTTAATTAGTTACGGTACCTGTGATACATCCATAAAGTTCTACCCTCATACAAATGTTTGCACCGAACCATGACAGTGGATAAAACCTAACAAATCGCGCGTCAAAGAACTTGTTTAGCCAATGGATTTTGATGTTGTCTTTGTCATCACTGCCCATCAAAGCCTTTATAAACAAACAAACAAAAAAATCATAATGTGAAAAGTGCAATAGGTAACCCAAAGAAAGACTTGGATATTGTACTGGTGTATCTAGTTCTTTTGAGCTACCTTATAGAGTATAAACATGTGGTCAATGTTGAACGCGTACACTGTTTTTCTATATCTGCATTCGCAATAACACGGACACTTTTATAACACTTCTTCATGGCAGACGATGAGAGTCTCGAAGGTATCTGGCTTACATTGGAGTTCAAGCTCACACTAGTGACATAAGCATAAGCGCAAACAACATACAAAGACTCAGTGATGTACTGCTCCTTAGCAGTGCTTGCCTTTTCACTAGTGACATAAGCATAAGCACAAGCAACATACGCAGACTCAGTAATGTACTGCTCATTAGCAGTGTTTGTCTTTTCACTAGTGACATGAGCATAAGCACAAGCAACACACACAGACTCAGTAATGTACTGCTCATTAGCAGTGCTTGTCTTTTCACTAGTGACAAGCATAAGCACAAGCAACATACACAGACTCAGTAAATGTACTGCTCACTAGCAGTGCTTGTCTTTTTCTCACGTGATGCGATAAAAGCGATACTGATTAGGTTGTTTGTGCTTATGCTTATATCGCTAGTGTGAACCAGGCTTGATTATTCTGAATTCACTCACATCTTCTGTGCTGTTTTCTTTTACACAATCATACTTCCTTCCACTGTGACTATAACATAATTTATAGCTTGTCACAAAGCTGTCAAAGACAGACGCGCCCTGCACGGCCACCCCAGAGATTGTTTTCTCGGTTTTCATGTCAACAGTCAAGTAAGGTTCTTTATCATCGTCATCAGAGCACCAAGCACTTCGTTTATCATCGTCAAAGAAAGAAATAAGATTCAAGCGAGCGTAGTAAGGCTTGTGTGGTTCCAATACTGATGATGCTGTGAGCTGGTCATCCTTGATTTTAAAGTCTTCCATTCCAATTGGAGAAAAACATTCTGTTGGTCAAATGAAATGGTTAGTCAAGTACCTACTATCAACAGGCAAATGAACGAAGCAGAGGGGAAAAAGACAAAGAGAGACAGGAAGGATAATAGTATTTCCTCTTTCCATTTATTATGATAAGATACTAGAGGATCGATTTTCGTATGGCATACGAAAACGTCTCTAAATACGACCAGCTCTAAAAACGGTACATATCTAATATCTGTCAGCTCGATCTTTGTATTAGCCGGAACCAGTTCTAAGAAACAAGGGTATATCATTTAAGAACTAGCCTTTCTGGCTTGCTGGTCCAACTAAATGGAAAATGTTCTTAATATGCAGAGGGAGGAAATAGGACAAAACCTTTCTGGCCAAACCTTTCCTGGCAGGGTCGCATCGCTCCTCTCTATACCTGACCTTTCTCATCACTCTTTTGTTCTAATATCTAACTGACTGGTAACTTCGCACTAACCTTTCTCAAACTCGCAGTGTTTCATGAGTTTTTTTATCTCTTCCTGTGACAACGGCCTTGTCTGAGATGTAAAACTCATCCACATAACCATCTAGCTGTCGTTCGCCCTTGTGCTCACCAATCCCCGCTCGGACCTGCCAATCTTGCGATAAAAGGCCCTTCCCCCTCCTCCCTCATTCACAAACTTGGCATTCACGAATACTTGCGCATAACCGGAACTTGCGTCATAAGTGCACTGCAACATGTGTCCATATATGGGGTGGCACGATGACTTCCTGTCAAGACGCTGAATATAATGGTTCCTTTCTCGTTCCGATGGAACCATCGTACTGATCCATTATTGATTTCAAAATGATATTGTCCCATTGAATGTGTAGAGTTCATTCCTCCTATAGTATCAAAAACTGAATTATAGCCGTCAATATTGAAGAATTTCACCCAGGTTGCTATGGTAACGGCTTTGTGAGGTTTGTTCACGAAAGTACTCGCCATTGAGTATGACGTCACCTCCAGTTCAGGTCAACTCCTCGACCACATTTCTCGCTGTATCGAGACAAGCGAGCAAAGTTAACAATACGAGCATCATTGTGAAGACCTGATTGGTCAGCAATTGTATTCATGCCGGTTATCGTCTCGAACTTGAGGTAAAGTACAGCTTGGTCCAAAACTATGAAAGACATGAACACTCTGGTTAGCTTTTAACAATAACACTGTGCCTGAATGAATGAATGAACTTTATTTATACACGGGATCAAATCAATAAAAATTTACGAATAAGTGCTTTTCCTTTGAGCCCTATTTCTTCTCTATTTTCCTTGTCCTCCATCCCTCCCTATCTTCTTCCATTGCTTCCTTCTTTCCTAGTCTTCTTCCTCCTTTCCTACCTCTCTCCCTTCCTTCCTCCTCCCACCCTCCCTCCCTTTTTTCCTTCCTCCTTTCTAAATTTCCTTCTTTCTTTCCATCCCTTCTTTCAATTACTCACTCACTCATTCAAATTATCACCCTTCTGTGAGATAGTAGAGCCTTGTGTTTTGCTCCACTAGGGCTTTAAATCCCCGATTCCAGCATGAAGATTCAACACTAAACTAGATGAGTCCATCAGTGAAATTTGCGCGAAATTTTGCGTGTTAAAAAAGGTCGGATCGAATTTTATAATTGATGATGACTTACTGGATGCATCTGATGGCTTGTCTTGTGTCGGTGGTGTTTTCTTTTGTTGCTTTTCTGTAAAACAAAATGAAATGAATTTCAATTTACATTACAACGCCATACTTAAAAAAATGTTTTAATTCAATAATGAAAATGCTAATATATTAATTTACCTTTTCTTTTTATCGTTTCTAAAGTTGAACGACCAACTGTAAAAATACAATTAAACAAAGTGAGAAACCTAGACATTGGCTTACAGTGCGGTTATGTTGAGGGAATGATACACCCAGCCAGAATTCGAAATCACATAGAGTTATATAGGGAAGTAGTATGGGATGGTTTGCAAGTCATGCCGTACGGGCACCAGCACCCAGTTGTGCGAAAGGTGGATAGCACTATCTGTCAGATAAATCCTTATTCAGGAATAAAATAATGGCTTTATCCAGTAAATTTATCCACTTGATAAGGATTTATCCAATGGATAGTGCTATCCATCCTTTGTACAACTGGGGGTACAGACGGACAAAAACCTACCCAACGATCTAATTCGAGATCTCAAATATTCTGCGTGATAACGAGGCTTCCAGGGTTAAATAATAAAATGCCTTCCCCTTTGTTGAAAAATGACGTCATTTCTTTTGTTTTACTCCTGGAAGCCTCGGTATCAAGCAGAATTTTTAAGATCTTTTTAAGATCGTTGTCTCTTGAGTCCTTGTGGTGTCTTGCAATGTTGTGTAGTGTCTCAATATTTTAATTGAATGAGACATCAACTTATCATTGAACAATCAACAGAGACACGATACAGTTTGGACATTTTAGTTAGCTCTATTGCAGAATGGTGGAAATTGTATCGTACTCTTTCATACAATTGAGATCGTATCCATATCACTTGTCTAACGTTTGCAATGAGAAGGGGGGATTAGGGATGGGGGTGAAGAGGGGCGCACCCATTTCTGAGACGATTTTTGTCCTTTTTGTCTCGATACTTTTCAAAAGCATCCTCTGGATCCCCTGGACCTGGATAATTTCTGATTTCTATAACGCTGCACCCTCCTGAATGATAATCCTGTATCCTCCCCTGATGAACGTTAGCTTCAGATCACAGACACTTTCAGTTTACTGACCTTTATCGCAACCATACAATTCAACTCTCATACAATTTGTCAGGCCTTCCCATGCTAAAGGATGTATCCTAATAGCTTTGGCTTCGATTTCTTTAAAAGTATGACTAACTACTGATTCCCTGTCTTTGTTGCCGCTAAACGTCTGAAAAATGAATGAAAATATTAGTTATACAAGTAGTGACTTTGAAAGACACAAGACACGTAACAAAGGAGGGAATTACAAATCAAACAAACTCAAACTCATAATCAAATTATTTAAAACACTATTTAACTTTAAATGGTGCGCTTTTATGCAGGCTATACTACTTTACCTTGATTTTCCCGTTTTCCCTTAAGTCTTCCCAATTAGATCCATCAGTAGAATAAGACAAACTGTACTTTGTAACCCAGTTATTAAACATAGCTTGTCCTTGTGTAGCTATGCCTTGACAAACAAAAACGCAATAAAAACATGAATATATACAAGCTTAAGATAAAGCAGATTCCACATGACCCGAAAAACTACGACAAGTGTATGGCACAGAACTAGAGCTGTTTTCGTATTACTGTGACAACGGCACGGTTTCGGCAGATATTTTGAATAATTTTGCAGAAAACACAGCACTGACAAAGTCACAGTACGGCACGGTTCGTTTCATGTGCTTACGAAAACGTCTCTGGCATTGTCACGGCACGACGCGGTTCGTGATGTTTGAAAGCCATAAAAAATCTTCCACGAGTTGATCAGAATTACCAGTTCGGGATATTCACGCATGAATCCTATTTGCGCAAAAGCATTTACATCCACGAGTTAACTGAATACAGAGGTGTCCAAGAACAAAAATTAAATTAAGAAGTGGATTTGTGGCTTATTACCTCCAATTGGAGTTATATCATTAAAGTCAACTTGTAAATATTCTGTATCATCTGCAAAGGCTGAGCACCAGGCTCCTCGAGATCCCTTCACAATTTTGTTGAGCCGAGCATGGAAGGCCTGGTGTCTATCGTCGTACGAAGACGAGGCTGTTAACTGTTTGTCTTTGATAAGACCACTGCTCACTCCAAGACTATGACCTCTCTGACACACTACAGAAAAAACACTGTCAGTTAGAATAAATGTAACAATTACATCTTAGGGGGTGTTTACATGACACTAGGATCATCCTAGCACTAGGATCATCCTAGCAGACGAATCATCCCACCTGCTATACATTTACTGCATTCTGTTTAGTAGGATGATCCTAGTAGCCGAAGTGAAGACCGACAAATTTCCATGTAAACAGAATGCAGTAAACGTACAGCAGGTAGGATGATATCGCCTGCTAGGATAATCCTAGTGCTAGGATGATCCTAGTGCCATGTAAACACCCCCTTAAAATGGGATATTTGTCTACAAATAGGTAATTTAAGTATTTCCGTTTAATTTATATTAGCTTAGACCACTCTTTGTTTTCGCCAATAAGCCATGTAAACGTGACATGTCGGTTTAGTAACTTGTCATCACGCTGAAAATGGGTTCTGGGAAGCTGCAATTGGGGGACATCCCTTCAAGGGAGATTCGGTAGTCACGAGCCGTCATGCACACAGGCTTGGACATCACTTCCACGACCTGCATCTTGTGAGGACATAAAATTTAGGCCGGGAAAAAATACACTAACACTGTTTCTTCTGGTTGTTTAGCCCTAGAAAGCATCGCTTTGAAAAAAAGCTCGCTGAGACGAGAAATAAGGACAACGCCCAGACGTACAATGCGATTTTTCTCGTTGTATCATATTACAGTGTCTTAAACGGTTGAACTTTCTCTGACGTACCTATGGTTTTCTTTGCACCTCTCTCACATGTAGATTTTGTTACCAAATCACGTGACACTTTCTTATCGCCCCAGTTGGACGCCAGCCATTTATGACAAGGAAACTGATAGACGCATCCATTCTTGTCTTTTATGAGTACCTGCATAGGGATAGTAATAGACATAGATCTTTTTCAGAACGTTTTAGAAAGTGCTGGAAAAGTTGAAGCGGAATACAAAGGAGCAAGGGAATTACAAGCATGACAAAGTGAAAGATGTCAAAGAGCGCCGACAAGACGTTGACTATCGTGAGGATTTGAAAACAGGCGAAAATAACAGTCGTGACGTCGACTGTAGTGGCGGCTATGGAAAAGGCAGAAACGCGACGCGAAAGTTTATTGTGTGACAAGTGTGACGACGTCGCGACCCCACGATCAGGACGCCATTTCACTTGTAAGTCGCGTCATTTTCTTGCCGTCGGCGAAGATAGATAATGGACATTTTAGACATAATTTGTCAGCGCGCGCGGAGTCCTCGTTCACGTCGCGTCTCGTTCGTTAAATGTACCTCGACAGAATGTCATATTTTGGTCATCTAACGGATAGTTCTCGTATCGCGCTGCAAGAGGGAAAGAGCAGGGAAGAAAAGGTTGATAAAGGCAATCAAAAAAGAAGGTTTTACGAGATAAATTTTTCTTGATAGTTCTTGCCTTTTCAAGGAACCATCCAGATCCGAACCAAGAGTTGTCGTGGCGTATCTTGATCTTTTTCACCGGCCCTACATCCGGGACATCTATCTTGTATGTATCAACACTAGCAATCCAGAACAAAAATTCAATTTTAGAAATGAATACCATTCTGTTCTTAGTTATTTTCATTCATATATTCATTAATTTTATATATATCATTACTTTCTAGCTGTTTATTACCATATCGTACTTAGCAAACAAACGTATGGATGAATGGTTAAACCTTTACTGCTCATTTGCAGTGCTTGTCTTGTTATACAAGCAAACAGACTCAGTAATGTACTGCTCATTAGTAATGCAATGTTTCCTTTTACACCTTGCGAGTTCAATCTTGTATGTCACTTGCACTTATGTTTATGGCACTAGTACCTCAAGTACAAAATGGAACAAAAAATGCTGCAGCTGAGTTGGGAAGATCACGTCATAAAGACAGGAGGGGGGAGAGGACGCACCCTCCGAATTTTGTTCGCCTTTCCAAACAACCATGCCCTGCAAGATTCCGATTTCCTTCGTCCGTCCGTTCGTCCGTTCGTTTGTTCGTTCCTTCCTTCCTTCCTTCCGTCCTCCCTCCCTCCCTCCCTCCCTCCCTCCCTTCCTTCTTTCCTTCCTTCCTTTTTTCGGTCGTTTGTTCGTTCGTTCGTTCGTTCGTTCCTTCTGTTTTTCTTTTTTTCTTTTGGTGAAATATTTTCATTTTTGATACAGAATCTGACAGATACTGAAAGATGGAATTGTTTTATTACTATGTACTCACTGGTTTCGTTCAAAATCGTTGCTATTCTTAGTATCTAGTTCTCTCTCAGGTGTTTTGCTATTGGCTCCGTAAATTGTTATAAACACTTTGGCATCTGTTCCAGCACCGAACACGTCACCAGTGAACACAGCTATCTCATAAGGGACACCTAAAAAAGGGAAAACAAAAATTATAATACGGCGAGAAGATATCGCGCGCTCGGACTGGTTGATCAGCGTGCACAAGCGTGCGTCCAATAAAAGTCAATTGACAGCAAACTTTCACTCAATTCGCTTGATTTGAACGACGGCCAAAAATTGTTCTTCCAAAAAGACGAAATAACATTTTTATAACTGTATTTATATAGCAATAAAATATATAAAAATAAACTGGTGATTGACAATCCGAAGTTACACATTTTAAAACAGTATTATAAACAGTGATTCATTCTGATCCTGACTTCACACAAGCTAAGTTGTAGCTTTAATTTTGCCTCCCTCCTCCCCAGGCCTTCCTCGTGTTGTCTGTTGTCTCCAACATCATCTGGCGTTTTCGTACCCTCACCTTTACTGGGGCAAGCCTAGATTTCGTACATCCACATCTTATAGTAGCTTTGCATTATGTATTTATGTTGGATGTTTCAATAAAGCGGCTGTGGGTCCCATAGCCCACAGCCATAACACTCCAAACTCAGGTGTGTTGAGTTATTGCCTTGCCCAGTAAACAAGCTTCAGCAAAAGCAGCAGCACATTTTAATAGTTTGAGTTGCAAAGCCAGGGGAAAACATAAAGTTAAATAAAAACGTTGTCATGGTGATATTAGAGTAATTTTAACGCGACACGACGCAGAAACAGGACGTGAGGTGACGAATATATCGCATTTGTTTGTTGTGTGACAACCGTGACAACGTCGCAACACCAAGTTCAGGACTCCATTTCGTTTGTTTTCATGTCCTCGTCTCGACATCGGCGAGACGTTTTCGAACAAAACCTGTAAACGCGCGCGACGTCCTCTTTAACGTCACGTCGTGTTTGCTAGAGCAGATTTCGTATGAGTGTGAAACGGACCGCGCCGTGCCGTAACCGTGTCAGTGCCGTGATGTCTATAAAAACATTCGAAATTCCTGCCGTAACCGTGCCTTGACCGTGCGGTGCCGTTTTCACAGTCATACGAAATCTCCTCTAAATCACTCTATTGCATTACTCACCATGCAATGCAGGAATAAAACACAGGAAGACCAGTAGAATAGTTGCATTGACTAAAGTCATTGTACGAACCTGTCTTCACTGAAATAACAACAAACGGATTTTAGAAAACGGATTTTAGAATAGGTATTCCTAGTATAGATATGTTCACATTGCAGAGTGTTGGTATTATAGATGTGTTCGCATTTGTAGAAGTGTTTGTATTATAGATGTGTTCGCATTTGTAGAAGTGTTTGTATTATCTACTGACTTCTACTTAATACTCTTCAACACTTTCGTATCAGGAAGATTATAGATGTATTTTCTTTCAGAAATAAGCAAGAGTTATTAAGCAATCCGTAAATTACAACACTCTATTTTGAACTTTAATTTTGCTTTCCTTTTTAAAACACTCTATTCCAAAATAGAATCACCTGGTTCAAAAAATGTTAAAGTATTTGCAAAATTAAAGTTCAAAAAAATCTTTTCAAAGGCAGAAACTGAATCAAAATCAAAATGTAAATCATATAAGCTGCTCTTAAGTAAAACAATTTACCAAAAAATTATCTGGCTACTCCTATTTCACAATTCACTTAATCATTTTGATTTACATCATAATTTTTGATTGGATTTTTATTCGTCTATCTATGTAAAGAAAAAAAATTACAAATGCACCAAATATAGTGTCAATTGGTGGCAAAATTTAATTTTTTTCGACATTTTGTTTTACGGCAATGTCAGAACAATGGTTCAAAGAAAGAGGGTAAAAAGGGTGTTTTTGTTTTACACTTGAAAGACGCAACAACCGAAAGCTTACATCACTTTCTATCACTTCAAAATAAACTTCAATGATTGACCGAAATTCCTTTAAATCTCTTCTGTTTTCAATTTAATCCTATTCCAATCCCAAAGAGAAGTATTTTACTCTGGAAATGGTTGAACCAACTTACCCTGGGACTCTGTCTTTCCTAGTTAAGAAATTCATCCATTGAAAGACGCTTGTTGGAAATCCTCACAAAATTCTCCGTCACATCCTATTCCAATAAAACACATTTTAAACAACCACCACCAAACATAAACTTAACCTCCATGGTATCATTTGGTACTAAATTTGAAGCTATAATTTTAAAGGGAGAAAATAGTTTAGGAATTTGCTTTGACGCGCTTAATCGTAGAGGACAAAACCTTATGAATAATTTATGACACAGGGTTAGCTGTCACTGTGTCAAGCGCATTTCAAATCTAGGTGACCTCTAAGAAGACCCGAGACCAATTGGCCTGCCATAACGTTTGTTAGGATTAACGTAAATCGATCTAAGCATAGCTAAAAAATTAGAGGCAATATCAATATAAGGGTTTTAGAAGTCTATCACATTTTTCTAGTTTGCAGTTTTAGAACCTTGATTCTGTCAAGAAATAGTTTCACTCGCTTTCTGTTCCAAGAATATAACAAAAGTTACTACATGTTAATTTTATTTTCATTTTTTCTATTACCACAGAGACACTTTTTTAGCACTAAAAACATTCTCAAAATTAGTGAATCAATAAAACCAGACTAAAATTGACAACGAAAGTTCATCTCATATTTTCAAATTCATGATGTGGAATTCAAATTTGAAGTCAGGAAAAATTTGAAAAAAATTGTCACTTGTTACTCAGTCTACCATCTACCTGTTTCAAAGTGTCAGAATCACCCAGTGAACCCTATTGAACAAGTGTCCTCTACATGTTAGTGATTCTTAGTCGACAGGTACGGGATAAAACTGTCTACTACGCATGTCAGATTTTCATAGAAATAAAAATTGGGGTTTTGCTAAGCGTGGGACCTGGGAATTAGCCAAAATGGACGACTACCAAATAATGAAAAAACAGGGCTCGTACTATTTTGAAGTATCAAAATTCCATGACTTTTATTGACTTTTTCCATGACTACAATATTTTCCATGACCAAAATTTAGCTGATACTTTTCAGAGGTGGAAAATTTGCATATGCAGGTTTTCTTCCGATATTTCCATGACACCGGATTACTTTCCATTGGAAAATAATATTTCAGCTTTTTTCAAACAATGAAGCTGCCATTTTTTTTCTCGCGCCATTTTCCATGATTTTCCATAACCTTAATCTAAATCCATGACTTTCCAGTCCTGGAGAATGAAATCATGGAATTCCATGACTTTCCAGGTTTTCCATGACCTGTACGAACCCTAAATACTAATAACAATGAATTTGACTTCCAAATAAGGAATTTATGATAGCTGAACAAGAAAGTAATAGCTGGAGATAAAAAAGAATATGTGGAAAGTCATGCGTTCGATTCATGTTAGAAACTAGTTTTCCCCGAGAAAACGAGAGGACGAACCTGTAATATTATCTTTGCACTTCTTCTCCCTGTAAGAAGACGACACCATAAGACCTATAATAAACAGGTGAAGTGCCTCTTTTTGGAAAAGTCTATAGTTCTAAAGAATGCACCACTTATACTTTACATGAACGATCTTGAAGTAAAAAATATATTTTTCCTTAAGATAGTTCAGTGTAAAATCTTACGGCTATACACCCTTCTAATAAATGCCACAACGTATTGTTTTCCGCGATTGACGTCAAATTTATTCTTTTGAAACTTGTACAATGTGAATGCAATTGAAAAGAATAGATTTGACGTCAAGTGCGGAAAACAAGCATTGTGGGATTTATTAGAAAGGTCTATACAATTTTATTATATCAAATGTTGTAACCTTGATATTAAAAGCCGTACGATATGTCTCCCCTTACTTCTTTTGAATTGTGTTCGTGAAGGAGGCGTTTCTCTAACTGCTTAAAGCATTTGTCAGAATACGTCATTAGGTTGAAATTTTGAATTTCGTACATGAAAGAGGCGTTCCTCTAACTGCTGTAATGTTCTTTACGGTCCTTCTTCTTCTTAAAAAGAAGCCCCTCCGATTCCACAAAAGATAATCATCCTTCTCGACCAATCACTGCGTGATTTAGGTTTATCACAGGAAAAAAAGTCAATTCCCAGCTTGGGGTTTTCCTGGGTCTAAACTGGGAATCTGTTCTATTTTACTTGGGAAATCTGTAATGCCCATGTTGACCCAAGCTGGGAATTGACATTTTTTCCCTGTGTACGCTATGATTCAAACTGAAATCAACTCTGAAGGAAACTACATACTGCTTTGCCGGCGTCTATCTGAGATACGTTGAATCCCCCCTGGCCAGAGAATTGGATCCCCCCAGATTTAGACAGTATCCGTGAGCGACAAGACATTGTTCACAATTTACAGAGCGAATCGTTTTCCGTATGACTAGGCACGTTTACACAGACGATTATTTATGTGACTCGAACCGGGTAATATCAATGGCGATTTTGTGAAACTCGAATAACGCATGGTGAGGACAGTTGGAGATTTTAGCAATAAATCACAACCACGTCAAAACATTATGCTCGTACAAAGACGAAATTTTGTCCAACTTCATACGAAGTTTTTAGGTAGGGTAAAATTCACCATAAATGAGAAGAAATGACTTTTACAAAGTTTCAGTAATTTCACAGGCTCCTGCATGGTAATTTAGAAGACGCCGCAGCAAGACCTGTAATGGACAGGTGAACCGCCTTTTTTGGAAAAGAAGACTTAGTTGTAAAGAATGCAACACTTGCACTTTAAAGAGAAAAAGAGAGAGAAAAATAACAGAAAAAAGTCAGAAATATATCCTTAAGATAGGTCAGTGTATGGCTATAAAATAAGCTATATCAAACGCTGTAATCTTGACGTTTTCACACAATCAAAATCCATACGATATATCTCCCCCTAAATTCCTTTTGAATTGTGTTCGTGAAAGAGGCGTTTCTCAACATTCTTAAAGCATTTGTTAGAATACGTTATTAGGTTGGAATAGAGACAGACAAAAGGGGTGAGTAATTCCAGCCAGTTCCTGCTTATCGTCCAGGAAATTAAGGAATAAACGTGGCAAAGAGCTATTTCAAAGAGGGATCCTTTCACTTTAAGGTACAATCTCATAAACAATTTTTTGTGTTAAAGAGTCACTTGAAAAGAAAAAATAAGATCAATTACTATTTATAAACATTTGTGATGTAAAACAAGACCATTAACTAAGAATGCATTCTAAATGACGTTATAAAAATACCAAAATCAAGTGTGATTTATTTCAACCCACTGTCAGTTTTGTCTAAAGTTAAAGTATAGGGTTTGTACGAAAACTCGACTTTAAATCGTTTTTTTTTTCTTTGTTTCTTTTGACTTAGTTCATAGAGGCAGACTACGAGAAGACAGGTTAGGTTAAGAGAAGTTTTCAATATTGTTTAAGGAATCTTTGAATATTATAAGCACACGAAGTCCTTTTTATGTGATATTTGAACTAAGAGGTATTGCTATTTTGGACGTTCCGATCCAATGATATGTCATTGAGAAGGATGTGAAATTGTAATGACGTATGTTAATTCACTAGAAAAAATAAATCACTTACAAATCATGTAAAACCATGTAAAAATCCAGTAAATAGTAATTTACTGGCTCTTTACAGACTTTACATGATCTCTACATGCATGATTTTACATTCTGTGTATTCAATTTTTTTACATACTGTTCCAGTCAAATTTCTATTCTGACGAGATTGCTTCTGTTATATTTTAGAGCAAATCATGATTGTCAGTCGTGTGGCGGTGCTGATTGGGTGCCTGTTAGTTCTAGGTTAGTTGTAGTTTCAATCATCTTGAATAATTTTGGATCAGGATATTTTGTCTCAATGTGATTTTCTTAGTGATTGAAGTGGTGTGTGTGTGTGTGTGTGTGGGGGGGGGGGGGGGTTAATGCTATTGACATTTAATCAGTTGACCTACAGGCCATCACACTTGTCAAAGTTCTATATTTTATCAATTCATTACAATTGCCCTACTTATGGTTGGGAGCTCTTTTTATATGGCCATGTGTATTTAATCAATCTCTCACCAATGCAATTCTACTCTTCCAAGAACATAGAAAAATCGAACTGAGAAGACTAAAGACGCGTAATGGAAGATAATGCAGCACCTAAAAAAACATTGTCCCTCTTTGTGCGATTGCTTGTTCAATTCTTTTCATCCAATTCTTAAGATGGTCTATTTATTTTGCTTCTATCCACCTCTTTAGTATCTGTGGCCAAGGCCCAACAAATGGTCACGTACACAGTAACCATCACATCCACTGATAACTTGAATCCTAATGATAAAGTCTTGGTTGCCTTCTATGGGGATAAATACCAACAAACGTCCCTCAAGCCATTGCAGGCAATTTATAATAAATTGCAAGGAAAAAAGTAAGAATTACCCTTCATATGTGAATAAATCCCTTAGAAATATGCCAGATAGCTAATTAAGAGCAGTAAATTGGAAAATCATTAATACTTCCTGAGGAGGATAATAGTTTAAAATAGTTTTTGCATATTCGTTTCTTAAATAAGAGGTGCTTTTAATCTGAAGTATGATGGGGATAGCAATGGACATTTGCGTGAGAAATTGTATCATAATAGTGGGTTTTACGCAGAACCATGCATTTTATAAAACAAAACCAAAAAACACTAAAATTGAAATGAAACTTGTACATTTTAAGCTTATTTATTTATTCGATCTTCCAGTATGGCCTCATTTTCTGTGACGGCAAAAGATGTTGGAGTTCTAAGCCACTTAAGCATAAAACGAGAAGTATTTGGACCTAAAGAAGATTGGAATGTGCACAAAGTATGTACAGGCAATCAAATATTGCGAGTTAGAGCTCATTGAAGAATATCCCAAGATGAACTGTGTGTATTTTCTCCCCTCCAAAACTGAAATCAACTCGGTAAATTACTGGCGCGAAAGTTGAAGCAAGAGAATAATATTCAAATGGTTGATAGAATCTGACTTTTTTAACCAATCCACGAAAAAATTGTGAACCAATTAAATGGAATATTCTCCCAACTCAGGTGTGTTGAGTTATTGCCTTGCCCAATAAACAAGCTTCAGGAAAAGCAGCAGCACATTTTAATACTTTGAGTTGCAAAGCCAGGGGAAAACATAAAATGATTTTTTCCCGACGAAGGCCTACAGGAGAGGTCAAAAATTCGAAACTTTTTTTAGGTCAGTTTTACCCGTCTTAATTCTTACAATGTTAGGGTAATCGGTAAAATCACCAAATCTGTTAGAAAAACGCGATTTGATGCTAGGTATCCTAACCTATCCTAAAATGCGATTTTTCTTTTTGCCTAACAGGTATCTGTAAAAGTAACGGGTACCACTTATGAATTTATGTGCAAATGTGTACTATCAAAAAAACATGGCCTGAATAGATTCATGTCTCCTCTTAACGTTATCAACCCAAGACCAACAAGTCCCAAGGGAGGGGCTTCGCCCTCTCCTCCTTCAACCTCCCCTACAAATGCTGCACCAACGACAGGAACTGCACAAAGCACCTTAGCCACGAATTCACCTACATCGCCAGTTCCAAGCCAAATGCCAACGAACGCGCCTACAGGGATAGTGGCAAGTACTATTTCTACTACTGGAACAAGTGGCACCGAGGTTCCAACGAGTCCAACTATAACCTCTTCGTCAACCGCACAAGGAAACCCGACTGGTTCTAAAACTTCATCTACTAGTGGAACGTCTGGAACAGGCGGAAGCCCGACAACACCAGTCAGTGTTGTGGTACCAAGTGGAAGCCCGAAAAGACCAGGCGCAACTGCTAGTGGAGCCCTAACCACTGACGGTCCTACCACTTCAGTTCCGGGAATTGCCACCACCAATGGTCAAAGCACAGTCTCCTCTGCCTCGCCCGGTATAACTCAAGGTGGTGCTAAAGGTATATATATATAAAAGTACAAAAATGTTCTACAGCAAAAGTATGACCATGCAGCTATAATGTATCTGCATGATTTTAAAAGAGCAATCATCCAATCAGCATCCAAGAATTCTCTTATCTAAGTGCTAATTGGAGGATGATGAGACCAAGTATGCGAATACCTTAACACTGGTCACAGTTTTGAACTTCGCGCTGTAAATCTAACATGAAGTATCTGTTTTAAACGTACTCTTCTTCTTCTGCCACTTCTCTAGGAAACAGCGTCTCTGAAGAAATTCTAAAGATGTATCATGTTCGATTTATAACAAAAGAGGAGAGCTTCGATCCAGATGATAAGCTATTCATAAAGTTTTACGGCAGAAACAATGTTGAGACAAACTTCAAGCTATTGCAAAAAGTACACAAGTACCTATCATTCAAAGGAGGAATGTAAGGGTTTGGCAATCTTGACAGGCGCAAAATAGTTACTGTGACCTGAGTATCAGGCCATTGCCCCTTCCCCTCCTTACAGAAAGTCTGCTACTCAGGTTACAATTACTTTTTTATCGACATTGCACAAGCACACGGGCTACATTAGGCAACATGGGAAAATCAAAGATGGCGGCCGTGTATAATGTATCCATTTTGATTTTACCCCATTTTTGAAATGATAAACGATAACCGTTACTGAGTAAAATTACTGTATGATGTCGCATTCTCACAGCAGTTTCAGGCCTAGGTCAAATGTCGTATTAACGCATTTCGACTTTTGTTCCAAGCTTTATCGTTATAAATGTTTCTTTTAGTGAAATAGAATTAGACATCGCAGCTAAGGATGTTGGTATGATTAGCCAAATAACATTAAAAAGACAAGTGAACGGCGTAATAAAGAACTTGGACATTAACAAGGTATTCCATATTTCGTAGCTAATCGATCAGTCTCTATTCCAAATAATGAATTCAACCAGTAAATGTTATTCTTTAGGGTGCTTGCTTTTTAGAGAGCTCTTACTTAGTGTAGTTTAAAAAGCTTTAAAAAAATCATCTCTTGAAAATTTGAATTAAATAGGAAATTCCTCCTCTTTATAACCTTCCTACCCAAAACAACAACAACAACAACAACAACAAAGCGAAACGAGAAAAGCCAGACAAATAATTAGGAAGTAGATCTAGACAAGGAAAATCATTGTAATACCTACTGTAGTGCAGTAAAGTTTGACTTTTCACCTACAGATCGAGATCATGGATCTTCATCAAAGGGGCTACGAATTTCAGTGCAATTGTAGGTTGTCAAGAGAAACTGGACTAGAGATCACCCTATCACCATCAAAAACAACGAACTCAGTCGTATTAGAAGAAGAACGAAATAAAATTGCATCACCAAGTGCTAAAAGATCAGTACTCTCTGGTAGGTATAAAACAACAATATTTTTACATGAGCTGGCAAAAGGCAAAGGCTAAAGGCAAAGCTAATGTTTTACTTCGAAATCGCGGGGAGTGGTCTCCCGAGCCAAAGGCTCATGTATGAAGCGTTCGAAGGTGCGCCCTCTATCCCCTCTATCCATCAGTGCTCCATTTTAAGGGTATTTAAAGCTAATTAAAGCTACACGGAAAGGAAAGAAGTCGAAACAAGGATGTGAAGTCACTGGGGATTGAACTCGGGACCTCTCGTACTGAAGGCCGCGCACTAACCAACTGTGCCATCCTTGCTCCTTGTGGAGCTGAGTAACTTTAAAGGGCAACATTAAAGGCTCACTCATAAAACAAAATTGTTTGTCATTCATTTCAAAGGTACCAAAGGAATCTGGCGGAAACTGAAAGCACTGAAAAAGACTTGAAGTGAATCAAGCGCCATTAGTTTGACAACCAAGAATTGGATGAGTGCAAACAAGTTCATTTGAGATCAAAATTTAAAAGGAAGGAAAAATATTTCATCGTAGAAAAATGAAAGCATTTGAAAAGTAACATAGTATTGTGTTTTGCCGAGAAACCAATAAAGCTACAGTTTAATACTGAATTCGTCGTATATTAGTCTTAAAATGATTGTCCATGCAAGCAAAACCACAATAAACAATGACAAAACGTGCTCTTCACACGGATATTCATTTTCCCAGTCAGTTGAAGACGGAGACCAATTTTCACTATTAAGGCTGGTTCACACTAGCGTCGGATTCGGAATCGGAAGCAGAAAACAAAGGAAAAGACAAAAGAGTTAAGTCAAGCGTGTGACATAAGACATCGACATAAGCATCGCAAGAAGCATAAGACCAAGCATAAGCATAATCAAAGACAAAGGAAGGAACAAAGAAAAACACCTTTCTTTTGTATTCTAATCCCTAAATTCTTTGTTGTTTTCTTACGATTCCGATTCCGACGCTAGTGTGAACCAGCCTTTAAGGAGCCTGTCCTACGTAATCTTTGTGCCAGAGTCCCCATTCCTACTGGAGAGAGGCCCTGGTGCCCTGGAAAGCTTCGTGCATCCATTCGTGCACCGATATCCCTGCACCCATTTAGTTGAGGAAGTAGCGGAATTTTCTAAGAAGCTCGTTCCAACGTAACCTTTGCACAAGAGTCCTCATTCCTACTCGTTGCTTTGGTACCCATGGTCACGTTGCTAGGTGGGTTAGCGTTAACCGAGGGTTAATTCAAATATTTTTTTCAGATTTATCCTGGGTTAGTGCTAACCCACCTAGCAAACGGACCCATGAGGATACTTTCCACAGAGAAGAGAATTTGTAAAAGCAGTTAAGCAAGCTCCCGGTTAGTTGATCCCTAGCACAGTTAATTGTAGTCAACCAAAGTAACCGGAACATGGCAACCTGCAGGAATACAGGTGAGGCGTCTCCATACAATTAGCGTAACTTTTTTCAAAGAATAGACCACAAGTTGTTCTCAGGTTTGAACAGCAGGGGAACCAACTTTTCTAGCCTTCCTCTCGAATTTCGTATTGAACCAGCATAAATATTAAAGACACAAGTCCAGTCTCCTAAAACTTCTCCTAATGGCATTGGTTTATACAATAAAAATGGCAATAGAAATATTTCACATTTTCTTGAGGGCGTTTCTTTCATTGCACTGAAACTAAACACAGTTAAGTCATAAGATATTTATAAGATTCAGATTCCTTGGATGAATTCAAAGAAATTCAGACTTCTTAGATGTTAGTCTGTTTTAATTTCTGCTGCAAAATTTTTAAGAAAACAAAAGGAATACCAAGGACGTTTTTGGAAGAAGGATAATATTAGATTCAACAAACAGGTAGGAATTATAACGGGATATTTAGACTAAATCACTTAAAAATAATTAATATATTTACAGATATATGAACACTGAAAAAACAAAAATTGGGTTCTTATCTAAATAAACGCTATTTTATCGCAGATCCATTAATTGTTTCAACATGTCGGAAAACTCGACATATCTTGTCAAAAATATGGCGTCATACCTCGAAAAACCTTGAAACTTTCTGATTGTTTCTGAAAAATTAATCAACAAGTAAGACTCGATGTTATTTTGGAATTTCATTTGGAAAATGATGATAAATTAAGCATTTTCAATCTATACTCAGTTATTACTGTGGTATTACTGTGGTATTACTCACCCATTTCTGTGGGTGGGTAGATGGTTCGATAAATTAAGTGAAACAATAAATAATAATAAATCTAAGGAACCGATGAATAAATAGTTTAAGAGGAAATTTTTATTCATATTCAAGCAATGAACAACAAGAACCAGTTAGTCGAAGAATAAGTGTACAAAGCTAAAGCAATCTATCGCAGCTGAAATTTACGTTGTTTGTAGTTGGTTTTGGTTGATAAAAGTCAAATTAAGGTCTTCCTAAAGTTTCGCGTCGTCAGCTCGTTAAAAAAAGCTCGCATTTTGTCAGAATTCACGGATAATAACAAATTATATATCGTATGAAAACTGTTAAAACGTGGAAGTTGATGATACATCTTAATTTGCTTTAAAAGGGCATCGATAATTCTGTTTTTAACAAAACCATAGGACTTTACTGGGCGAGATAAAAGTACAATTTATCACTTTCAAAAACTTGTCTTCATTGTTCGATTCTTAGATAATGCAGGCGATACACGCTGCATTTTTTTTTCTCGCGCTTGCGATGCAATTTTAGGGATTTTGTTGCGACAGCGAAATTACCGAGTGTATCATGTCTGGCAACATAGGCGGCAACGATGTCTCGCAACAAATATTTGTTGCAGCAAGTTCAAAAGTATAAACTTTTCTCTGCAACATTGCACGCTCGTACTGAATGTTGTAGAGTGATGATAGATGCTGCAGTTTTTCTCTGCGACAAAATCTAAAATTGCGTTGCGAGCGCTAGAAAAAATTGCAGCATGTATCGCCAGTTTAAATGTCAAACAAATGGTGTCATTTTTACCAGTCATGTTTATTGATAACTGACTGTGGACATAAGCATGGGCAGTAGCAAGGAAAGAACAGGCAGACAACGGTAAACAATTAAGCAGTTGGTGGGTTTCAATCACCCCTTGGAAATCAAAAGATAAAGAAGTGGCAGCCGTGTTGGACGGACGAAGGAGACGATAATGAGAAATCTTTGTTGGAGTTAATTCAAGATGGCTGCCGTGACGTCACATGCAGCCCTGTAATAGCCTCTTTAGTAATAGGAATCATTTGCGTTGAAAGTTTGAACGCGATCTTTTAAATGTCAAAAATTGAATTAATTGCATTAAAAATGATACATTTGGATGCATGTACACTACAAAGCATTAGCGGCGATTAGAGATAAACTGAAAATGTTTATAAAAATGTGTGTAAATGTTTATATACAATTTTTTCCGTTTTTAGTAAGCGATGATTGACAGTCGTCTTTCAGTGCTGATTGGATGTCTGTTATTTGTAGGTCAGTATCTTTTACTATACGTCTAGACCACTTCATACGACTAAGAACATAAGAAGTACAGTGGAAGCTACTGAAACGAATTTCAAAATCCAGCCTGACGACACACTTGGGAAAATAAGACGATGATTCTGCCGCTCGTTTCTCGCTCCCAGAAAACAGAACCTGGGAACGTTGTCTGTTAGAACTTGTTACAGAAGTCAAAATTAATCATGGCGGCATTGTAACGCTTATTGTATCAGTTTATCTCTTCTACATATACTGAATGCTGAATGGTCGACCTAATCAGGAAAAAGTTCTAACAGGCAATATTCTCAGGAGTATTTTTTCTGGTGACGAGAAACGAGCGACAGAATAATACCCGAGTTCCTGTGGAACGAAAGTTATGTGTTTAACAAATAGATTCCATTTTTCCGTGCGTCTGTACTCTAATCGATGCACAGATGACGTCAAAATGTGGTGAGAACAAAAAAGTACGCCACGAGACGAAGTCGAGTACTTTTTTGTTCTCACCACATTTTGACGTCATCTGTGCATCGATTAGAGTACAGACGCACGGAAAAATGGAATCTATCTGTTTTATATAATATTTATCGAAACATTCCAACCAATCAGAGCGCGCGTAAGATTCGATGACGCCATCTGTGTGTGTGTACTCTGATCACACATGGTTGTTCGACCAATCAGAGCGCGCGTAATATGCCAATTATTATATAAACATATATATTTCATGGTCTTTTATGTTTAGTTCTCGTTTTAATTTTAAAGAGAATTTGCCTTCGTTTCAAGAGCGTTGGCCTTTTCTGCAATTGGGTGCGGCACTGAAAATGTATTGCCCTTTCGATATCTTGTATAACTGACACGATAGACAGCGTGAGTAAGAAGTCTTGCCATAGACTTCTTATTACACGATGGTTGTCGGATACAATTCTCAAGCTCATAAACCCAAATATTCAATCACTAAAGGTTTACATGGCAGCAGAATCATCACTAAAGGTATACAAGGCAGCAGATACATCGACAAAGGTATACAACGTAGCAGATACATCAATACAGGGATACGTGGCAGCAGGCGAGACTACAAACCAACATCTGAACCTACCTCTTCACCTTTCCCAAGCGCTCTGCCCAATGGGTACGGTAGAACTTCTACTCCCTCAGTCGAGGTACCGGGAATACAAGGAACTTCGTCTCCACCTTCTTCAAGTCCTACAAGTCCCACGGCGTCTAGTCAGAGCAAAGCTCCCTCTGTTTCTTCAACTCCTCAAAGCGGCACAGCTCCTTCAAAAGTTCCACCATCTAGCCCAAGCCCGTCATCAAGTTCTACACCGGCTAAAGGTCCCTTGGGAAAGATAGGAAAGCAAGGACGTAAGAAACCAGGTAACGATAACAATAATGCCTGGCTCATACGAGAATCAAGACGACACTTTTTAGCGGAAGTATTGTTTTCAACTCTTGACTGACAAAAGTTGACCAGTAAAAATGAAACCAGTAAATGCTAGTTTAGTTTTGTGAATCACTAAAATAAGAAAGAAACTTTCGAAGTTTTGCGCAGCGTGGTTTTGAAACGAGTTACGACTTATAGCAACTAGCACAACAAACGAGTGAGCTCAAATACTCCAGCGTAAAGTAATCCAATTACCCGCAAAGTTGACGCGATTTAGAAGTCAAATTAGAAGCAAGCTAGAAGTTTTATTGACTTGCACCCCCGTGTGGACATCTTTTCACGTGCATTATCATTAACACCACGACTTTTATGTAAAAAGGAGAAAGTTGTAAAATCCGAGAATTGATTTCCTTGAAAAAGAGCTAGGGAAGGTAGCGAGTTCCAATCAACAGATTAATTCCACTCTCTAAGGATAAATTATTATGATATTCTACTCTCAGGGAAGGGAATATCACCTTCGTCCTCTCCAACCACTGCTATAAGTAGTCAAGGTCCAACTTCCCCATCTTCTCAAACAGCTGTTGGATCGTCTTCAACCAATGCGCCGTCAGGTCCAAGTAAACCACCACTTAAAACAGGTTTGTGAGGATATAGCACATCGAAGTCAAACATCTGTAAGATATTTCATATTCTCACGTATCTTCCTTTCATTTTGTGTGTCATGCAATTTAGGATCACAAGGAACATCGACTTCACCCACGTCAGGTCCTACAGGTGAAGCCGGTCAAAGTTCAGCTACCCCTGTTTCACCTTCTGCATCAACCATAAAACCCGGTCAAAAAGGTAATTTTCGAGTTGGGCACATGATATATTATATCCCGAAAACAGCTTTTGGCACTACACATTGATATCAGTCAAAAGGAGAGAGGAAATGAAAAATGTTTGAGTATTTTAAGGACTTAAAAGTCCTTAGTTAAACAAATGAATAAGACAAAAAGTTTGGATCAGTACCGCAGAAACGAACCTCTTTCTTCCCTAGAAACTCGTATAATACAAAACTAGGGTTTCGGCATAACCATAAGCTTGTTGGCACATTTTAATTATGAACATTCCCGTATCATAAAATGCATGTAGAAATAAGGCGTCTAGCTAATCAAGCAAAGCATCATTCTTCCTATCGGCAATGATTGGTCAGTGAAATGAAATTAAGTTAACCATTCACACGAAAGCCATCCCAATCAAATTTTTGACCCAAGTGTCCCAGTGCCCACGATATCGCACGAAACCCCGCTGGCTGGAAACTAAGCCTACCAGAGTCGTAGATCTCTGGAAATGTTCCCATTTCTCAAGGCGAGTTTCTAGGGTTGTATAATATTTACATTTTAAGCTTTTTCCTCTCCTTCAGCAAAGGGAACATTGTCTCCGTCTGCATCAGGTACCACAAGCAGCCAGCCTCCTCTAACTTCTCAAGCAACTGAAGGACCTTCGCCTTTTCCATCGTCTCGTCCTACAAAGCACGGTAAAAGTTCAGCCACTCTTATTTTACCCTCTACATCAGGTCCATCAGCAAGCGCTTCAAAAAACCAAGTACTTCAAAACCTTACAGACAATTTATAGTTTTCGGCATTTCGATTACACTTACACAATAGTAGCAAAAAATAAATAGAAAGAAAAGCGACAAATTTCTTTAGTTAAAGCAGTAAATTACACCCCCCTCCTCCCAAAAAAATGTTCCGATCAGTACGACAAAAATGGATTTTCTTCCTCCCAAAAACTTTGATATGATTTGATATATATGTATGATACCAAACAAGGATTTTGCCATGGCCCTATTTGTTAGGCACACCTCTATAAAATTGATTGGTATCCTGGTATCCTGATATCTTTAAATGTGCTAAAGAACTTATGGTCATAACTTTTTAACAAAAGGACCTATCAAAAATCTGAGACACCATTTTTAGATCATCATCTTGAGAGTAATGGAGTGGTTTTCTTAAGCATAACTTACATTTCACATGCAATCAAACTATTTAATCGCACATGATCCAGTTTCACTTATGCTCCCCTAATATATGCCCTGCAATGAAAACCGTAACAATAGAAGAACATCTTCGAAATCCACATTTAATCAGCTATCAGAAAATGTAAATTCCTTATGAAATATTGTAAAGCCTATGTGCTGTTGAAGCCTAAAGAATAGGGTGTGAAATATATCCTGATACCTTCAATAGGAATTTTTTCACATATAAAAATGCACCTATGAATGTCGTTCAGCTAATCAAGCACGGCGGGCAGTATTGGTCAACACGAAAGCCCAGGGGCGGATCAAGGATTATCTTCTGGAAGGGGTACACCGTCTTCAGGAGGGGGTGCACCATGATAAAATGGAAACTGCCGAGAGGATATTTTGGAAAAATACTGAGAAAAAAGTACTCAAAGTCGACTTAGGAGGGGGTGTGCATCCCCTGCACCCCTCCCCTAAATCCGCCCCTGAAAGCCACCCCAAACACATTTTTGAACAGGCCCAGTGTACCAGAGTTTTAAATCTCTAGAAATGTTCATTTTAAGCTTTTTCCTTCAGCAAAGGGAACATTATCTCCGTCTTCATCAGGCACTGCCACAAGTAGCCAGGGCTCAACTCCTCCAACTTCTGAAGTACCTGAAGTACTTCAAAGTAGCAAAGCTCCTTCAACCCAAGTACCATCACAAGCAGGTAAAAAGTTAGCTAACCAGGTTTGTTAGGCATAGCAGAAAAACTGCAAAGCTGCTGTTTTTATACTTATTTTCATTAACTGGTAATTGTACATCAAAAACGGGTAGCAAACCTCTGTCAAGTTAATACAGCAAAGCAATGGATCTTTCTGTTGAAAAATATTTTGCTATCTTTTCTTCGTCTTCAGCGAAGGGAACACCGTCTCCTCCATCAAGTCCTGCTCCAAGTAGCCAGAGCTCAACTCCTCCACCTATAGCCGTATCTTCGACAAATGCCTCACCACCAAGTAAACCATCAGCTAAACCAGGTTTGTAAAGAAAATAATTTCATATTCTTACCTACTACTGTAACATTTTTCGTACAATGCAACCTAGGACCACAAGGCGTAACATCGCCCTCGCCCTCGTCTGGTCCTACGGAAGGTCAAGGTTCAGCTACTCCTTCTTCTACTCCTCCTTCAGCAAGTCCTCCTTCACCAAGTAAAACATCAGCTAAACCAGGTTTGTAAAGAAAATATTTTTAGCATTTGTAGAATGGAAATTTCATATTCTTACCTACTGTAACCTTTTTCGTACAATGCAACCTAGGACCACAAGGCGTAACATCGCCCTCACCCTCGTCTGGCCCTACGAAAGGTCAAGGTTCAGCTACTCCTTCTTCTACTCCTCCTTCAGCAAGTCCTCCTTCACCAAGTAAACCATCAGCTAAACCAGGTTTGTAAAGAAAATATTTTTAGCATTTGTAGAATGGAAATTTCATATTCTTACCTATTGTAACCTTTTTCGTACAATGCAACCTAGGACCACAAGGCGTAACATCGCCCTCACCCTCGTCTGGTCCTACGAAAGGTCAAGGTTCAGCTGCTACTCCTTCTTCTACTCCTCCTTCAGCAAGTCCTCCTTCACCAAGTAAACCATCAGCTAAACCAGGTTTGTAAAGAAAATATTTTTAGCATTTGTAGAATGGAAATTTCATATTCTTACCTATTGTAACCTTTTTCGTACAATGCAACCTAGGACCACAAGGCGTAACATCGCCCTCACCCTCGTCTGGTCCTACGGAAGGTCAAGGTTCAGCTACTCCTTCTTCTACTCCTCCTTCAGCAAGTCCTTCAAAAAGCAAAAAACCAGGGATCTTTGGAAAGATATTTGGGCAATTGAAAAAATTGGCTCAAAAAGGTGATATTCGAGTCATTGATATTATTAGAATTAGTGGGAAAATTCATTCTCTTTCACCAAATAACACGATTTGTTATATACATGAGTTGAACCAATCAACATTCTTGGGAACTCAGCTAGGGGTATTATAGACGAATTTTCAAAAATGGCGGCCTAGTACATGAGAACGAGGCCACGAAGGCCTTGTTACCAGAAAATAAGCATGGCGACACTTCTATTGTTATCAAAGACGATGTGTTCCTCCTCCTTTTGAAATAACTATTTTCTGTGAATTTTACAGGATATACTTAGACTCATTTGATGCCATGATGATTTTAGGGGCCTTTATGGCTTCGTTTTCGTGAACAATGAGCCCGCCATTTTTGAAAGTCGTCTATTCAGTCGTTCCTTTCTTGCTGCCAGAAAATATGTCCATGAAAAAGTTATGTTACCACTTGTTCCAGAAGTTTAGTTTTCTCTCGCTTCTGATTGGCGGACCTGATCAGGTCTACCACTCAGCAACTAGTACACAAAGACAAATTACCATAACCGTTAAAATGCCGCCACAATGAATTTTGACATCCCGAACAAGTTCTAACAGATGATAAGCGGTATTTTTTCTGAAAGTGAGAAACGCGTGACAGACCCATGGCCTTCTGAGGAAGGACAATCAAAAGCAATCTTTAGTAATAAAGAGTTTTAAAATAGAGTTTCGTTTCCATCGCAAGACCAAAAAGTGTTAATGAATTTTAAGCATGCGCACCAGAAACCACTCCTGGCTGTATGATCATGAAGTATTGTAATTTCCTATTTTTTGTGTACCCTCAGGAAAAGGAACAACCCCGCCGCCTCCACCAAGTCGTCCGGGCTCAACTGCTCCAACTTCTGGAGCCACTTCTGGATCTCAAAGCAGCACAATTTCTTCCACCACAACACAGCCAAGTATTTCGTCGGCTAAACCAAGTACGTCAAGACCATCAACTAATTCCAGTCATATGATTTTGACTCCACTTCATATTATGAACAACATATACAGGCCCACAATATTTTATTCATTACAAAACTAAAATCTCAATATATACAATGCAAAAACTAACTTAAACATCATAGCCGGACACGTAAACCCCAAAAAACACTTTGTGGAAAAAGGGACCGTGTACCCCCATGCCAAGATGTGAACCTTTGGGGTTATAAGGTGTACATGACATGAAGTTATAGTCAGTGAAATCATGCAAAGACGGCGAGGCTGACCGTAGACAACTTACAACACGGCCAGCACATATTTATATATCACACTATTACCCTAAGTACCCCACGCTAGGTACGCACGAGCATAATGCCACGTATAGGAAAAATATTAATTTCTGATATAATCTCGTGCCTCGATTCTCATAAGTTACATTTTTTTGAATCTCCACAATTGGTTAATTTTTGTCCATAGAGCAGATTTTATATCTATCAATTTATGAATTTTGTTTATGATTTTATGAATACCGCACGTTATTGGCAGTCCAATGCCATGAGTGGCCAGGCCCGTTGGGGCGCTATGCCATATTTTTATTTATTTTTCTGATGTGCCGTTATAGGATCAAAGGGAACATTGTCCTCATCTTCGCCTGGTCCTACGACGGACAGTCAAACTTTAGCTACCGCTTATTCCCCTACAACAAAGCTTCAAAGCAGCACTCCTTCGACGCCAGCCACATCATCAACTGCTTCAACGAGTGCCTCGACAGCTAAACCAGGTGTATTTGGACGGTTAAAAAAGTTTGGTAAAAAAGGTAAAATTACAGTTGAAAATTCAAACAAAGTTAAGCGACCTGAGAAAACATTTGTATTTAGTTTAAACAACTTATAAGAATTGGTACGCAGTTCCAAAGAAGAGTGGACCCGGACAACCTAAACAGTCAGAGCAACGCTGAAGAAAATAACAACAACAACAACAACAAAAAACAAACAAACAAACAAACAAACAAACAAAACAAAAACAAACAAAACAACAACAACAAAACGCTGATAGAGATGGATGTTTCTTAAAAGTCATTCATTAGTTATACTGATGTTATTATCGGTTTTCAAAACCCCGCTTTTAACAATCCACTTATCCTAGACAATTAATTCGCTCAGCTAAATCCTGCGAGATTAAGAGATACTAGATGCTCAAGAAGTCTAACTAAACTGTGGACCCTTAGCATCTTCCACAGCTACTTATGATAATCAACTCCTATTCAGTATTAAATCTATTTTGTAATATCAATGAATATCTGTGTGGAAGAGGCTTAGATTTCTAAGAGTGGAGATAAATAATAAATAAATAAATAAATAAATAAATAAATAAATAAATAAATAAATAAATAAATAAATAAATAAATAAATAAATAAATAAATAAATAAATAAATAAATAAATAAATAAATAAATAAATAAATAAATAAATAAATAAATAAATAAATAAATAAATAAATAAATAAATAAATAAATAAATAAATAAATAAATAAATAAATAAATAAATTTGGAGTAGCTCATCACCCTCCTCGCAGCCAAGTGCTGAATTACGAAGGGCGCAGCTCAACGTGATCGAGTCGAAGGTTTACAAGGGCGCTTTCATTACGAGACAATTGAACAATCACACATTTACATATAAATTTACATACACATACACGTAGCAGCCACCATACGACTCATGTCTGATCACGGAGCACAGCTTAGATCGAAACTAGTTCGTTTTTACTGAGGGAGGAAAAACCGGAGAACCCGGAGAAAAACCCTCGAAGCAAGGGAGAGAACGAACAAGAAACTCAAGCCACATGTGATGCCCCGTCCGGGGATTGAACGAGGGCCCACAGCGGTGACAGACCGGAGCTCTCACCGCTCGGCCACCCTTGCTTCCCTAATTCCTTGCAGTTCTTACGCAAAAGATATTGACATTCTTATTTGATTTTTTTCTGAATTTTTTAGTGATAAACCGTTTCAGAAAAAGGACCTATAAAGTCAACTTAAAATCAGAAGATGATTTCAATCCCGGAGATAAAGTGTTTATAAAGTTATATGGCAAAAACGGCAAAGAGACTGACTTCAAGAAATTGAACGATATTTACAGGAAATTCGAAGGCAAATCGTAAGTTTACATGCATCATCATCATCATCATCATTTGTGAAAAAACTACATAATATACGTCGTTGTATTCACCTAGCTAAAGTCAGCGCGTGAGATGAATCATGGGACTGTTGTTTTGAAAATGACGTCAATCAATTCTACTTTATATCACATTTTTGCTTATTGATCTTTTTGTCTTTATTTACCATTATCACCCTGAGGTGACATGATGACAATCTTTTTAGTGGAAAAAGAAGTGTACTATCAAATTTGACATATCGATAAATGTAAATTAAATTGCAAAGTTTCAACGCACTACGTATAATTTAAATTAAATGTACATTTGAAAATAATTGTTTTACAAAGAAATGTAAGGAGGGCGGATGTACTTGCCCGTCCACCATACATTTCTTTTTAAAATCTCGCAAATTCAAAATTTGTAACTTTTACATTTTACCAACAATGTCGACGAAACTTTGCAACCTTGCAACATCGGACATCATAAATTAGATGGCGGACTCCTTTTTCCACTTAAATGCTTATTCCATAATGCCATCCTAGCGCAGTAATACAGGGGAATTGCTCTTTATTTCTCTCACATTCTTTGCACTTTATCATATAGCGGATTCTTCATGTGAGTTTTGAAAAGCTTTGATTCAACGCGATTTCTCAATTCCGAAATATAATACCGAATAAAAAATAGAAAATAAAAAATAAAAACAAAGAGAAAAAAGAGAAAATAATTGTCCAAAAATTATTGATATAATAATTGATCAATCCCCACTTAGAGATTTATATTATTATATTATTTATTATGTTATTATTTTCTTTTTAAGCGAAGCGGACTTTGAGATCCAGGCTAGACATTTTGACACGATTAGCAAAATATCGATAAAGAGGAAAGTGAATGGACCCAAGAAAGACTGGTACATTCATAAGGTATTCAGATTCATCCTGTCACTACACTTGACGGTTTTTAGCGGGTTCGAATTCCAGCTACTTTCCTGGCGTCCTCTTAACCGTTCTTAAAGGCCCACTTGGATGAGAATCGGTGAAAATTGGAAACTGGTTGTTTCTATATGTTGATTAATATAGTTAAATAACTAGCTAATCTCCGACAAAAATCTACATTTCAAGCTCATTATCACAGAGAAATTTTGGTTTAAAACCTAAAAGAACAATAGGGTTGGGTAATCGACGTCATAATGACGTCATTTACTCACAATTTAAATGCTAAAAACCTTGACAATTTTATCCGTCTCTTTTGGATGGTGCCGTATACATAGTTTTCACCGAGTTTCACCACAGGAAATGAATAGGTTCGTCACAAAAACGTCTGCAAAGAAGGGTTTTTGATAATATGAAATATTTACTTAAACTGTATCCCTTTAACCATAATAGGATGCCTGAGCAACATAAGTTCTCGAACTCTTAATTTCTCAGCCCATTTTTTCAAGGTTGCATGTGCATTTAAATTTCGACATAAGCCCGCTTCAAAGCGAAGCATATTTTGAAGGTCACAATTTAAAATAATAACAGTATTATAGCGCGAACAAGTACATCTCTAAAAGATCGTCGAATTTAAAAAATGAAAAGAAATAGAACTCAAAAAATGGAGAATACTTTAGAATCCAAAGAATGGAGAATACTTTGCACTTTGTCGTGGCTCGGATCCTAGATAGGAAAAGTGCATGTATTTTAAAGGCTTTTTTGTTTACTTGCCTTGAAATAACGTACATTAATCGAAAAACCGAAAAAGCATCTATATTAGAAAAATATTAGGACGGGGGGGGGGGGGGGGGGGGTTGATTTTCAGCTGCAGTATTCTCGGCATTGCGAAATCACCAGTTTCTTTATCGGCATAAAGCTCAGTCATTCGTAAAAAGACAAAAGTTTTATCACGTAGCTTCGTTTTAAATCCTTTGTATGTGACAGGTGAAGCATACCTAGGAACTGGACTATTTTGCCAATCGTACAGGTTTGAGCCTAACATACGAAAGAAACAAAGCAAAAAGAGCGTAATAAAAGTAAATAAAAAAGTTAACAAATAGAGCTACATAAAATATTCCGTATTATAGAGTACAAACACTAAAAGTGTGCAACATAAATAGTACTAAATAGTGCTAAATTATGCAAATTCTTTTGTTTTCTATTGTTTAATTAGTACTATTTGGTACTAAATAGCACAAGGTATTCCACACTTTTAATGTTTGTACTCTAATATTTATTATTAATGATGGTAATAGGACTGAGTGGACGACACGAATTCCTATTACCAATTAATCATAACTATTACAACTTCCGAGAAAAATATTTTCATACTTATCAATGCTAAGCGCAACTAAAATGAACAAATTTTTGTTGAAAAAGCGAGAAAAAATAGTGATAAATTTCTTGAGCGTGCGCTTAATGGCGTAGCGATTACGTGACTGCGCGCGCTCAAAATGCGAAATCTGATTGGCTCTGACCACTGTCCGATTACAACTCTCCTATTACAGGTGTCCAATTACACTATCCAATTACAACCTACAGCTTGATTAGTGAAAAAAAGAGCAGTCTTTCAACCAATAAGATTTGAGGAAATTGTAATAGTTTTGATTAATAATGGTAATTAAACTGAGTGGAGTGCAATTTGGGCCGAAATCATACGAGTGATTACAAAACTGCACGACCGCGTAGCGGGAGTTTGATAATCACGAGTATGATTTCTGGCCCAAAATTGCACGACATAAAGTTTAATTACCACTTAATTATATCCATTTTGAAATCTCAACTTTATCAGGAATAACAAAGTCATGCAAACAAAAAGATGCGATTAATGAAGCAAAAGGATGCAATTTAGGAATTAATCGCACACTTTTTAACCAATCAGATTGCAGAAATTACCAGTGATTTCAAAATGGATATAATTAAGGCTAAAATTTTATTAATGCTTCTAACCCTTTAGCCCTCATACAAAAATGACAGTGACACACTTGTGATTTTAACAAGGTTTAAATTTGAACTTTAGATAACTGTGACTGACTACCAAGGGAAAATGTATGAGTTTTTGTGCAAGTGTATGCTGACCAAAGATACAGGACTAACAATCCATCAAACACCAACGAATGTCGTTGAAGGTTGACAGCGTAAAGGTAAGATAACTTCATTAAAAATAAATGATTATTCTCATACACAACCACTACATCCTAAAATATTTTGTGCAGTACACAACGTTCAGCTGGCTAGTTCGCTTTTCTGAGGAAAAAAAAACAGAGAACCCGGAGAAAAACTCTCGAAGCAAGGGAGAGAACAAATGACATGAGGTGCCAAGTCAGGGACTGATCGAACACTAAACGACATAGTTTGCACTGAGGGCGCTGTGAACGCTCGGCCGGCCTTGCTAAATGAACTATTCAGTAAGTTATAAATCATTTAGCCTGCATACAGCCGAGCAATACCTCGGTTAGGTTTGTCTGCGAATCAGCGACAGAAATCTTGTTTTAGACCCCCAACTGACGTACCTTGATATATGTACTGAATGTGATTGGTTGATTCAAATTCGACTTCTTACGCGCGCTCTCATTGGTTGCCTATAAATAACTGAGCGCACATGAAAGGATTAAATGCATAGTAAATTTTTGTCTTTTTTTTCATTTCAGAAATAACTAGAGGACAACTCTGGAATGCTGTGCTAAGTCGCGGCTAAAACAGCCAGCGTCAGCTAACTTTATTAAATATAGCCAAATATATTTTGCATGATTAAGATTAATCGAATTTCGCATTGGAATTTATTACAGTAGAATACGAAAAGAGTACCTTAACTCTCAAAACAAACTTTTATCAATAATGTAACTAAAGAAACCTGAATACAGCCTTCCAAACTGCATCTGAGCTCGATCTTCATACAAGTCACTTTAATGCTAATGACAAATCAAGCTCCCCTACTTGCTCTTGCTTAGCTGCTGCGCCTAAGGAGGATGTTGGCTAAGTTGGTTAGCTTATTTAGTTTCTTCTTTTGTATAAATGTGCATATTTACAGCTGTATCACTCAAATAGATAGATAGATAAATACACTTTGTAGTCTAGGCAAACTGAAATGCGTGTACGTACAATAAAGACAAAAAGACCAAAAAGTCCAGCAAGCTTATGATCTTCATCAAATAAATTCCTAGATAGTGTTTCTGGTCTGGCATATAGTTCAGGGATGCCAGCCATTTCTAATGCATCTTAATATTTTAGGTCAACAAAAATTGTTTGCATGGCGCGTCTTTGGATGCGTTCCATTTCATCGGATAGGTACTTGGGAAGACTGTGAGGTAAAAACTGGCTCGAGTATTCAAGCATTGATCTTATCATATTGCAATAAAATAGGAATAAGATCATTACAGCTGATTCAAGCTATCTTATCAATAATAAGCTGCCTTAAAAGGTATAAATGTTTGTCAGTTTTAGTAGTGATATGTTTGATGTGATCGTTCCATTTCATCTTTTATCATTACACCAAGAACTTTGGCTCATGAGACTCAAATTTTAAGCCCTCCAATTTCACAGGGACATGGGCTGAAGGTAATGTCTTGCATTGAAACATGTCGTGATTTCCTTGCACTTGCTTATATTTTCTTGAAACATACACTTATTACTCAAAGCTGCATATGAAAATACTAGTGATTATTGCAGAAGTCGAATTCGGGAATTCCTTACTACAAAATATCTACTTAGGCTAGAGAGGCAATTAACAAAGGCACAATAAACCTAACAACGCCGAGACTTCAAATCTTATCGAGGGAAAATCATTGGTCACAAGGAAGGAAGAATAGCACATAAAATGGAATTGCAACTTAGTGCAACTTTGTGTTTGCATGTGCTTTTGTCGTTTGGGAGCAATTATTAAATTTAAGATGACAGAGATAAATTCTGAACTCTAATTAAATCAAAAGCAGGTGTCACTGGACTAATTGTGGTTTTGTACCCTTTGGAATTAGTAATTATAATGACATAAAAATTATTATCGATCTCGAGAAAGAAAGGACAATTCATGTTACAGATAACAACATAGACTAGACTTGACGGAATTCAAGCCATGGCAAATGTAACTGTCTCCATTTTGATCTAAAGCTCCTTTTCCCTTACTGTGGCTTATATTCGAATTAGCCGACCAAGTCTTTCTGGACAGTCAGAATGTCCAGAGAGATTTCCTATGGCTTTTGTTGGCTGTACATTTATTTTGGGCAGTAGCTATCGGAACTGAGGTCACGGAAAACCAGGCTTTCTTAATTGTTTGTTTATTAATTATGTACTTTTCTTCCTCTTCTATTAAGGATCCAGTACAAACAATTACAAGTAAGATTTTTTGACTGTTTTGTTTCTTAATAATTAATTTACTTTTCTTCTCCTTTTTCCATTAGGGACCCGATGACAATCGATTAAATGAAATGATTTTTTTTTTGAATTTGTCATTATTAAAAAAGTTCATTGTTTCGTATGATTAGGTGAAGGAGAGAAGTAGGGAACGAACACTAAAATCGTACAATACGTCGCTCTATTGCACGCTTTTAGGGCTTTTACTCTATTTTAATGGTGCTATAGGAAAATCACACAAATGAAAAACACTCAACGTTTTAATTTAAACACAGTTCAGTCTCATAGATTAGCTGACTGAAACTTTTCTTTCGATTCTTTCGATTTCGGTTTTTACAAGCATAAAAGATGGCAAGCTCAACTTAAAGGATCTCCAGCAGCGCTAGCAGCATGTCAACATCACTGCCAGCAGAATGTCCAGGAAGAATTCCTATGACCACTTTGACTGCTGCCATCATTTTGACAGGTTTGGGAGGAAATCTTTTGGTCATTCGTTTCGCACGTTCACAACTCAGACAACGCAAGAGATCCGATCACCTCCTTCTGCTGCACATGTCGTTGGTGAACTTGTTGGGCTGCTGCATCAGTCTTCCTATTTTTTACTTTGACGTCGAATTTCTTGCAACAGTCGAATTAAACCAGAATATTTCTTTTTCAATGAGCGTGCTGCGTTTGTTTTTCCAATTTTTCTGCTTAAGAACTGGTCATTTTATGTTGGCTGTTTTATGCTTTGACCGCTTTGAAACCATTACCAAAATATCTCAACAAAAGCGGATGACTTATAAGATAACACGACGAATAATATTCACCATCTACACCGTTGTATTTTTGATCCTTGCTGCAATAAACAGTGGCTACGTCGTGGACTTCATCTCTGAAAATATTGCAATTTCCAAGGGGCTTCGTCATACTTCCTCTGGTTCCAAACCCGGCAAAGGCAAAACAGTTTCTAGATTTGCTCTGATAGCTGAAACCATCCTCTCCCTCTCAGTGGCAAATACTGCTTGTTTGGTGTGTCTTCAGAAGGCCGATAATCATGTCAAGCAACACATACAATCAGTCCGTGCTACTCTGGGTGAACAATGTACAACCAAAGAAATTCGTCTTGTTAGCAGTGCTTGGGCATTTATAATTGCTTACAGCGCGGTGTGGATTCCCTTCGGGGTTGGTAGAATATTAAGAAGTATTTACCCAGATTCACTTGAAATTGACTGTTTTTACATTACTACCTATACTCTGTCCTATTCTGTATTCTCCTCCATTCCAATCCTGTACATTATGACTGATAAACGGATAGCTCTACCATATATTAGACCAGTTAATCCAGAATCATAACAGACAAAGAGGTCTTTAATTTCATTACTTTTCCCTTGGACTGTTGTCATAGACAGGTTTGTTTGTATACTGCACCATAAATTGCTCAAAATGAACTAGAACGGTCAAGACCAGTACATCATATGTATTCCATTTTTTCCTTCATTTTGAAGAAATGAAACTGGCATCAGTGAAAATATTAAAGGCAAACAAGTGACATGGGTGGCATGGTTGGCCGAGCGGTTGGAGCGCTGGCCTTTCACCGTTATGGACTAGGTTCGAGTCCCCAGCTCGAGCGCCTGGATCATATGTGAATTGAGTTTGTTTAATGTGTTGTTCTCTACCATGCCATGAGGGTTTTTTCTCCGGGTTCTCCGGTTTTTCCTCCCTCAACAAAAATCAACATGTGAGTCGAGTGATTATTTGCAAAATATTTAATTTAGAGGTAGTGTGTGTGTGAGTACACTGTCCCCCAATTAGTGCGCAAGCGCTAGAAGACTGGGACACTTAAATAAAAAGGGTTTTTTTGACAAAAACAAATGAGTATTTCCTAAAGCTTGTCAACAACGAATCATCTTACCAAAAACTTGCTTTTATCAGTGGAGCTCATAATATAGCATTCTTCCAGTCAGATACCCTGGCGTAGGAACAATATTCAAGGACATAAAAAATTGACTTGTAGAAAACGTTTCAATCAAGGCAATAGCAAATCTGTTGATAAAAGTATGTAACCAATACCTATAATTAAACACCTACATTGCATCATGATTAATTGAGTTTTTGCACATCAAATGTCTAGGCCTTTTGCAAACCGAAATATAAGAAATCGTTCAGACAACGTACATTCAGTTTCACTGCAACATCATTTTGGAACAAGCTGCCAAACGATGTCAAGCAGATTAATCTTGCTCCTACTTTTATGAACAAATTGAAATATCTTGTTAACGCATAATGTAGTTTATGTTGTACATAATATCGCTAGGAAATTATTAGGTTGCTTTAATTGTTCTAGCTATTCTCTCTCTCTTAAAGTGGGACGACGATGAAATTTGAAAATGACTTGAAACTCGGTTGAACTTATCTATATGGCTCCTATAATCACACAGCAACATATTTCATTTATATTCAAAAGAGAGAGATCAAAATTATCAAGTATATTAGCATCTGAATTGTATGCAAATGACGTCATTTACTCAAACCTATTGTTTTCTTGGCTTTTAAATCCAAATTTCTCGGTGATAATGAGCTTAAAATGCAGAATTTTTGGGAAAGTAATTCTTCATATGCATTTATTGTCATCACTGAGTTACTTCAACTGGGAATAATCCATTTCCAATTTTAACCGATTTTGATCGTCGTCCCCCTTTAAGTATTTTATACCTAACTTTTATTGCATTTTTTATTCATAAATTCAATTTTTATTTTGAAGGCCACGTGTGTATTATCTGCAAGATATTAAGGACGGAGCCCTCTATTGTCAGCGCGCACTGCGTTCTGCGCATAGCCCTTCGTAGTAAAAACATTTGCTTGTAGAAAAAACATTTGACTGTTCCTGTAGTAGAATTAAATTCAGTATTGATGAATAAAACTCGCTTAAAAACCACTGTTTTGATCACAAGGACTAGATTTGCCTATTGGCCGCCATCTAGGAAATGTCCCATAATGCTTTGTAAAATCTGTCTATACTTTGTATGGAGGGCTAGGGATTTCATCGTATTTCGTGCGTTTATCTGTAAATAACTTCTTAAATCGCCTGGATACCCCTCTTTTTTCCTTTTGTAAATTATAAACCAAACAAAAATCTAGAATTATATAAGCTTTTTATAAATCTATAATTGAAGAATGACAAAAAATATCGCATATTATATTTAGCAATCATAGACTAGGACATCCTAAAATCAAGTAAATATTTTTTTAAAAACATTATTTTCTTTGTTTTCGCGGTTTTATGGTATTGCCCTACCAGAGAATTATGCTTAGAGTGTTTTAGGGAAAGAAAGTTTGAAACTTATTGGAAGTATAGAGGATTTTTAATTTTTTTTTCTTTAATTTGGGTCGTCAAAAATGCATTTTCCGCAACATTTGATGACGTATAACTCATTAAAATGCGTGGTGACCCCCAATTTTTTTCTTGGATTCTAACAGCCTACAATGGGTTCTTTCACACCCATATAGATTTTAGAGAAAATAATTACTTTCACATTAGAGGGCTCCGTCCTTAAGTATTCACCCTCGTTAAATAAAGTATGATTGTATTGTACTGTATACGTAATTATTTTGTAACGCCTATTGCTATTTCACTCACCCCCTCTCATTGTATAAGCGTTTCATGGTGGCTTTTAGACACTTTATCAATGTAAATTTCTTAGGGACGACCTTTTGATTTTTCAGAAGGGATTGGGGAGGGAGGGAGGGAGGGAGGGAGGGGAGGGGGATTTCCAGTATATATGCTTTTTGTTCAACAAGCCGTATATAGAACTCTCGTACGCAAGTTCTTAGCATTAGAATGATAGAAACGTATAGTACAAACTAAAACGAATTTTTTCATTGTGACCCTTTACTGGATCAGTACATAAAAGGTAAACGGCACTAATACAGGGCTCGTTCTATCTTGGAGTATCAATATTCCATGACTTTCAATGACCTTTTCCATAACTATTTTCTATCGGCATTTCGACTTCGCGGATACCACGGATACCACGGATAACACGGATACCACGGATAACACGGATACCACGGATAACACGGATACCACGGATACCACGGATACCACGGATAACACGGATACCACGGATAACACGGATACCACGGATAACACGGATACCACGGATAACACGGATACCTTTTTAAAAATCAATATAGTACCAAAAATTACCTTCGATCTCTCCTATAAGTGCTTGTAAGTTTATATATATATATATACCTTTTATAGGGCGAATGAGCAGAAATTCACACCAATCAGTATTCAAAATATCAGAATACACTGATGTCCTGAAATAATGTCGTAATAACCTGAAACCACAATACCGTAATAAAAACAAGATTTTGCTGCTCAGAGGCAGAAGACACAGTTTATATTCTCAGAAAAGGCGACCACTTTGACGGTTTGATCAAAGGAGGAGCTGTGCCATCCAACTTAGTAGACAAGACAGACGTTCTGGGTGCGAGTAGCAATGATAATAATGATGATGATGATGATGATGACGCAAATGCTGTCCTCGACAGTGACGAAGATAAAGCCACTATTCTTTTCGTGAGTAGTGATGACGAAGATGATGATGTTCAAAAAGATGACGTCGAATGTGAAGAAGACAATGATCACGTTGTAGTCGTGATCAGAGACGATGATGATGAAGATGATGATGATGATCATCAAAGAGATGTCGCAGGTGCTGACGACTTTGAAGACAGTGACGTTCTGGTGGAGTCTAGTGCTGCTGCTGCTGCTGATGATGATGTCGATGCAAAAGACGTCAAAAATAGTAAGATCCATTTTTATAGAAACGAACCTAATCTGCCAATTTTTAAGTCTGGGAAACACAACCTTACATTTGCTGAATTCTTTACTCATCTTGTAGATAATCCTGACATAAATCTAATCGCTAAGGAAATTCCCAGTCGCGTCGAAAACGACGTCTCTTATATTTTATCAGTCAATCAAGGTGATGTTCCACTTTCGGATGTCACTTGCGATCAATATCCTTATATCAAGCATTCTAATGGCAAATGCACGGTACGGTTACGGAATTTCGAATGTTTTGATAGACATTACGGTACTGAAAACAGGCAAGACTAAGAAATTCAGAACACATCTTTCTGTCTCGTAAGAACATTAAGAACCTGATTGATGTGAATTTCAGCTCATTCGCCCTAAAAAAGGTATATCCTGAAAACTTACAAGCACTTATAGGAGAGATCGAAGGTAATTTTTGTTACTGTATTGATTTTTAAAAAGGTATCCGTGTTATCCGTGGTATCCGTGTTATCCATCAGTTATCCGTGGTATCCGTGTTATCCGCGGTATCCGCGAAGTCGAAATGCCGATTTTCTATATTCCATGACCAAAATTTAGCTGATACTTTTCAAAACTGGAAAATTTGCATGTGCGGGTTTCAGTTGTTATTTGCAAGAAACTGGATTACTTTCTAGTGGAAAAAATATAATTTTATCTTTTTTCCTAACATGAATGGAGCTACCAATTTTTTTTGTTGTTCCATTTTCCATGACTTTCCATGACCTTAATTTAAATTCCATGACTTTCCGGGCCTGGAAAATGAAATCATGAAATTCCATGACTTTCCAGGTTTTCCATGACCTGTACGAACCCTGTAATATTTAGAGTTGGTAGTTTCTTCAGATTCTTCAGCACGAAGTTGGTCCCATCAGTGTTCCATTTTAAGGGTATTTAAGCTAATTAAAGCTACATAGGTTCGAAAGAAGTCGGAACAAATGCAAAGTGACGACAGGGGATCGAACACTCGGGATTTCTTTCTTTCGCTACATACTGACACTGATATTGCAATAAAATAGAATAAGATCATTAGAGCTGATACCAGCTCTCTTATAATAAGCTGGCTTTAAAAGGTATAAAAGTTTGTCAGTTTTAGTAGTGATATGTTCGATGTGATCGTTTCATTTCATCTTTTATCATTACACCAAGAACTTTGGCTCATGAGACTCAAATTTTAAGCCCTCCAATTTCACAGGGACATGGGCTGAAGGTAATGTCTTGAAAAATGTCGTGATTTCCTTGCACTTGCTTATATTTTGTTGAAACATACATGTATTACTCAAAGCTGCATATGAAAATACTAGTGATTATTCCTTACTACAAAATATCTACTTAGGCTAGAGAGGCAATTAACAAAGGCACAATAAACCTAACAACGCCGAGACTTCAAATCTTATCGAGGGAAAATCATTGGTCACAAGGAAGGAAGAATAGCACATAAAATGGAATTGCAACTTAGTGCAACTTTGTGTTTGCATGTGCTTTTGTCGTTTGGGAGCAATTATTAAATTTAAGATGACAGAGATAAATTCTGAACTCTAATTAAATCAAAAGCAGGTGTCACTGGACTAATTGTGGTTTTGTACCCTTTGGAATTAGTAATTATAATGACATGAAAATTATCATCGATCTCGTGAATGAGAAGACAATTCATGTTACAGATAACAACACAGACTAGACTTGACGGAATTCAAGCCACGGCAAATGTGATTGTCTACATTTTGAGCTAAAGCTCCTTTTCCCTTACTGTGGCTTATATTCGAATTAGCCGACCAAGTCTTTCTGGACAGTCAGAATGTCCAGAGAGATTTCCTATGGCTTTTGTTGGCTGTACATTTATTTTGGGCAGTAGCTATCGGAACTGAGGTCACGGAAAACCAGGCTTTCTTAATTGTTTGTTCATTATGTACTTTTCTTCCTCTTCTATTAAATATCCAGTGACAAACAATTACAAGTAAGATTTTTTGACTGTTTTGTTTCTTTATAATTAATTTACTTTTCTTCTCCTTTTTCCATTAGGGACCCGATGACAATCGATTAAATGAAATGATTTTTTTTTTGAATTTGTCATTATTAAAAAAGTTCATTGTTTCGTATGATTAGGTGAAGGAGAGAAGTAGGGAACGAACACTAAAATCGTACAATACGTCGCTCTATTGCACGCTTTTACAGCTTTTACTCTATTTTAATGGTGCTATACGAAAATCACACAAATGAAAAACACTCAACGTTTTTAAACACAGTTCAGTCTCATAGATTAGCTGACTGAAATTTTTCTTTCGATTTCGGTTTTTACAAGCATAAAAGATGGCAAGCTCAACTTAAAGGATCTCCAGCAGCGCTAGCAGCATGTCAACATCACTGCCAGCAGAATGTCCAGGAAGAATTCCTATGACCATTTTGACTGCTGCCATCATTTTGACAGGTTTGGGAGGAAATATTTTGGTCATTCGTTTCGCACGTTCACAACTCAGACAACGCAAGAGATCCGATCACCTCCTTCTGCTGCACATGTCGTTGGTGAACTTGTTGGGCTGCTGCATCAGTCTTCCTATTTTTTACTTTGACGTCGAATTTCTTGCAACAGTCGAATTAAACCAGAATATTTCTTTTTCAATGAGCGTGCTGCGTTTGTTTTTCCAATTTTTCTGCTTAAGAACTGGTCATTTTATGTTGGCTGTTTTATGCTTTGACCGCTTTGAAACCATTACCAAAATATCTCAACAAAAGCGGATGACTTATAAGATAACACGACGAATAATATTCACCATCTACACCGTTGTATTTTTGATCCTTGCTGCAATAAACAGTGGCTACGTCGTGGACTTCATCTCTGAAAATATTGCAATTTCCAAGGGGCTTCGTCATACTTCCTCTGGTTCCAAACCCGGCAAAGGCAAAACAGTTTCTAGATTTGCTCTGATAGCTGAAACCATCCTCTCCCTCTCAGTGGCAAATACTGCTTGTTTGGTGTGTCTTCAGAAGGCCGATAATTATGTCAAGAAACACATACAATCAGTCCGTGCTACTCTGGGTGAACAATGTACAACCAAAGAAATTCGTCTTGTTAGCAGTGCTTGGGCATTTATAATTGCTTACAGCGCGGTGTGGATTCCCTTCGGGGTTGGTAGAATATTAAGAAGTATTTACCCAGATTCACTTGAAATTGACTGTTTTTACATCACTACCTTTACTCTGTCACATTCTGTATTCTCCTCCATTCCAATCCTGTACATTATGACTGATAAACGGATAGCTCTACCATATATTAGACCAGTTAATCCAGAATCATAACAGACAAAGAGGTCCTTAATTTCATTACTTTTCCCTTGGACTGTTGTCATAGACAGGTTTGTTTGTATACTGCACCATAAATTGCTCAAAATGAACTAGAACGGTCAAGACCAGTACATCATATGTATTCCATTTTTTCTTCATTTTGAAGAAATGAAACTGGCATCAGTGAAAATATTAAAGGCAAACAAGTGACATGGGTGGCATGGGTTGGCCGAGCGGTTAGAGCTCTGGCCTTTCACCGCTATGGACTAGGTTCGAGTCCCAAGCTCGAGCGCCTGGATCATATGTGAATTGAGTTTGTTTAATGTGTTGTTCTCTACCATGCCATGAGGGTTTTTTCTCCGGGTTCTCCGCTTGTTCCCCGCTTGTTCCTCCCTCAACAAAAATCAACATGTGAGTCGAGTGATTATTTGCAAAATATTTAATTTAGAGGTAGTGTGTGTGTGAGAGTACACTGTCCCCCAATTAGTGCGCAAGCGCTAGAAGACTGGGACACTTAAATAAACAGTTTTTTTTTTTTTGACAAAAACAAATGAGTATTTCCTCAAGCTTGCCATGAGGGTTCAACGAATCACCTTACCAAAAACTTGCTTTTATCAGTGGAGCTCATAATATAGCACTCTTCCAGTCAGATACCCTGGCGTAGGAACAATATTCAAGGACATAAAAAATTGACTTGTAGAAAACGTTTCAATCAAGGCAATAGCAAATCTGTTGATAAAAGTATGTAACCAATACCTATAATTAAACACCTACATTGCATCATGATTAATTGAGTTTTTGCACATCAAATGTCTAGGCCTTTTGCAAACCGAAATATAAGAAATCGTTCAGACAACGTACATTCAGTTTCACTGCAACATCATTTTGGAACAAGCTGCCAAACGATGTCAAGCAGATTAAACTTGCTCCTACTTTTATGAACAAATTGAAATATCTTGTTAACGCATAATGTAGTTTATGTTGTACATAATATCGCTAGGAAATTATTAGGTTGCTTTAATTGTTCTAGCTATTCTCTCTCTCTTAAAGTGGGACGACGATGAAATTTGAAAATGACTTGAAACTCGGTTGAACTTATCTATATGGCTCCTATAATCACACAGCAACATATTTTATTTATATTCAAAAGAGAAAGATCAAAATTATCAAGTATATTAGCATCTGAATTGTATGCAAATGACGTCATTTACTCAAACCTATTGTTTTCTTGGCTTTTAAATCCAAATTTCTCGGTGATAATGAGCTTAAAATGCAGAATTTTTGGGAAAGTAATTCTTCATGATCATATGCATTTATTGTCATCACTGAGTTACTTCAACTGGGAATAATCCATTTCCAATTTTAACCGATTTTGATCGTCGTCCCCCTTTAAGTATTTTATACCTAACCTTTATTGCATTTTTTATTCATAAATTCAATTTTTATTTTGAAGGCCACGTGTGTATTATCTGCAAGATATTAAGGACGGAGCCCTCTATTGTCAGCGCGCACTGCGTTCTGCGCATAGCCCTTCGTAGTAAAAACATCGTAAAAACAAAGCAGTTTTGCGATATTTGGATAAATAAAACTTACTTGCTTGTAGAAAAAACATTTGACTGTTCCTGTAGTAGAATTAAATTCAGTATTGATGAATAAAACTCGCTTAAAAACCACTGTTTTGATCACAAGGACTAGATTGGCCTATTGGCCGCCATCTTGGAAATGTCCCATAATGCTTTGTAAAATCTGTCTATACTCTGTATGGAGGGCTAGGGATTTCATCGTATTTCGTGCGTTTATCTGTAAATAACTTCTTAAATCGCCTGGATACCCCTCTTTTTTCCTTTTGTAAATTATAAACCAAACAAAAATCTAGAATTATATAAGCTTTTTATAAATTTATAATTGAAGAATGACAAAAAATATCGCATATTATATTTAGCAATCATAGACTAGGACATCCTAAAATCAAGTAAATATTTTAAAAAAAACTTTATTTTCTTTGTTTTCGCGGTTTTATGGTATTGCCCTACCAGAGAATTATGCTTAGAGTGTTTAAGGAAAAAAAAGTTTGAAACTTATTGGAAGTATAGAGGATTTTTATTTTTTTTTCTTTGGGTCGTCAAAAATGCATTTTCCGCAACATTTGATGACGTATAACTCATTAAAATGCGTGGTGACCCCCAATTTTTTTCTTGGATTCTAACAGCCTACAATGGGTTCTTTCACACCCATATAGATTTTAGAGAAAATAATGACTTTCACATTAGAGGGCTCCGTCCTTAAGTGTTCACCCTCGTTAAATAAAGTATTATTGTATTGTATTGTAATTATTTTGTAATGCCTATTGCTATTTCACTCACCCCCTCTCATTGTATAAGCGTTTCATGGTGGCTTTTAGACACTTTATCAATGTAAATTTCTTAGGGACGACCTTTTGATTTTTCAGAAGGGATTGGGGAGGGAAAGAGGGAGGGAGGGAGGGGAGGGGGATTTCCAGTATATATGCTTTTTGTTCAACAAGCCGTATATAGAACTCTCGTACGCAAGTTCTTAGCATTAGAATGATAGAAACGTATAGTACAAACTAAAACGAATTTTTTCATTGTGACCCTTTACTGGATCAGTACATAAAAGGTAAACGGCACTAATACAGGGTTCGTTCTATCTTGGAGTATCAATATTCCATGACTTTCAATGACCTTTTCCATAACTATTTTCTATATTCCATGACCAAAATTTAGCTGATACTTTTCAAAACTGGAAAATTTGCATGTGCGGGTTTCAGTTGTTATTTGCAAGAAACTGGATTACTTTCTAGTGGAAAAAATATAATTTTATCTTTTTTCCTAACATGAATGGAGCTACCAATTTTTTTGTCGTTCCATTTTCCATGACTTTCCATGACCTTAATTTAAATTCCATGACTTTCCAGGCCTGGAAAATGAAATCATGAAATTCCATGACTTTCCAGGTTTTCCATGACCTGTACGAACCCTGTAATATTTAGAGTTGGTAGTTTCTTCAGATTCTTCAGCACGAAGTTGGTCCCATCAGTGTTCCGTTTTAAGGGTATTTTAAGCTAATTAAAGCTACATAGATTCGAAAGAAGTCGGAACAAATGCAAAGTGACGACAGGGGATCGAACACTCGGGATTTCTTTCTTTCGCTACATACTGACACTGATATTGCAATAAAATAGAATCAGATCATTAGAGCTGATACCAGCTCTCTTATAATAAGCTGGCTTAAAAGGTATAAAAGTTTGGCAGTTTTAGTAGTGATATGTTCGATGTGATCGTTCCATTTCATCTTTTATCATTACACCAAGAACCGTTGGCTCATGAGACTCAAATTTTAAGCCCTCCAATTTCACAGGGACATGGGCTGAAGGTAATGTCTTGAAAAATGTCGTGATTTCCTTGCACTTGCTTATATTTTGTTGAAACATACACGTATTACTCAAAGCTGCATATGAAAATACTAGTGATTATTGCAGAAGTCGAATTCGGGAATTCCTTACTACAAAATATCTACTTAGGCTAGAGAGGCAATTAACAAAGGCACAATAAACCTAACAACGCCGAGACTTCAAATCTTATCGAGGGAAAATCATTGGTCACAAGGAAGGAAGAATAGCACATAAAATGGAATTGCAACTTAGTGCAACTTTGTGTTTGCATGTACTTTTGTCGTTTGGGGGCAATTATTAAATTTAAGATGACAGAGATAAATTCTGAACTCTAATCAAATCAAAAGCAGGTGTCACTGGACTAATTGTGGTTTTGTACCCTTTGGAATTAGTAATTATATAATGACATGAAAATTATTATCGATCTCGAGAATGAGAAGACAATTCATGTTACAGATAACAACAGACTAGACTTGACGGAATTCAAGCCACGGCAAATGTAACTGTCTCCATTTTGAGCTAAAGCTCCTTTTTCCTTACTGTGGCTTATATTCGAATTAGCCGACCAAGTCTTTCTGGACAGTCAGAATGTCCAGAGAGATTTCCTATGGTTTTTGTTGGCTGTACATTTATTTTGGGCAGTAGCTATCGGAACTGAGGTCACGGAAAACCAGACTTTCTTAATTGTTTGTTCATTATGTACTTTTCTTCCTCTTCTATTAAGGATCCAGTGACAAACATTTACAAGTAAGATTTTTTTTTACTGTTTGTGGTTACTGGTTTTATGCCAGTAACACACTATGCCATGGGCTTCATGCGTGCGTGCGTGTGTAATTCGGAATTCTCCGAAGAAGAGCCGAAGTGTCAAGCCGAAAGATATGCGAAGTTCGTGCGCCCGTCCGAGGGTGTTTAAGTCGATTATAAATAATCAAATATAGGCTCTGCGGTTATAAAATATATCTCTTCAGACCAAATTGTTCAGTTTAGTTCATAAATATATCTATAAGGGAAACGTTTGATCAATTTTCGATGAACGTAGTATTGACGAAGCCGTTCCGAATGAAATAGGAAACCCTAGGTTTAGAAATAGAAAACAATAGGAGCTCATTGCTCCGGCAAAATGGCGTTGCTCGAGACTAAAAGCCATGTTGTGGTTTTCGTTAACGATTAGTTATAGTTGCTTGGGGTCCAAAATATGAGCCGCTCGTATTTTTGACAATTTCTGCTTTATAGTCTGATTTCTGTAAAATTCAACGCCTTTCCGCTCCGCCTCTGACCCCGTTTAGTATATTTTGTTTATGTTTTCATGCCTTCGGTTATTAGATCATTGTCTACATCACCGAATGAAAGCTTATTCAGTGCTACATTTAGCGAGCTCGTTTACTGGCCTGTCAACACAAAATTACACTTGTCATGGAGTTAATTGACTATGGGGGAAACCCCAAAGCCGCTTTTAATAGAGTGCATTTCATATGTCTGTGAAATAAGATCAAGTGATTTGTGCCTATTTAGTTGCTATTTAGTTGTTATTTAGTTACTACCATTGAACCAGAACTTTCTTATAATAGCAATACACTGGATGTGTAGAAAGTCTGTTTCAATGAAAGAAACAATGAACTGTCCATTTAAAGTAATAAAGTAATTAAAAGCTATTATGCAAAGTCATTTGTCTCCATTCTCTTGTGTATTTGATGTCTTCAGGGTATTGCTATTATAAGAAAGTTCTGGTTCAATGCTAGTGACTAAATAGCAACTAAATAGGCACAAATAACTTTGATCTTATTTCACAGACATATGAAATGCACTCTAGAAATCATAAAAATATCAATTATTAACAAATCACATATGATTACATATCCTAATATTAAATTTAAGATGACAGAGATAAATTCTGAACTCAGTAATCAAATCAAAAACAGGTGTCACTGGACTAATTGTGGTTTTGTACCCTTTGGAATTAGTAATTATAATGACATGAAAATTATTATCGATCTCGAGAAAGAGAGGACAATTCATGTTACAGATAACAACAGACTAGACTTGACGGAATTCAAGCCACGGCAAATGTAACTGTCTCCATTTTGAGCTAAAGCTCCTTTTTCCTTACTGTGGCTTATATTCGAATTAGCCGACCAAGTCTTTCTGGACAGTCAGAATGTCCAGAGAGATTTCTTATGGCTTTTGTTGGCTGTACATTTATTTTGGGCAGTAGCTATCGGAACTGAGGTCACGTACTTTTCTTCCTCTTCTATTAAAGATCCAGTGACAAACAATTACAAGTAAGATTTTTTGACTGTTTTGTTTCTTTAGAATGTACTTTTCTTCTCCTTTTTCCATTAGGGACCCGATGACAATCGATTAAATGAAATGATTTTTTTTGAATTTGTCATTATTAAAAAAGTTCATTGTTTCGTATGATTAGATGAATGAGAGAAGTAGGGAACGAACACTAAAATCGTACAATACGTCGCTCTATTGCACGCTTTTACAGCTTTTACTCTATTTTAATGGTGCTATAGGAAAATCACACAAATGAAAAACACTCAACGTTTTTAAACACAGTTCAGTCTCATAGATTAGATGAGTGAAACCTTTCTTCCGATTCTTTCGATTACGATTTTTACAAGCATATAAGATGGCAAGCTCAACTTAAAGGATCTCCAGCAGCAGCATGTCAATAACACTGCCAACAGAATGTCCAGGAAGAATTCCTATGACCATTTTGACTGCTGTCATCATTTTGACAGGTTTGGGAGGAAATCTTTTGGTCATTCGTTTCGCACGTTCACAACTCAGACAACGCAAGAGATCCGATCACCTCCTTCTGCTGCACATGTCGTTGGTGAACTTGTTGGGCTGCTGCATCAGTCTTCCCCTTTTTTACTTTGACGTCGAATTTCTTGCAACAGTCGAATTAGACCAGAATATTTCTTTTTCACTGAGTATGCTGTGTTTGTTTTTCCAGTTTTTCTGCTTAAGAACTGGTCATTTTATGTTAGCTGTTTTATGCTTTGACCGCTTTGAAACCATCACCAAAATATCTCAACAAAAGCGGATGACTTATAAGATAACACGACGAATAATATTCACCATCTACACCGTTGTATTTTTGATCCTTGCTGCAATAAACAGTGGCTACGTCGTGGACTTCATCTCTGAAAATATTGCAATGTCAGGGGGGCTTCGTCATACTTCCTCTGGTTCTAAACCCGGCAAAGGCAAAACAGTTTCTAGATTTGCTCTGATAGCTGAAACCACCCTCTCCCTCACAGTGGCAAATACTGCTTGTTTGGTGTGCCTGCAGAAGGCCGATAATCATGTCAAGCAACACATACAATCAGTCCGTGCTACTCTGGGTGAACAATGTACAACCAAAGAAATTCGTCTTGTTAGCAGTGCTTGGGCATTTATAATTGCTTACAGCGTGGTGTGGATTCCCTTCGGGGTTGGTAGAATATTAAGAAGTATTTACCCAGATTCACTTGAAATTGACTGTTTTTACATTACTACCTATACTCTGTCCCATTCTGTATTCTCCTCTATTCCAATCCTGTACATTATGACTGATAAACGGATAGCTCTACCATATATTAGACCAGTTAATCCAGAATCATAACAGACAAAGAGGTCTTTAATTTCATTACTTTTCCCTTGGACTGTTGTCATAGACAGGTTTGTTTGTATACTGCACCATAAATTGCTCAAAATGAACTAGAACGGTCAAGACCAGTACATCATATGTATTCCATTTTTTCCTTCATTTTGAAGAAATGAAACTGGCATCAGTGAAAATATTAAAGGCAAACAAGTGACATGGGTGGCATGGTTGGCCGAGCGGTTGGAGCGCTGGCCTTTCACCGCTATGGTCCGGGTTCGAGTCCCAGCTCGAGCGCCTGGATCATGTGTGAATTGAGTTTGTTTGATGGGTTGTTCTCATCCTCATTAATTGTTCACGAGTTATGTGGCCAATCCTTGTTCGTAATTCGTACCACGTGCAGACTGGAAATCGTAGGAAGTCTATACTAGGCGTACTGAATTAATTTTGTTCAAGTACTAGGACTGAATTAATTTTGTTCCAGTTACTCCAACTGATTTAATTTCTCAGATAATTTCAAAGTCCAAGTTATTGAAATTCTTATAAAGAAACAGAAATGGTAAACTATGTTTAGAATTTAGTGAAAAAAATCTATGACAAATTTCACCTCGAGAAGCGAACTCCCAACCTTCCGCCTAATGCGTTCCGCCTTAAACCATGCACTACTGACTTTCCTGTAGAATTTATTTTTCTCATCATTTTTCCCTCCCGAATAATTAATGAGGATGAGAGCGCCTCGGACTGGAACTAATTGCGCGGACTTGAAATCCCGTCCAGTCCTCATTGTCGGACTTGAAATATTACTTCTCTACCATGCCACGAGGGTTTTTTCTCCGGGTTCTCCGGTTTTTTCTCCCTCAGCAAAAATCAACATGTGAGTCGAGTGATTATTTGCAAAATATTTAATTTAGAGGTAGTGTGTGTGAGAGTACAGTGTCCCCCACTTAGTGCGCAAGCGCTAGAAGACTTGGACACTTAAATAAACAGGGTTTTTTTTGACAAAAACAAAGGAGTATTTCCTCAAGCTTGTCAACAACGAATCACCTTACCAAAAACTTGCTTTTATCAGTGGAGCTCATAATATAGCACTCTTCCAGCCAGATACCCTGGCGTAGGAACAATATTCAAGGACATAAAAAATTGACTTGTAGAAAACGTTTAAATCAAGACAATAATAGATCTGTTGATAAAAGTATTTATTATTCAATTTTCATACACTGTACAAATTCTGGTTTTCTGATTGGTCAGTTTGTAGCACGTGACGCGTGGTTATGACGTGACAACATGTCACCTATGCAATAATACCCATGCTGATATAGACCAACAATGAACGGCCGGACAACACAGTGAGAAAGAAAAAATGTTCCTGGTGATAAATTTGAGGACTTTTCGAAAAAGAGAAGATTAACAAGCATATTTAAAACAAAAAGAAGACTGCTTGGCGTGCCTGTTTTTAAGGTAAACTGTAATTGAAGTTTTTGGAGTAAGCTTACTGAGATCAACATATTTCAACGGCTTGAAAACAGTCAGTTCGCCGGCTTTCCAAATTCATCTCAATATTTACTGTTTTTTAGACTGGTTATCCAAAACCTATCTCATAGAAAGTTGAGAAAGTCTGTCGCCACAAGTTCTCTCAGATGGGGTAAAGGAATTTTATCAGGAATCGAAGAAAACGCCAAACGAGTACTTCAGCCTTCGACTCGTCGACAGACGACAACTAGTCTTCCGTATACACGAGTTTGGCAGCGTCTCAACCGTAAGTCGCCAGTTTAAACCTATATCCAAAACTCCAGCGATAATTTTCTAGACCTTTCACTTACAGAGTTCAATTCTAGGACTCAGTGCTGAATCACTTTTAACGATCCAAAAAAAAAGTAGTTCTTGTTTATATGGACGATTTCAATTTTACCGAGCAAGTTATAAACATGAATTCTGAGAACTGTTTATTATCTTTTAACAATCTAAAGTTCTTGTATCACGGTAATTTTCCAGTAGCTTTCTTTTGAAAAGTTTATTTTGTATTGTTAGAATTACCAAATGCTATTAAACTAATTTTGAATTACTATTTTGAGTGACTTGTTATTTCTAGTGATCTTAGATGTCGTACTGACAGTGTTAGCCTGCTTTTGCAGTGTATTCAAATTGAATAATAAAAAGGTTAACATACTCTTTGCTCGTGAATTATCGGGATTTACCTTCACTCGTTCACTAACAATGGACTCGAAATTTTCTCATACTGCACTCGGTGAACGCCTCGTGCAGTATTTAAAATTTCTCGTTCATTGTTAGCAAACTCGTGAAGGTAAATCCCGATAATTCACTCGCTCACTCGAGTGCGTTAACCTCTAAGTAACCAATACCTATAATTAAAGACCTGCATTGCATCATGATTAATTGAGTTTTGCACATCAAATGTCTAGGCCTTTTGCAAACCGAAATATAAGAAATCGTTCAGACAACGTACATTCAGTTTCACTGCAACATCATTTTGGAACAAGCTGCCAAACGATGTCAAGCAGATTAAACTTGCTCCTACTTTTATGAACAAATTGAAATATCTTGTTAACGCATAATGTAGTTTATGTTGTACATAATATCGCTAGGAAATTATTAGGTTGCTTTAATTGTTCTAGCTATTCTCTCTCTTAAGTATTTTATACCTAAATATAACCTTTATTGCATTTTTTATTCATAAATTCAATTTTTATTTTGAAGGCCACGTGTATATTATCTGCAAGATATTAAGTGTTCACCCTCGTTAAATATAGTATTATTGTATTGTATTGTAATTATTTTGTAATGCCTGTTGCTTATGTCACTCACCCATTGCTATTGCTATTAATTTCACTCACTCATTCTATTGTATAATTATTTTGTAATGCCTATTGCTATTTCACTCACCCCCTCTCATTGTATAAGCGTTTACGGTGGCTTTTAGACACTTTATAAATGTAAACTTCATAGGACGACCTTTTGATTTTTCAGATGGGATTGGGGAGGGAGGGAGGGGAGAGGGATTTCCAGTATATATGCTTTTTGTTCAATAAGCCGTATATAGAACTCTCGTACGCAAGTTCTTTGCATTAGAATGATAGAAACGTATAGTACAAACTAACTAGAAATATTGAAAGATCATCACGGAAATGTAAGCAATTTAGGCAATTGCTTTAGAACTAAAAAGAATCTTTTCATTGTGACCCTTTACTGGATCAGTACACAAAAGGTAAACGGCACTAATATTTAGAGTTGGTAGTTTCTTCAGCACGAAGTTGGTTCCATCAGTGTTCCATTTTAAGGGTATTTTAAGCTAATTATAAGCTACATAGGTTGGAAAGAAGTCGGAACAAATGCAAAGTGACGACAGGGGATCGAACACTCGGGATTTCTATATTTCGCTACATACTGACACTGATGTTCTCCGAGTCTTTAGAATTGGCATTATTTACATAAACGCTCTATGATATGCGAGCGCAAAGCGCGAATCGCTCGGCAAGAATTTTACAGCATAAGAGTGTACAGCGGTTGTCTTCTGGTTGAGAATTTGAGAGAAAGTGTTTATTTACAACATTATCGGATATGTAATTAATCTTCGCAGTTATTGCTTAAAAGGCAGATCGGTTTTGGGAGTTGCTTGAGGTAATACGTCAATCAAATGAGTACCGCAAATCAACAAACAAGCTTACAAACAAATAAGGGAGGCTTATTTCAGCAGGGGGCTTATTTAAGATTCCGAAATAAACATGAAAGCTTAGTATTTATACATTTTTAATCCTTTCTGACAAAACTGTGGCCTGTAACACACTATACTGTTTGTGTACTGCTGTTCAGTGTACTACATTTCCTTTGCTAGTTTTTTTTGTTAGTTATCTTCTCGTGTTATAATGTAGGTTATAGTCTCAACAACAAAACTCAAGAGAGGGACGGGGGCTTATTTGTGCCAGGAGGAAGAACTTATTCAAGACTTGATCCTGTAGACGGGGGGCTTATTGTCAGATCGGAAGGCATGCTGTACATTCGTTCATTTGCGTAATTTTCATTTATAATTACTTCTTAACGTTTACTATTCTTACAGTTTTTATCAGCCGTTTCGTCAAGGATTAAACAGTATGGAACGTATGCTAGCACGTTAAAGATCAATTATATTTCTCCTAAAGAATGGGAAAATTTTAACGGTGTTCTATTTGGTGATAACAGCAAACGATGAAATTTCACAATAAGTGCAATGACACTTCTAGTGTCAATATTCTGATCTAATGGCACCTGCCATTCCAAACAGGTGCTTAACTATATACGAAAACTGCCCGGAATTCTTAAAGAATGTACCACAAGACACTCTAACGGTCTTCTTACAACACAGCACCATAATCAAACTTCAAGAAAAGTTGCTATAGATAACATAATCATATTTAACTGGAAATGAATCAATTCGAAAGCTCAGGAAACTAGTTCCCCACCATTTAAATTAATCAGAATTTAAAAGAAGCAGCCTTAAACGTATTTGGCTTCAGAATGTGGGTGGGCCCGAGTACCTGTCCAGTAAAGTTGAGATAGATGACAGAGGTCATGTTATATTTATGACATTTTGTCTAACTCCTTCACGACGGGTCAAAATATTTTCAGGGGGCAGCCTGGTGGCCTTACTTCTCGACTGGAAAACAAGACTCTCAAAATTGTTTACTGTTCATTTGGAGTACAAATTGAAGTGGGAATACTTGTGGTAGTAAATAGTGATAATAGAAATCGCTGTTTGAAAAAGGTAAGGGCTTTGTGAATGTAGAAAGAGATCGATTTGTTGAGTGAAGATTGGTTCACTGAGATCGTATTCAATACTACAATTTGAACGTATAATTTCTTTGAAGAAAAGCCGAGATATTGTGTATTTTGCATTGGCTCATGTGGTTTTCAACTTACACAATTGTAAATCGCTCGTTCAAGGACAAGCACCAATATTAGATAAGATAATTATTCATGTAAAATTACATCAAAGTTCAAAACTCAAAACAACGGTTCCATATATAGAGATTTTAATTCTAAAAATTTTGTGAAGAGAGTGTATTATCATTCCGTTTCCTCGTATAGATGTTTATTTTGACTGGAATTTATTTGATTGATGACCTTGCGCTTCGTTTCTGGGCCATCGTACACATCTTCCCAAAACTGAGTAAGATCGAGTGCACAAGTAAATAAATCCACGAAAGTAAAAGCGTAAAGAAGAAATACATAGTTTTATCTTTAGAAGCTATAATATAAAATTATAAAATCGTTTGTTTGATTTTAATGCATTTCTTGCAAAAATACTTTATAGAATTTTAATAAATGAATAGTGCTATACTGAAACAAATTACACTGGCATCGACATGTAGGTTAATTGTTTTATATTTCATTGTAATTTATGTTATTTTTTAAATTCCAATTTTTATCGAATTATCGAATTATCTAATAGTAGGGTGTAGCTACTTAAGTATATTTTATATTGAATACCAATTATTTATATATATTGTATATAGAGCGATAACACTAAAACCATGAAACAAGTACTAACTAAAAAGTACAAACAGTTCTAATGAAACAATAGAATACAAAGGGTTTTGCTACTATTTGTCTCTATTTAGTTACTAAGTTATTTCACGGTTTAAGTGTTATTGCTCTATTTTTATTATATTTTGATTTTTGCTTTTAAGTTGAGGGCCACAAGTTTATTAGTTTGTATCTGTTTCGTGTTACCCTCTATAAATAAAGTCTTCTTCTTCTTATTATTATTATTATTATTATTATGTGACCCTGATATTAGTTAGAATTCTTTAAGAATCACCCGCGCCGAATGGTAAAAAAAGTAAAGGAGGGAGGGTCCAGTGGGTTTATTTCTAAATGATGTAACCAAGTAGAAATGTTTGGAAAATCTTGCGATGCAAACAAAGGCGGGTGTGTGAGTTTTCATTGTCTTAACTGAAATATTTTGCTACAACCACTAAATATAACTTATAGATAAAAATATTTCATTAACCGACAAGTGCTGCCGACACCACCACGACAATCATCATCATCATCACAAGCAGCATTGTAATCTAAGGTATTAATCATTAGCATGACCATAAGCCCCTTACTTTTAAAACCGACAACGAATTCCATTTTTTTTACAGGTGGATAATGTTGGCGAGGGGTTTACCTTGTTTGGTTGGTTGCCTTCTTGTAATTGGTAAGAACTGCTTATTATCACTTGATGTAATTATATACCTAGTATTAGCCACTTAAAAATCAATAGGTATTTTAACTGTTACGCCTGATCACGTATATCTGTCACTTTTCCGCCCACCAAGGAATACCTGTATCTCTACCAATAGCAAAATGATACTGGCATCATTTACTCTAACTAGCCTTCGTCTACATTATACGCATTGGCCATCTATGCAACCATTCAGTCCATCACTAAGCGCTTATTCATGGATTTGTTGACAACCATTCACATGCCTACGCACCCATCTAACCTTTTATCATTCAACCTGTCCATCTGACTAGCTATTCATCAGTCTGTCTCACTGGACGTTTTTAACCATTTTAAGCATTGCAAAATTGTTCTAGCAGTGCGAAAATTTGCTGCTGAAAATGAAATTTTTAACATATTTCTAACTGTTGGAAATCGCATGTCGTAGGATATTTTTGTATTAGACAAAGTTAGATATTTGTTAGAAATTAAAAAATCAAAATCAAAATCCAAGAAATTGCAATTTCCAACTGTTGGAAATGATCAAAACTTTCGGGTCTCTCGGAGTCTGTCTGCACATCTCCTCACTCTCGTACGAAACTAAACGCTCTAAACATTCTTCTATCATAACTTGATACCTTAAATAACATCAATAATTTTGATTATCTTACCATTTGCATCTAGCTTTTGCTAAGGCACTTCCAAGGACAACATACAAAGTAACAGTCAAGACCAGTGAAGACTTGGATTCCAGCTCTACACCTGGTGATAAAGTATTCATTAAACTTTATGGTGATAAACACATTACAGACTTTAAGTTATTGAGAGGAGACATCAACGCATTCCAGAAAAACACGTACGTAATACACCCTGGTCCCCTAGGTGTATATACTGTTGTAACTATATGGTAGTATTGCTGGAGTTAAACCTTCCCTTGAAAATCAAAAGATAATGTGATGGTGGCCATGTTGGATGAGTGAACAAGTGATGCTAATGAGAAATCTTTTGTTGAAGTTCATCCAAGATGGCTGCCGTGACGTCACATACAACCCAATTGCTGGGTTTCAACCATTACCCCTGAAAACACAAAGGAGCGGTAGCCATGTTGGATGAACGAACAAGTAATGTTAATGAGAAATCTTCTGTTGAGGTTTATCCAAGATGGCTGCCGTGACGTCACTTCAAACCCAGCAATAGTTAATAATACACGATCGAACTAGCTTATCAGCATTTCATTGCGTAAAATACCACGAATAATGTAATGTTTGAAATGTTAAGCGGCGCAAGCATAAGCACAAGCAATATACGCAGACTCAGTAATGTACTGCTTAGTAGCAGTGCTTATCTTCATAACTATGTGATAAATTCGTCTGTGTATGTTGCTTGTGCATGTGCTTGCGATGCTAATGTGAACAAAGCTTTATCCTACTATGAAATGTCAATTCATTTTAAGTATATTTGATCTCCTAGAGCGTCAACGTTTACCATTGACGCGAAAAATGTTGGAAAAATTAGCAACTTCGCCATTAAGAAGACGTCACAAGGGAAACAAGACAGATGGAACCTCAAAAAGGTTATACTATTTATCGAAAAATCGAAAAACTGTTCAAGTTACGACTTGGGCAGCGGTCATAACCAAACTAACCTCCGCAAAGGATACGGTTAGAAGAAGAAAAAAGAAAATGGGAAGGACTTCAACTAACCCGCTACCTCTAAAAAGGCATTGCCGATATTGTTTACCCCAAGAGTGTCATCTCAAAAATCCACAGTTTTCGCAAATTTCAACTTCAGGGAGCTCGAGATGGGGTTCTTAGCCAATCAGAATTGTTACCAAGTTCCGATAAGACGGAGAACTCCTTCCATACGAAATTTGCTCTATAAAATTGCTAGTCTTCAGTTTTCTACTGATTTTCTATAGACTTGTTATCGAGCAAATCACCAAACGATAAGATACCATGATACGGTCCGTTTTCGGTATTAGAAAGATTTAACTACAGCCGAATGATAAATCGTTGTCATATTTAAACATCCAGTGATCACCATAGTGTTCATAATCTAAATTTTATTTTGAAATAAATCAGATAACCGTTGAGGATGCGAATGGTGACGTTTATGAGGCAATGTGTAGGTGCTGGCTTTCACAACGAGATGGCCTAGAGAAGAATCTTGTTCCATCCAATGTCATTCATAAACAAGAGCACCACAATATTGGAGGTAAGCGCTAAAGCTATACATATGATACTCGATATTTGGCCATGGGCCTAATAAGCAACAGAGATATTGGATAAAAAGACAGACGTTAATGAGAAATCTACGGCTTTTGTTGAAGTTCAACCAAGATGGCTGCCGTTAGTCACTTGGAATTCCTGTAATCTTCTTGACTTCAGTTCGGGCTTTGGTTTTTAAGAAGATGTCCCGATGCAATCTATGACGTTGTGCATTGATATAACGCGTTGTTATCATCAGCAAGGATTAGCAAATCAATTTTGAGACTTCTGAAACTATTTTTTTGTTTACAACCGCAGCCATGACGCTTAATGATGCAGTAACCCAGCAACCAACTAAAGCAATTACAGGCGAGTAGATTATTAACGACAAAAGTTACTCTTGATCCTTTAGTATGATTTCAAAACGAAAATAAACTATAAATCATAACTAGGAATTCCTAAAGAAATCATGATTCAAATTAGACCACCGGACAGGGAAGGCAGTACGGCGTATCGCGTCGACCCATTCAGCATTAGCATGTTCTTCTATATCCTCCATGAAATTCTTTCAGGCTTGTGTGGTATCACATGAGTGAAATTTTCATCATCTGAGATAAAAAAATGTTTCAGGTTGAAAGCTCATGGAATAGTAACTCATAAATTAAAGGTTTATAAAGAAAGGGATTTACATTTCGAAGGTAACCTGGGGCCCGTTTCTCAAAAGACCCGATAACTTTACGGACCCGTTAACTTATCCGATTTATTTAGGTTAACGGGTCCGTAAAGTTATCGGGTCTTTTGAGAAAGGGGTCCCTGTTCTCTTATTTCATTTTCTTTTTTTTACAATGTTCAGCATCTTCAAGTCAAAAACCCAACGCCTCTCCTGTGGCAACACCTGCAGGTGGACCCCCAGCTTCAACAACTCCCAGTAAGGGTCCAGGGTCTATTAAACCGACATCACCTTTGGCGACTCCCGCAGGCGGATCCTCAAGCAAACCAACATCACTTACCAGCAAAGGACCTCTGCCCAGCGGAAAGGCAGGACAGAAGCCTGGCTTTACTTCTCCTGTTGTGGGTAAAGGAAATTGTGCAATGTAACACTAGATACAAAAATGCACTATCGGAGTGTAGACTTCAAATCAGTTAACAAGTCAAAATCCACTGTGTCATACCATCATGATTCAAGCTGTTCTCTCTTATATGCACCTCCCGTGAACCTTCTACAGAAGAAAGTGTGATCAATATCACGTTCTTAAATTAACAATGTCGTATGAAAGTACTTAAAGTATCATAGAGGGAAAGAACACGTTTCACTTGATATGACGGTCCTACACCATATTTCGTAACAGTCCGTGTCCAGTAAGCGACCACCCACCAAAAACCAGAGTGCAGTAAGCCTTCGGAAAACAAATCATATATTTATTAATCGCTTAATCCACCTCTCTTTTCAACAGGTTCCATTGCAATGGACGTCCTACACCAAATCAATCAAATACGTCTTTTACACGGAAGTGGGCCTGTTATATTAGAGGCAGAGATGTCTAGACTTGCTAAAAAGGAAGCCAACAAGTTAGCTTCGCCCAGCGCACGAAGATCAATGGCCGATGACAATGACGAAAAGGGCTATGGAGTAAATATTTGCACTTTTGTCGATACAGGGCTGCCATCAGCAGTACAGGCCAAGATATGTGTTTCAAATTGGTACAAGACTGTGAAAGATTATGACTGGACCGCCGCTGCCATAACCCCCAAATCGGCTCAGTTTGCTCGACTGGTATGGAAGAAAACAACACACGTTGGTATTGGAGATGTTTTTCGTAAAAATAATGAGAGTTACGTGGTGGTGTACTTTGATCCTCCAAGCAGTGATCAATATTCAGGAAAAGACAACATTTCTCCAGCGTCAGGTATGAACCAATACTATACAATCATAAATGAACGGGCACCATTGGGGAAGGACCCTCGAAATCAGTATAGCTACTTACTTTGAAGATGCAAAATAACTATTAAAGCGAAGAGGGTCCAAAGGGAGCGGAGACTAAGGAGTAGGAAGTGGAAAGGGAATTTTCTGACGAAAGTAACATAATTCTCAAGAAACTAGAAATAATTAAACTTATCTTTCACATTTGCAGATGTCACAGATGGAAGTTCACAAGGTACAAAAACAAAATTGACAACCCCATTAACTCTAATCGTTTTTAACAATTTTACCTATACTCTACAGTAATTCACTGTCAAAAAATATTTTATAAACAGAATGCCACACTGGTTTTACTAATTTTGGAAGATCATGCTTCGCCTACCACGAAGTTGCTGTAAGTTGGGAATCAGCAATTGCAATGTGTGCTAACCGTGGTGCTGCTCTCGCATCCATACAGACACAGGAAGAAAACACATTCATCAATGGAATGCTTTCAGGTTAGCAGTTTTTTTGTCTTTTCTGATAAGCTCCTAGGCGTTACGTGTCAAAATAAAGTATTGTATTAGTATTAAAGCACACACAAAAATGGAGAGTTCCCTTTCACGAGAAAGGAGGATGTCCAGAGGAGCAATAAGAATTAATAATCAGTTAATGCTGTCTTAGCGTGATTTTCTAAGCAAGTGATACACGATTTTACTCCTGTCTTCGTGAAATTCTCGACTTGTGTAGTGCGAGAAAGGAAAAGTATGTAACGTGAAAACCATCATCATCACATTTTCCAGCGGGGCATACTAGTTGCCTTGGGGCAATTCTGTTGGATTAATTTTGACAAAAAATCACATGGGAAATAACAGGGGAGGGAGGGACAAATGTTTTTAATTAAAAGAATAACAATATAAATCATTGTCTTCTTACCAAGGCAAGGGTGGGAATTCTGCTGGAGCATGGTTAGGTTTCAATGATCGTTTGGCTGAAAGCAAGTATCAATGGACAGATGGAAGTCCTGCGGTATACCACCATTTCCTTCCAACGGAACCAACAGGGCCTGGAGAAAACTGTGTGGCCATGATAAGCTCACAGAACGGTACTGGATGGGAGGATAGGAAGTGTTCTGATAAACTCCCTGCAATTTGCCGTATGCCTGTTCAAGGTACTGATAAAATGATTTGCTCTATGCACTCTCAAACATCTTCAGTAATGTTTATACAAATAATTTCAAAAAATAGGCTTGTAAAAACTGAATACCCCATTCTAAGACCGTGCAGTAGTGAGGGTCTTAAACGTGTTCTTGTCAAGAAAGCTAGAAACTGGGAAACCAAGCTGACGTTACTCGATACATGATATAGCTTTTTTTAGGGCATACCAACTAATGAGCTTCATTTGCTTGATCACTCAAACGACTGGTGAAAATACAAAGGGCTTTCTTACTGAGTGCCCGAGCATTGCACATTGAATTCTCCTGACCAAATACTGTAAATTTTTGTCATTCAGTGCCTGTCGTATACAAGATAACACTACAAATTGATCATGAAGAGGCCCCGACAACTGTGGCACCGGTACCGGTAACAGCACGAACAATCCCATTCTATCGCAAGAGGTCATATGTTCCTGGCCTAACAGATTGGGTGAACGTTGTCAAGCAAAGGGTAAGACAACAACCTATCAATTTACAGAAACAAAGTAAGCATAGCCTTGTCTACACTCCAAATGTGACATGTCATAAACAAAATAACTCGCGGATTGCAATCCACGAGTTAACAAGTGACAAGTAGACTCGGGCTGCGTCCGCACTCATCCGGATAAATGTGAAATCGCAAGTTTTTATCCGTTTTTGTTATCCACACTTAAAAGCAATTTTCTCAGAGAAAAGAAAAACGTTTTAGTTTGGACAAAAGCCTAAACCTGTATAAGAAAAGGTGGGTTTTCAAATTTGTAGGGATCAGTGGACCTACCACGCTTAGGAATGCATTTGTCTTATGGTTGTGAAAACAGACCAGCAATTTAAATAGCGAATATCGTTTTCTTGTCTCAAAGTAGTGAAATTAATCCATATACTGAAACAATATTTTTGACTTTCAGCTGAACGAATCCGTTGCTTATACGGGAAGATCTTTGGAATTTGTTGGTGATTCATCAATGTAAGTAATATTCCATGGCCCGATTTTTCGAAGGGCGATTAACGCTAAACTGGGCTAAAATGAATAGTTTTCTTTAGATTTCTACTGGGTTAACGCTAATCGTCCGATATTATCACATGAACCGTAATTCAATACAATTTCTTAGTCTAAGTAAAAGACAATTTACAATGTTTGTTGCTCTACTAAAATGAGCAGTACTTTAGGCAAGAGGTTAGAAATAGTATAATTGACAGTAGATGCAGCTAATGGGCAAAATGTTTTAACATTAAAATGTTAGAAATGGTCGATTTTGGTGGCAACCAAGCCAATACACCGTATACCAGGACTGATCGAAAGTATTTTTGAGCAATTGCATGTTAACTGTCCAATATATTCTAACACAGGATTGGTACCGATGGCCAGTACTACGTCAGCGTGTATTTAAAGCTGCCTTTAGAATCAGATCCCAGTCCCGCTCAACCACTGCAGTTCTATCTCGAAAACAATAATTTCCAACTTTTACCAAACAACACTGCTAACGCCACTATTGAATACGTCAGCATTATTTGTGGAGGTAAGAATGCCGCCTATGATCGAACGGTTTTGCCCTTACTTTCGACTAGCATAGCAGAAGTCCAAAGTTAGCTCGGTTGTAGGACAAAAAAGCCTATCAACCAAGCTGGTTTTGGAAACAAAACTTTCAGCACCTAAAAGGTGTTGCAGGATTACAGAAAGCTGTATTTTGAGCTAATAACAAATAAAAATTGTAAATTTGGTCACCCTTCTTCGAGAAAAGGCCATAGCCTCAGAACTCCTAAGTTGAAACAGAGGATGGGCTTTCCTCACCTTGTCTCTCTCCTGCGACCTAAAAAAACTTTTAAGTAGATTTGGTTCACTTTGGTTAATAGAGATTGCCAACAAAATATTATGAGTTCATCGTTATGTTGTTGTTTCTTTAGGAATCGGATGCTATACTCAGTGCTTTACAACGTGTTCAGATCAGATGAGTCCAACTTGCTGCTCAGGAACAATTATTTTAAAACCACCGCCACCACCGCCACCACCACCGCCACCACCACCACCACCACCACCACCACCACCACACCCAGCTGCTTATCCTTATCCGTCCCCGTATCCGTCCCCACATCCTTTTCCGTATCCGTCCCCTTATCCATATCCAATGCCTATTCCATACCAACCTCAATACATTCAATCAATTAATCAAAATCCTAACCCAGTCGGTCCATACCCTTATGGACAAGTAGAGCTGCTCAATTCCTCGGGTTGTGTTCGATCGTGCTCAAGGAAGAATTCGTTTTGCCCTGCCTATTGCCCGAAACGTTGTTGTAAAGTAAGATAAAGCAAAAGATTCGATACCATCATGGAGAGCACTTGGTGGAGAAATACATGATGAAGAACACATGGCGGAGAACATTTACTGCTAATTATTATTTATAATAATAATTTATTATTAGGATTATAGTATTATTTATGATAATAAGTGAAGAACACTAGTCGGAGAGCATCCACACTTACTATTAATTATCATTAATAATAAGTGGCATGGAGAACACTTGGTAGTATTACATCCCCCTGACTTTGAAATTTTGATTGTTAAAAAAATCTTGTGTTGTATGTGATGTCATTGCCGACATATAAAGTCGAACTGAAATAACTAAGTGCAGCGGTTCTACCACAATGGTAAACATAATCTTACAACTAAACATCTTACAATAGAATTATTATTAATTAATTAATCAATCAATGGTTTTGTCAAGTACTAATCACTAATCCAAATATATCAAAACTTTGGAATTTTGCTTATAGTGGTAGAGAATTTTATGGGGAAATGAATCAAATATCGCTAAAATACTAATCAATTATAACTTATCGAGATGAATTGGCTGATTAAGTGATGGAATTGTTGAAACTTAAACTATTCAAGTCAGTAGGCTTTGAGAGATTGTGTCATTTAAGATAAAGTTTTTATGTAGTGACGCTTTAAATATGGGCACCAATGCCGTGAACTTTTAATGTATTCTAGTAATGATTGCTTTGCGCGCTTTGTCAGTAACTGGATGCCATTTTGTTATTATATGGAAGTGGCGGATTTCTCTAACCATCACGAAGGAAGGACAAAGAAACGGAAAAAGTTTGCTTTTCCCAAATGCTAAGCATCATTTCCTGAGGTGCCCATTTAGTAGAACACGAGCGAACGTAGTTTCCGGAAGATAGTGCCAACTATGTAACATACACCTATTTCACAAAAGGTTGTCGGACGAGAGATCTAAAGCACGCGCGATTAGAGCGAAAAGGAGTATGGGTAGAATGCAAAACGTAACTCACTTTTCGGCTTTGGTCTTGATTTTAGACCATTACGAAATGAAGATCTCTGTTGTATAAGGGTAAAGCAAGCTAAATGTGGATTTCGTGTTGATATTCGTGTGGTTTTACTTGTTTTAACAATACATTACCCATACTCCCTTTCGGGTGAGTCGCGTATGCTTGGACTCTTTGGCCCGACAACGTTTATATTGATAGAGTTGTCCGTTGGACCTTAGATAACTCACTTATAGTGACTTTTTTGCTGCACATATATACATATAACAAACATAATGTATAGTTGTACATTGTATATCTGTAAGATATTTCTAAACAGTTAGATCCGAGAGTATTACGAGACTATTACAATTTTATTGATTTATGTAGTATTATTAGCGTGCATAGAGCTATTACAATGTTGTCAAATTAAAGATTGTAAGTAGATACGCTATCAATAAAACCACTGAGGTCACAAACTATTGTAGTGAATATGTATATGTAGAAAAATAGAATCGAGAAATACAGTTCCTTTCATCGAAGCACTGGTTTACAATGAACAATTTGGGCCAGGAGTTTATCAGATACCAAAATTACTTGTCAAGTGTTACCCTCAATTAAATAAAGTCGTTATCTTATCGTATCTTATCATATCTTATCTTACCTTGAATCTTGTTTCTATGAAGGTAAGGTAACCCTGGCTAGCAGCTAGGGTCAAAATTTTGTTTAATGTTTCCAAGAAGGTAGACAATTAACCCTTGGGCTTAAAGTTATCCTTCCTTCTTGGATATTGGTTATAATCAAATTTCTTTCACACCTTGTATGGCCTTAAAACACACACACTGACCTACTCCAGCCTCTATTTTCACTAATTACGAATGGACAAATGGTAACACTAATTTTGTTCACGGCTTGGTGCGCGCTGGAAAAACAAGCATGACTTACGGCTGGTTGTTTAAGTTGTTCAAATCAAAACATTGCTTGTCGCGCAGTTGTCTTACAATAACTATTGAGTGTTTGAATTATTGAAAAGGATTTGGTTGGTGAAAAAGATCTCCATATTCAATATAGACCAACAGTAGATTGATTAAGGTAAGTTTTCAACTCTCCAAAACTGAATAAACTCCACGTCACATTCCTAAGAAACTTTTTGTAGCCTTTGTAGATTTTGTAGCGTCAAAATTTTCTTAGATAAATTTGTTCGATTGCCTATAAATTCCTCAACTAAAACACAGTTTTGTGATCTTCAAACGTTCGATGTGTATAACTTATCTCCGATACTTTCACAGCGTTTAGGAAATCAACAGAATACTTTTTGTAGGAAGTCTTGTAGTGAACAATGTTTCGTACCTGAAAAACAGATGTATAAAATATTCCAAGTTGTTTGTTGTTTTCTCTGCAAAGGTATAAAATGGATACATTAACTGTCTAAGCAAAGATCAAAATGCACAAGTCCATTTTATCAATGGACAATTGTTTCTGGATAATCAACCTGTTTTATATCATATTCTATTATTTTACACAGTGGATATTCACTTGAAGGACTCTTCACCACCATGAAGCTAACGAGTGTTGCACTGCTTCTACTGCTGTGTGTTTTTGTTGGTAGGTACTGAAGTAAGCTTCTCATCATATCATGACTGAGTTGGACTATCGATAGCACAATTTGGAAACTGATCCACTATCAAGCTAGTTACGGCGTCCTAGACCTACTCAGATATAGTGTATTGTACAAAACATTATAGTAAACGACTGTTCATTTGCTCAGTGACCACCATTCCAATTCATATTCCTCATATGTTATTCTTCCGAAAATATATTTAAAAAAATATTCTTTATAACAACAAATGCATTTCAGTTTCACTGCAGCCATCTTTGTGATCAAAACAATGAAGTGTTTCTCTCAAGAGCGCCAAAACTTCATGTCTTTAGAAAACGTTCAATTGTCCCTGCTCTCAAAGCTGGCTAGCATGACGATCCCACTAAAGATTAAAACTCGATTCGTCGCCATCCACCTATCATAACCATATGATCATAATCAAAGAGCTTGAACTGATAATGCACAATAATTCAAAAGAATCATAACATATAATTACACCACTAATACAGCTACTAATGCCAGTCTCATAATCTGTCCACCATGCTCCGTGATCGTCAAAATATCATCATAATACTCACGAAATACAATCATCTTGCTTACGCACGCGAATTTTAACCATGTATATTACCGGTTTGTAATATAGATGTCCCCGGCAGCCATCATGGATGGAATTTCTTCCCCTGTGGCTGCAATCATTAACCACGGACAACAGTGTAATCATGATCTTTTAAACTTTACTTATGTTTTAGATGCAATTGTTGATTTTGTCCCAAGCGACAACCCCAAGAAAGAAACTACTATAAAGGTTATCAAAAAGAAAGACAAGGAAAAATCAATCGAGAACGACGACAAAGCCACCCATCCTGATGGCCAAATAAAAACACAGACAACCATAGAATCAATTGAGGGTCTAAAACCCATCAAGAAGCATAACGACGATACCAAGAAAGCTAAGGAAGATGATATCGAAAATAACTTAGCTGACAACCCTGATAAAGCCAGCCCTGCAGAAGCTCGCTATGGACCACGCAGAGAACATCAGCGCTGAGAACGGGCTTGATGAGGTGGACCCTGAGTTAAACAAAGATTATGGAGAGGAGGAGGATAACAGTTATGACAGTGTTCATGGATACCAACAACAACACAGCGATAATGACATTGAAGACGAGGCAAATTCAATCACGGATCTCGACTTGAACCATGATGACGTCACGGTTAATCACGATGATGTTGGAACAGGAAAATAAACTCCAAATAAGGACAAGTGACGCAAAACAGACATGATGACGTAATCAAAATCAGTGACATAAAAATCATCATTATGACGTAAATTGGAGAGTATCTAGTCCCAAATTTGAACGATTAATGACGTAGCATTTCAAGAACGATCACTAGTAACATCATGCAACCAATCCAACAACCAATTTGCTCCTTCACGTAAAGTAAAACTCACCCAAAAGTATCAAACTCCTACCAGAAAATGTTAATTGTCACTTGAGACTCTAAGTTTTTGTAACTATGCTAATTGATCAAAAGCCAAATCACATAATGATGTACACGATCTAGGGCCCTGTTTATATGAAGGCGGGTTGTCCCTGGCTGCAGCCTGATCGAAAGACTTAGTGACGTGCGTAAGGTTTTGATAAGAACCAGTACTCCCTTTTTCTTGGAAACGTTACAGCGAAAATCGTTGCATCGCGACCTCCAACGTCAGTAAGATTTTGGTCTTTTCTGATCCGTCCATCATTCTTGGGGGCGGAGCTTTCACGAACTCGTTCAGTGATTGGTTGATTTGAAAGAAGCTCCACCCCCAAACTGATTGACGGCTCAGAAAAACACAAAGTCAAAACAAAATTTGTAATTTGCTGGTCGCGATGCAACGATTTTGGCTGTAAAACGTCTGCTTCAACTTTATTTACAAAGTGTTTTACAAAACAGTGCAAAAATAAATTTTTGTTCATAAAGGCAGATACATGATTCACGTACACATAAAAATTAAGGATTCTTGTACCAAAATATAAAAGTAAAAATTAAAATTCATAGACAGAGGTGCGAAAAGCAAAGTCTATCGATAAACTAGTTTTACTGTATTTTACTTCCATGATTAGAAGCAAAGCTATTGTCGACTTAGTAATATAGTGGGTATAATAAATATTCTAAATGTAGAGGGTAGATTATATAATCATTAACAGAGGCAAAATGTGTTGTTTTAAATAAACATTTTCTAACAAATCCTGTTGTGAAACTCGTAATTTCTTTCATAATCCCAAGGAATAAATCTATTTTGGATACAATTTCTGATTGTGCATTAGCAATTTATATACACGGTCAGAATATCAGTTTACTACACATAATTAACTCACCTTAAACAATGAGATTTCGGGTTCCAGACCCATTATCAGGGAAATAGAGACGCACGCGCTGCTTATTTTGGTTTTATTTTGTATTTTTATCAGCTGGTGCAGTGTAACCGTTTTGTTCCTATAGTTACTGTTTTTGTATTGCTGTTGTACGCGCTCGTAGATCGAAAAACGTTTCAGTAACATCTTTCCCTGATGATGAGTCTGGAACATGAAAGCTCAGATTAAACATCTGAAAAAACAGCGTAGATGAGACGTCTATCTTATGATTATGAATCAAATGATCCCTACGCACAAACATATACTTAATGGTTACCATATTGAGAACAATTGTTTAGAGTAAGACAACTACAGTAAAATGCTCTGACAAGAAAGTGGTCAATGTTTTCACGACTTACAAGAAGACAGTACGTACAGTTCCAATAAAAACGTTGACGTACAACAGTCAATCACTAAGCACTAGAGAACATAGCTCCTGAAAGAAAGTCGCATTTACACAAGCGACACAAGTTGAAGGGAATGAATGTCGGATCATAGTTAAACAGTGGAACTTTAGGGACCGCAAAGGGTGGTATTGATTTGGGTGGTTAAATAAATGCAGAAGGTACTTATCATTTGCGGCAGCTGTAAGCATTTTTTTCTAAAATACATATGGTTCTCAAGAAATAGAAGGGAAGGGGAGGAGAGGGGTGAGACCACCTTAACTTCTCACCAGTCACTGGATTTTAAGATCAGTCGAAACTCTACGAAGGCAATTTCAATCTATATCCACCCTGCCGAACTTCTTGATTGAAAAACTGATAGCACCTTCCTACCAATCCGAACTTATGCCAACAGGTCTAAGGTACTTGGCAACAGTTTTCAACAAATATTGGAGATTGATCCCTTTTCGTCTATAGCCAGAGCTACACGGACGATGTTTTGCTTGCAAAGGCGAGACAATTTTTTGACATCATACAACATATTTGTTTATGAAAACCAGTCTTTCATGTCACGCCGCCTCTATTGTGAACATTTGCTGCCAGCACTTCTCGCTCATGTAGGTACCACGTCGGTGATTTCAAAAAGTCGCGTCGCCTGTTCAAGCAAACGTAGCCGCGGCTTAAGTACCCGTGCACTTATGATATCATGTTTGCAAAAAAATAGACATACTAACTAAAGACAAAAGAGCACCGCCTTGTTATTGGAACGTTAGGAGTAATCAGTAAAAATCAATAAATAGAGATTCCCACCAAGTTACCTTCACAAAACCATTACTGAAACTAAAAGAAATTAGATTTCATAAAAACAAAAAAATGGAAAGTTTTAGTTTATTGTTTATCGTCGAGCGTCGTTTTTGAAGAAATATGTTTGCTTGGAAACAAAGTATGTACTTGATGAGTCGTCATGTTTCCAAAAAAGGCAATGTCGCCTGGCTGCTAAGCAGAAATCTTGACATTCCATTTCATATTATTTTGAAATTTTCTTGTCTTGGGTTCAATATTCAAGGTTCAATCTGGACGGTTTTTTCGAAGAAGAATCGGCTTTGAGAGTCAAAAATATTGAATAATGTTTAAAGTTAATGTAGGGTGTGGACAGACAAAAAAGGAACACCTAAAACGCCTCTAGATTCATTGAATTCAAAACAAAATAATCATAATGTTTTTGTCAAGTACAACTGTGCACCAGCAAGCAACCAGTTGCTTTAAAGTCAAATCAACGTTTTTCTTTCAAACAGAAACAAAATTGAAAACAAAACATCGTTCAAATAAAGTTATACATTTTTAATGACTTTTCCACCACTGTGTTTCTTCTGACATCGTTTTTGACCGTTCTCTGTAGAAAAGAAATTCTGAATGATTCTCTCAATGGTAAGTTATTAAATTGAACACCTTAGAAATTTATGTGTAGGAAAGGAAAAGTTAAGTTTAAGGTAAGCGCTATTTCAACGGGAGATCAACACGGATCAATTAAATTGATTGTGACAGCCCTAGTAATCCAAAAACCAATATTAACCTATATACTCTATCAAAAGCTGACCGTAAATGCTAAAATACTTCACATCTTTACAAATCGTTACGACAAATATGACATATTAAGAATGTAACTTAGCGGAAATGTAACGAAAAAAAAAATCTTAAAAATAGGGAGGGACTTTAGTGACGTAAGCTGTCATAATTTCGAAACAAATAATACAAACCACGACAAAGATCTGGCATTAATATAAGTTACAGTTGGGGAATATTTTTGTTTTCTTTCTGTCTGGGCAAAAGTGGAATACATTTAAGTGTACTATTGTTGAATTTTAGAGGGAGGTGGTTGTTTTGAAAGCTACAACGAAGGTGTAAATATGTCAAAACTCTAGTAGAAATGATCCAAGTGTGGCTACGTTGACACTAATTCGGATATAAATTGGAAAAGCGCATCTTTTGTAACCCGTTTTTGCCTTTTACACTAAACCAGCGTTTTCTTCGACAAAATATAATGCAGTTTTAGTGTGGAAGCAAGCCTAACCATAACACAAATATGTGTTTTCAAATGTATTTATATGGGTTACTGTGGGCGTATCCTTAATCTAAAAGAGCATTCAGGTTTGGTGAACACCAGACAAGACAAACAAACGGGTTTAGTAAGTCCAAAAACGGGATTTTTGCTTTGGTTATCAAGACATTTCCTCAAAGTACATATTTTAACAAGATTTGTAACTGGTACTTTCGTTTGGTTAATTGATCGAATGAATCATTATAAAAGCAATAGATTATTAAAATAACTAATCACAGCTCATTGTTCAAAAAAAATCAACTTAATAGGTTCTGAAAAAGTAAATTTATTACTCTGACTCGGCGTTTAAATAGATATCTTGTATCTATATATATCCATAATTCACGTGGTCATTGTTTGGAATTTGAGTTGATAAGGTAATTAGCATCTCGACAAGAAATTTGTAATCTGATGTAAATATTTTTGTTCAGAATTAATTAGGTTTTTAAAAGCTGATAAAAGATGGCTTTGTACATTGCTACATTGTTGGTAGTTTTTGCTGTTGGACAACTTGAAGGTAATCAAACCCTATTGCATCTTTTGTGACATTAAAATTCATGGTTAACGGTTTGGTATTACGTCTAGAACTTCCCGAAAAGGTGGGCAACGCAGTAAACGCACTTTCATATAGCCGCACTCTTGTAAACCAACGATGCACTATTATAGACAAAGAATGCACTCCTATAGACCAGCAATGCACTCTTATAGACCAACAATGCACTCCTATAGACCAACAATGCACTCCTATAGACCAACAATGCACTCTTATAGACCAGCTTGTAACATGACTTTTGTATTTTAGCTACACTTCAAAGAGATATCCTCACATACATCAATGATCTCCGTGCCCTTCACTCTGCTGGGCCACTGATTAGCTCACCTACGGCTACAGCATTTGCTCAAAAAGCTGCGAGCAAACTCGCCAAAGATGGCGATACAAGTGCTGTTTACAACCCAAAGTAAGTCATGACATACGAAACCATCCAAGTAAAAGGTTAATCAGATGTTTTGCTTGTTGTTTATAGAAAATATCGTCGATAAAATCTCGCGCGAGCCCATTACCTTAATGCGAAAGGCTCGTTGCATGTGATGCTGATGGTAATAATGATAGCAGTGGTGGTGGTGGTGGTGGTGGTGGTAGTGGTGATGATGATGATGATGATGATGATGATGATGATGATGATGATGATGATGATGACGATGATGATGATGATGATGATGGTGGTGGTGGTGGTGGTGGTGAATAACTTCATCAGCAAAGCTAAGATTGATTACTGTGTTTATCGAAGTAACAATATTTGTCGAAGTAACAATATTTGTAATATGATCATCCGGGTGGATGTAGTCCTGTGTAGGACTGTTTGGTGTGACTGACGTTTCGACAACCTGTGCGGAAGTCATCTTCAGAGTCAAGTGAAGAGTAAAGTCTGATGGGTCATATTTATACTGCCACGTGCTAATTACCTGGAGTTGCGTCATTAGCGGTATCGGTCTAATTAGCGGTATCGGTCTAATTAGGGCGTGTCGGTGCCCCGGCGGCATGATTGTCGGTTTTGCTTTTGTTCACAAGTTTAGTCCTGTTTAGTCCTTAGAAAATGCCTGCTAATTTACAGAGGAAATCATATCATATAAAATAACAAACTTTATGATAAAGAACTGGAAATTCAAATTTAAAGTTTCGATTTACGCATTTCTGTGCGAAAAGAGAAAGCAGGTCCAGATTTACACACTATATACAGTATAAAACCCTTTCCCAGCCTTTCCCATGAAATTATAGTTAGTTGTTGATAATTTTGACTTTCATGATCAATGCCATCCGGATGTCAGGGATTGACTCTTTTCTATATTTAATCAGATTTAGCACAAACCATTGTGTATTTACTGGAAGACTGAGCGAGCTCGCCCATACATGCACAGTGGCATGGTATACTACAATGCGAGATCACAGTTGGTGTACTCCAAGAGCTAATGGAAAATCTCGACCATTTGTGAATATGATCTGGAATACCACATCCAGAGCTGGCACGGGCATAGCCAAAGGAAATGGAAAATACTATGTGGTCACATATTTCTCACCTAAAAAGGGTTCAGATGTAAAAGCCAACGTGCTTCCAATAAAAAGTAAGATATAACCAAAGCAACACTTTCAAAACAAATGACAGGCCTTTATAGACCGTGCTGTATTTTTTAACAAAAGGTCTTTCTTTTCAGTTGTAACAAAGGCCAGTCAAAAAGGTAAGTCGCTTAAAATGCTACACACCACAAACATTGTTACCGTTGATTGTATTTGTCATGGGGTATTGACAGTTGTAACCAAATCAATTTATCCAATTTAGCGGATATTGACATTAACTCCAATGACTTGGAACAAAGGTTTCGGGTCGAGGTATTCAGGTAAGTTTCTGTACTTTTGGCCTGGAATTGAAACCTTCGTCCAGAGTCATTGGAGCGTATCAGCGATATCAGCTATATTGGTATAATTTAGTTTTATATCTGATCAGCGACTTGTGCCAAGGGCTTTGCACGCTTTGGATCCTCGTGTTTCAAGTTTCATCCTGAGAAAGTCACCTGGGAGCAAGCTGTAACAATTTGTGCTAAAGAAAACGCGACCCTTACTTCGGTGCGAAACCAGAAAGAAGAAAAGTTTTTGAGAATTCTACAGGAACGTGGAAAGGGCAAAGGATGGATGTGGATCGGTGAGTTTATTTTTGACACTCATGGAAAAGAAATAGAACATTTCAGGAAGATCATGAGATCTTATTGTCATATTTTTATGTACAATGTAGAAATTGCTTGATGGTTGATGATGATAATGATAATGATGATGACGATGAATGAAACATTGACTTCAATTTCAGGACTGCACGATCGAACAAACGAGGGAAACTTTGCATGGCTTGATGGCCTGGACTTTACACCAGGAGTCTGCGCACCAGTCTCTACTAATGGAGGCGCGTTCCAAAACTGTGTTGCCTGGACAACGAATAAACCAATCAGTTGTTGGTCTGACAAGACGTGCACAGATCGTTATCCTTTCATGTGTAGGATGCCAGTAGACGGTAACACTCTCAACCATTCGAAAAATAAGCTCTATGTACATATAATGCAATTACTGAGGGATAAGACACCGCCGCCCGGTTGGCTCAGTTGTTTAAGGACAGGTCTTCAATGCCGAAGGGGGGGGGCTCGGCTTGATCAACACTCAGGGTCTTTAAATGATTGCGGAGAAGGTGCCCCTGTTTTATTAAATCTTGAAATGGTTAGACCTCCACATCTTCTCACGGCTGATAAGGACGTTAAACTGTACGCCCCCGTCTCTTCAAAAACTACTACATATTCTTGCAACGAAGAGACATAAGAACCCACACCAATATTCACGAAGAGTTGGGAGATCTTATCTACTAATATACACTTCAAGGTCCACAGTCATTAGTGTTAACTGTTGTGTTGTCCCTGCCTTGATAGAAAGGGAAAGCCAAAAAATATATAAATAAAGCTACCAAGTCAGTATTGTAATGATTAAAAATGTTCAAACATTTTTTATCTTTTTTTATCAGGAAAAGCGACGTTCAGAACCGAAATCTTATTTCTCAAGTTCCGTTGGAATCCCAATTTTAGGAATAAGAATTCAAAAGCGTTCAGAGACTTGAACCGAGGACTTCGAGTGACGGTAATACGCCATGATATTATATAAAACACGATTTCCATTGTTTAGCTCTTTGAAACTCTCTTTTTATCAATCAGAATATTCGAGATCTCGAAAGTCGTCCAATGGTACTAGATCAAATATAAAAACTGACAATATAATAAAGTCACAACGACCACGTATACTTTAAAAAAACGTTGTCGACGAAAAAGCCTCAAATCCACGTGACTAGACGAAAAGGAGTATGGGTAGATGCAAAATTGTACTCGCTTTTTGGTTTTGCTCTTGATTTTGATCATCAACAAATAAAGTTCTCTGGTGTATAAGAATGAGGCAATACAAATGAGAATTTTCATGCTGATTTTCCTTTGGTTTTACAGTTTCAGTAATTTCTGCCTATTCTTGGTTTGCAACCATTCCCAGGAGCGTGAATTGAACAAAAGCTCCACCAGTCGCGGTAGTGGTTTTCTTATGTCAAGATTACCAGCATGGCTGCCGTGTCTTTTGTTTAATTCACTCTCCTGGGAATGGTTGCAAACCAAGAATTCGTGTAGGTTTTTGGGGCTCATTCGATTGGCACTACTGCGACGGAATAGTTCATTGTACATAGAAAACCAGATTGTATTCATTAATAAACCAGCAAGGTTGATAATAATTAGTAATAATCTACTACCGACGAGTTTTCACTTCATATGGGCGGTGTGGGATGTTTTTGCTTGTTGGGCGTTGTGGGATATATTATGACAATGTTTATTGTCATGATATATCCTATATTGCTTGTGGCGGGTGGGGGTGTCCTGTATTGCTTATGTGGAGTGAAAACTTGTTGGTAGCAGATAGATATATATATTAATATAGGATACGTCGATGAATATGACGACGATATGATAGGATAGATGACAAAATCTTAACGTTCTTTTGTTGCTGTTTATTGTTTAAGTGTTTGTACGTTTTTTGGGTGGACTAGCTCGAATGGATCATATGTTCCCTTCTAGTCCTTCCCCACTGCATAATTTTCTTAGTATTGAGTAGTTTTTTCGTTGTATTTATTAAATTTCTGTTTAGTTTTCTTATATATGTATGTACATTTTCCCTTATGTTAAAATGCAGTGTAAATGGATTAAATTAAATTTAAATTAAATTAAATTAATTAAAAATTAAATTAAATTAAAATCGTCTCTTCTTGTAAAATTTTAGTTTAATGAAGTCTTTCAACGTAGCTCTGGCCGTATTGGTGGAGGATTTAGGACACTTAAAGTGAAATCCGTGAGGTATGTCCATTCAATAACCTTGCTTGAAAGCAAAGCTCCATCAAAAAATTCCATATCAGTCTCGCCGTGCTGAAAGCCGAGTTCTGGTACACAGAGGCTTGTTCTAGCATCCAGTCCTCGTCTTTCTCTACACAGAAAGATCAAAGACTGGGGTTGAGATGAAGAGGGTGTCCAGATAAAGCTTTACAATACATTATGGTTAATCATTTTTCTTTCTTCTGTTTTACAGACCAGTAAGCGTCGCAGGAAAGTAAGGACACTAATACCGTCTATATATAGTGCATTACTAAATTATATTATCATATTATGAAGTTACTAAAGATTAATATATAATCTATTTCAGACGTCGTGGTACGGCCGTTACTCTGTCAATACAGTTTCGAGCTAAGGTGGCTGACCCTACTTTGAAGTTCCAAAAGTTTTTAAGACCATCAGAACGTCTTATCAGCATCAGTGTTGATGCGCCAGGTAAGATTAGTGTGCTATTGAAGTTTATATAAAAACTGGTATATCATGCGCGGTGATTGGTCGGAAACCGTGTGTGATTACAGTACACACGCATAGATGACGTCATTGAACCTTACGCGCGCTTTGATTGGTTGAAATGTTTTGGTGAATATTATATAAAACAACTAGATTCCATTTTGCCGTGGAAATGTACTCTAATAGATGTAGAGAAAACGTCAAAATGGGATGAGAACAACAGTCACGCAACGAGACGAACGTATTTTTTTTTCTTATCACATTTTGATGCCATTTGTGCATCTATTGGAGTACAGACGCACGGAAAATGGAATATATTGGTTAAAAATTTCTGGTTGGAATTGGTTCACTCATTCAGGATTATCTTGTTTTTAATCCGCAGATATACACAAATCAGCAAGTAAGTGAGAAAGTTCATTTTCTGGAAAGCGAATTGTTGTCATTTTTCTGTATCTTGAATGATTGTTTTGATAAACAATTCTTGTGATAGTGATGACAACGATTAATTATTATGGTGGTAATGACGACCAATCAGCAATGTTGATATGTTTATGTTGCACTAGAATTGTGATCACTATTTAAATAATTATAATGTCATATTGGTGATCACAATAAACATGATGGAGTAGACGAACATACACTAAAAACTTCATTATGTTCCATAACATTGGAGATATCACATTTCTAATCAGTGTGCTAACGCTATTTTAGTTTCGTTTTTGCTGTCCTGCAAATAAATTGATTACTTTCTTTTCTTTTTTAGTCGCAAGGACAATGTGTTCTTTCCCTTGTCGTCGTAAAGGAAACCACTACTGCCACTCATGGTCCTACTACGCCCATAACGGATACAATAGTGCGGGAACATATCATAACACCGCCTACCAACATAACACCGCATACCAACATGCCGGGTACACAAATACCGGATACCAACAACCAAGTTATACGGGATACGATAACACCGGGTACCAACAATGTCCAGCGTCGTGTGCTCAATACACGTATAGTACTTGCCCATCCTACTGCAACACATCGTGCTGTACCCAGACATATAGCCCTACTGCAGCCAGTCCTACACAAGTATCTCCCACTGCAACTAAACCTCCATCAAAGCCAAAGCCTGTTGTACCAACCGCCGTGGTCCATGCCACAGCCACCGCTCCTACTACTAATGCTGCTGCTGCTGCTGCTGCTGCTGCTGCTGCCGCCAAACCAGCAGCTAATCCTGTTTATCAACCTGGGAGTTATTCATCGTATCAGCCCTACAACCAATGTGGTACATGCAACTTATTAAGTTCTCCTTACTGCTACACCTTCTGCGACGAGTCATGCTGTAAGCATTCTAACGACCTAAAATCTCTTATGAAAATAGCAGCAAACATGCGCGCGCATCTTAGGAAGTTTGAAGCCATTGTGAAGTATGGCAAAAACGCGGATCAATCTCTTGATTCTAGAAATAATGGGAACTCTGCTCCAATATTTGGCAAAAAGGCCAAATTAGCTGTCACTAATTTGAAAAGGAACATTGCAAAAATCGAGGCTAAGATAAGGGAAGAAAAATTGAAAAAGGAAAATTTGGAAGATGTGCTATTTGAAAAGGAGATAAAAAATGTTGAGAAGCATTCCAAAGAGAAAAATGTTTTACCAGACTTTGAGAAAGAAATTGAAGACCTCGAGAGTGACCTTGATACACTTGACACTGGAAATTCAAATATGACTAGTGATGAGCTTGATAAAAGTGCTGAAGGTGACATGGAAAACTTTGACCTGGACGATAATGAGAACAATCTTCATGAAATCGTGGACAATGACACCGATATGGAAAAGACCAATAGCTATGAGAATACACGTAAAGAATATACTGGCCCTCCATCGAATACCAGTACGATTAATTACAACCATGAAAACGCACAATATTCATCTACTACTTACAAAGGACCAGGAACTACTACAAGTAGACACAACAATGAAGGGGCTCAACACTCATCATCGACCTACAACGGCCCATCAACAAATACCAGCACCAGTAACTATGGCAATAGGAGCAATCACGTTACGGAAGACCACTATCATGAAAAAGGTCCTTATAGTGTACCAGAAAGTACGACAACAGTTGATGTCAAAGATCATAATTCAGGTTCATCTAGTTTTTCATACAGTAGACCAACTACAAATATCAGCATGGGAAGTTATGACAATAGCAATCGAAGTATTGACAACAGAAATTACGATCCATTTAAAACAAACAATGGGGAAACTACAAATGCAAGTGTGAATGTGCGAGGACCAACTGTGAGGTACGATGGCCCAAAAAGCAATGTGAGTGCCAATGTAGACCATAACAGTGGCACCTTTGAAAGCGACCTCGATCACACAGCCACTAGAGATGATACTAGCTTTGACAATACAGGTGTGGAAAAAGTGAGGACATATGATGGACCCAGAACAAGTAGATACAGGACCGATACAAAAGACAATCAAGCATCTTACAGAGGTCCCAGTCTGTTTACAAGTAAATCGTTTGATGATCTTCAGAACAGTACAACGCTGCTACAGAATCAAACCATGGAAAGTACTCCAGCGAAGAATATGACTACTGCAAACGATGATATATCAAATAGGAAAAAGAACAAGCAAGATGTCAATCCAAAATTTAGGTTGCATAAGAACATGGAATCTCAAGCGAAAGAATCTCAAGCCGGAGAAGAGGAACAAGATCAGTATGGCAAATATATAGAAGAGATACACAAAGCCGCCAAAGGAGGATTTACTAATGATCTGAAAAATGAAGCCGTACAAAGCAATCATGGTATTTCAATGGACGAGTATGATTCGTTTGTTGGAGACGAAAGTAATGCTAATTCAACTCACTCACAAGGAAATTTTAAATATCTATAAAAACTGGTGCAAATTAGATTGACCTCTATCATATCTGTGCTCTACTGACATGGACTTAACATCTATGAGTTAACTCTAATGATATCGGCCCGATGGCAAAAATATGTGACAAGGTATATTTCGAGACGAGACTTTTTCCCACATAATCTTAGCAAAAGTTGAACCGTCTTAATTACCACCAGCCACCTCTTATCGTTCAAAAAATGAAATCTCCGTGAATAACAAACTCTTTTACACACCTTCTCTTAAACATCCACTTTGTAATTTACCTTCCTTATTGATGCTAAGTCAAACATTGCAAAAATAAGTTTCTCTAATCATCGACCAGTTTTATGAATAACAAAGACAATTGCTTAATGAGGGTTCGAGTATACAATATCAATTTGCAGAGCACACTGTCACAAGCACGACTACCCGGTACTTATTGGGACTAGCATCAATTTAGTATAGTATAGGATTACCGCAAATAAATTCTGAAATGCTAGTTGCTAAAAAAATCAAATCCTGCAAGTTGATGAATTTTGTATACAAGTTAGATGAACACATTACCCCATTTAACATCTGAAAAAAGTGCAGAAACATCTCATAAATAGTTGCAAAACAATTGTAGCAGTTGTAGTAGCAAACACAGTAGCATTAGTGATTCGTTTATAATAAAATATATGAAAAATAACCCTAATGTGACTAATTTGAAATATTTTCGTGGTAATGTCATCGGAAAGATATCAGTTACGTTTATTTTCCCAATCATTTACCATTCGAGAGACATTTTGCACATAAGTACGTAATGAAATAATTTGAAAAAATGGATACGTTAACGACAATATAACGGTAGCATTTTACCTCCTATGCTGGCTGCACTGCGCGTTAATTCCGGTCTCTCCTCCTTGCCGCAGGAAGCCCAATTAGGAGTTGCCTCACACTTATGCATATTGGAATGTTGGCAGACAACTGTCGTTAACACTGAAAAACAATTAAATATTTCAGTATGGACACTGAGTGTTTTCCATTTAGTGGAACCAATCAGCCAAAACAGACAGTCAGTCAATTCCTAGCTCTGGCTGGAATCAGTCCTAAGGAATCAGGCCGTTCCGGCCGGTTGGTTCAATTCCACTAAATGGAAAACACCCTTTCTATGCAATATATAAGCAGCATTTGTATAATTGATGTCATTACCTAAAAAGAAACCAAAGGCCCGTGCATACAAACATTACGCGCAGCCGCAGTTTTAACGCGTGTCCACTCCTGCAAAGATAGCGCAACGTTACAGAATATGTAGTAGACGTAAAACTAGATTCTACTCCTGCAACTGTGGTGCGCTACATTGTGCGTAACGGTATGCTGCAGGGATGGACAAGTACAACTCGGTGTTGCGCGCAATGTTGCAGAAGACGTTGCAGAAAAAGTTGCATCGCAAGTCCGAGCTTTAATAGGAAGACTACTTTGTATGCTTTCACCCGTTAACCTAAATAATAGAGCATAAAGAAGAATACGACAAATGAGTCTTGCTGATGCTGCTCGTGGTTACAAGCAACACAACAAGACTCATTTGTCGTATTCCTCTTTTAAAGTTACGGAATCGCCTTCAATTATGGTGATATTTGGAGGAACGGACTTAATTTCAGAATTGCTGGATCTCAATCATTGCTTTGGAAATCAAAAGATGTGGTAGCCAGGCGTGAACAAACAAGAACGTATGAGAACAGATCTATGATGAAGTTCATATCCAAGATGGCTGCCATGACGTCATTTGCAACCCATCACAAAAGTTCCATGAATCAGTAGAATCGATGATCAGGAAATAGCGCTGTTGCGTATGCTCGTACGTCTAGTTAAGTATGCGTATACTGCCAACGTCTAAGTATGTTACGTATTGCGTATGCTGCATACGTCCGTAGGTATGTTGCGTATGCTACGTACGTCTAAGTTTTCTGCGTATGCTGTGTACGTCTAAGTATGTTATGTATGCTGCGTATAACGAGAGAACCGTATAAACGGTACTTTCAGTCTAAGACACGCCTTTCACTCTAAGACACGTTGTTCCTTGATAAGGCGCGTTTTAGATTAAAAGTGCCGTTTGTACGGAGAGGTTCGCGCCTTATTTGCGCCTTAGATACGACGCGTCTTATTTTCGCTCATGTAAATAACCCTAATATGTACTTCAATTTTTAATCACACTTCTGTTCGCTGATGAACACAAGACAGGTCAATTTTTGTTCGCAATACTCTACAGCCTATGATCAATATATATAGTGGTTTTGGTCTTATTTAACAAAGCATTTTGGTACCGGAAGCATAATTCACGCATATATTAATCCTATGGTCCTATTCTTGTAATTGAAAGGCGACGAAAAGAACTGGTAGTACTTTTAATAAAAACTAGCTGTTAACATTTCTTAGCATTCTTGAAGTAATTAGATCAATAGAAATTTTGACAGAAGAGTTAGTGGCATTTTCACTTAACATGATTTTGAACACGAGAAACTGGACTACCGTATCAAAGTTATTCTAAATATTTTTTCATGTTTACATGCATAAGAAATTAAAACTTCTGGTTTTCTGAAGATAGAGTCTCGGGTAAATTTGATATCGCGAACTATTGGTGAGTGGATAGGGAAGAAAGGTCCGAGAAATACGCAAACAAATGCAAAAAAGGTATAAGATAAAAAGAATCAAAAGAAAAGAAATTATATGAAGGGGGTTCTTCCAGTTGCAATTAAACAATAATACAATATTTGAAAGGAAAACGATTGGTTATATTGTTCAAACTAAAGGAAAAACTGCACAAAATGGCCAGCTGATTATTAAATCAAACTTGACAAACTAAGAACTGTGACCGCGGTTATTGCAAAAGTGAAATAAAGAACAAAAAGATCGGAATTCTGACCAGCAGTCCTAAGAATTCCTCTATCTCAATTTTAGGTAAAGTTAATGAATGTTTGCTGTTGTTTAGTAGTCATTTATAACATTGAAAAACAAACATGTGGCAAACAGGTATACAAGATCTTGATCTACGTTAACTTTAAATAAATTGCAATAAAAATTTTGATCTTGTTTTTATAGTATGTCCAAAACAAAGCATGTGGACGACAGGTACAACGATCGATTGAGCAGTTTACATATAAATAAACTTTACCCTTTTGTTTCAAAACGAAATTTCTTTTGTAAGGTATTGGTAGCCTTATAGTTAGTCGCGAAGGCGTTGGAGACCATAAAACGTTAAAAAACGGTAAGGTTTAGAAAATTACAATACTTTGGGTTGGGGTAGCTCTCCAACAAGAATAAGGCACTTGGAGGTGTTGGGTGGATTTTTAAGGAGTGATAAAATTGACAAAATCTGAAGGTTACTTGTGATGATATCATCGTTGGGGCATCTCACTAGTGTCAAACAAAAATTTCAAATATAGGTGTATTTCTCTACTGTAGCTTGAAAAACGATTCATGGCAAGATGAATACGTCATTGAATAATACACAAGGCTACGAAGTGCAGAAATAAAAAAAATCGCAATAACAATCTCATCAGATTTCCAATCACATTGCATTTAAAACCTAATCTCAAAAAATATGAAAATGGATTGAAAATAATTGCTCATATATATTTCCTTTATAACGTAAAATATTTCAAATTCGTTTGCCTTGTTGTTCAAATCAGAATCCATCCGATGTAATTTGAAATTACATTCAAAAGGGGATACGTTTTGTAGATATAAGAGACGAACTCATAGCCTTCAGAAAAGCAATTTGCAAAGGCAACAAAGTGAAATACTAAAACGTCTGCTCATTGTGGAGTTATTATTGAAGATGCGTATTGGGATTGACAATTCAATTTACGGAATTAATGGAATTTACGAGTAGATTTTATAGATTTCAAATGTAATAATGTTATGTTATCATTACTGCGCATGTGTGAATTTTCATCAAAACCTCAGCACATACTCTCACTTTCGATTCTCTGTGTTGGGTTGTTTTAATGTTAGGTTTAGAGTTCCATGGTGAGTAAGTTAGTTTTAAAGGATATGAACATTTAGGATGGAGATTAAGACAGCAAAACAATGCCCTCAATAAATAGTGGATAATTTCAAATGTCAATAAAGATACTCTAAAATAGCATTTAGTAATAAATGAAACTTCCCAGCAAATATACAGTGTCTGTCAATCACGTGTAACAAAGCAAGCGAAGGCTAAAGCCTGGTTTTACTGCAACGCAACTGAGCATAAGCACAAGCATAAGCGCAAACACAATGACCAACGATTTTCCTTTTACTTGTGCCTATGTCCATGTTATGCCAATCAAAACAAAGCATTGTACTTAGGCTAGCGTCCTTGTGAAAACCAAGCTTAAATCTTTGAGGACCGGTAGGGGTTAATCCGGGTTCAAGGCAGGTAATACTCCATAGTTTAAAAGCTTTCTAACAGTGAAAGAGCTAAGTGTAATCTTTAATTGACTTTGTGTTACGCTAATGACGTCCATGTTTCAGCCTTAGCCAGCTGTGGTCATGAAGCTGTCAGTGCTTGTGGCCGGAGTTCTGCTTTTGGGCGTCGTCTACTACTCAGAAGGTAATGATAAAGTTCAGTGAATGAGGAATTCGTGCAAATATGAATAAGGGTGCCATGCGGAGATTAAAAACCAAGAAATGGAAGTAAATTCCCATGGAGATTGGTATGAAAGCCGCAAAAAACTGTTTTCATATTGCTTTAAAGTGCAGACATTAATTATAAAGTAGAGCGCAGAAAAAACTTCCATGCATTATATAGCTTTGCAAGTGAGCTAGCCCTATGGCATGACTAGTCCATCAAAAATTAGTATCAGTAGCTGCAGCTGTTTAAATTGTAGTAGAGCTAAAACAAACAAACAAACAAAAACAAATAAACAAACCCAAAAACCAAAGTTAACCAAATAAAGTAGAGCGACGAAAAAACTTCAATTCTATATGCATTAGCTTTGCAAGTGAACAGTCAACTGAGCTAGTCCTATGGTATGGCTAGTCCATCAAAAATTAGTATCAACAGCTGTAGCTGTTTGAAGTGTAGTAGAGCTAAAAAAAAAACAAACAAACAAACAAACGGACAGACAGACAGACAGACAGACAGACAGACAAACAAAAACAAACAAATAAACAAACCCCCAAAACAAAGAAACAAACAAAAACTGAGCACAAAACAAGGCGACCATCCTGGACTGGGTAAATATACAATAATATGCCGATGAAAGAAAAACAAGCGGAGACAAAAGGACAAACGATATTGCAGAAATGGAAGATTATTTCAACTTTGTCGTTTTGTCTACAGCCCAAACGTGCCATCGCCAAGTCGACATTGTATTTGCCATGGATTCGTCTGGCAGTATGGGAAGACGTGACTACCTTCAGCAAAAGCGCTTCATCCAACATTTGACAAGAAAGTTCCACATATCACTTAAAAGAGCCAATGTTGGAATCATTGTCTATAGCAGCAGAGCGTACATCGCCATACCTTTGAAAAGGTATTCCCGATGGATCGAATTTGCTCGCGCTGTTGGCCGTATACGATTCCATAGAGGAGACACTCGAATCGATCTCGCTCTTAAAAAGGCTGGTGAGATGTTCAAGACATCACTGAGAGGGGAGAGGCAAGGCGTTCCAAAGATTTTGATCCTCCTAACAGACGGCCAGCAGTCTAGTGTTTTTGGAGAAACGCCACCACTTGATAAACTGGTTTCACCACTAAGAAAAATGCATGTCAATATCTATGCAATAGGGATTGGAAGGTAAATTTCAAAAATCCAATTTGTATTATCAATATTTTGTTAACATAATTTGCTTGTAAGCAAGCACCCTCATGCATGATGCTTCATCGATATCTCAGTCGGGAAAATGAACTTTCGACTACTAGCCAATAACTCTACAATAGCCAGAATCTTCCGTGCACTAGATTGAAACCTCTGTACAACGGCTACTTAATCTATTCAAATTTTGGTGGTTGTAAAGAGTTCTAAAATGATAATGAATAGCCTGGCTTATATTAGTAATGCGTATACCGAAAAGGAGTCAGTGCCAACTTGAAATATTTTTGTAGAAAAAAAACAGCCCCAAAAGATTGAGTGTCAGCTGTAAATTAGCTTGCGTAGCTTGCGCGCGCTAAGGGGAAGAGGTAGGGGAGAGGGAAGGGGAGAGGAATGAAAATTGCACTACTTTCCCTGTCTCCCAAGCCCCTCCCCTAATGGCCCCACCTACCCAGGCTGGCTGTAGACAGGAAAAGATAATAAGAAAAGATAATCACGCAAATGAGCAGGAAATCTTGCTTCTGTTCGTGCTCATGGACCGGATGTTCAAGTCGCAAACTCAAATCGGAGTCTATTCAATAATATTGCTGGGTTTCAATAATTCCCTTGTGAGTCAAAATATTCAAGATTACCAGCCATGTTGGTTGAACAAACAAGAGACATAAATGAGAAATCTTTTGCTAAAATTCAACCAAGATGGCCGCCGTGACGTCAATTGAAAACCAAGGCACTGCAAAAATTTGTATAAAAACCCATTGTGATATTAATGAATCACAGATAACAGTTTTTTATTGATTTTACGCAGTTATGTCAATCCTCGGCAATTGAGACTTCTTGTGGAAAAACCTAATGACGTGCTTCGAGCAAGGTCCTTTAATACGCTGAGAAGACATGTTTATAATATTGTATCGAAAGTGTGCTCCGCAGGTTAGTAAAATAGAATTTTGATAAATTTAAGACGACGATCTTTTGGCGGTGTGGCGTATTAGACGATCGGTTTGCTGTCTTTAGTTATTATAGGTTTCAACTAGAAACCGCCGTATCACAGCCATCACTAACAAGTAGAATGACGCATTAAGTCGTATTAAAAGTCCAGAGGACTTTGGTCAGTCTTAAAATGCAGTGTTCATTATTCACCTTTTATTAAATTGTGGGGAACACCGATACACTTTAGTCCAAAGCATCCAATGCTCGTCCCATAAGAAGTGAATGAAAATCTGTAACATAAAAAAGAGTATTATTGAGGTTTCGAGCCTAAGCCTTTCGTCGGAGTAAAATGTACCATAGCACCATTACTAGAGTCCATCAGTAATGTAAACCTATAATTCATAAGCCGACTAATATGAATACTATTCCACACAGCCATTCCTCCAGCATATGGTATATATCCACTAAACGCCCATGTCCGTGGTCAAGATATCAGCGAAAACAGAGGGCAACGAGCAACATTCAGTCACATAAGCAGGACCTGGGGTCCACTTGGCAAATATGGCGGCGCTTTATATTTGCGCGGACGAAGCACAAGCTACATCGAAATTCCGAATCGAAGTGGTGGGAAACTTGACACTAAGAACTCTATTTCTATTTTCCTCTGGGTTCGTTTATCGTATCGTGGTGGTCCAATTGTGAATTATAGACAGAATGGATATGGTGTTGGATTATATTACTATGGCAGAGGAACAATCTCGGCTAACTTTATTGGACGTATGGGATATTTCAGACGTAGGCTCGTATATAGGGGAATCAAAGCTGGGCAATGGTTGTACATTGGAATGACCTATGACCAAGGCACTGGATACGGTGCGTTTTGGATCGATGGAAGACAGGTGCGAATCTAATTGATTTAATCCTTTGTCCATGCATTAATTCAGTCTTTAGCTTTGGCTCTTCTTACAAATTTGTTATTTTCACTTAGCTATTTTTCTTGCTCCTTTTGGGCAATATTGCATGTACAAGTTAAAGAATTTACTTTATATGGCCGTGCTACTTACGGAAATGTGTAACGTACTTTTCGTCAGAGAAATCGCTTTCTTTAACAATATTCCATTGCGGAACAAGCTTTCAATCATAGCATCGCATGCAAATTTATAAATAAGCATTTGTCATGTCCCCCTCAGCACAGTGTCCATGAATGAGCACAAATCTTGACAAATGAACCATGGTAAAAATATCAAACATTCATATTGCTACCGAGGGTTCAAAGGGTATTAAAGAAGAAACAAAAGTATTGACGTCATCTTTTAACATAGGACGAGGCATTTTAAGACCCGATATTGAGTAGAATGTTGTCCATTGGAATTTCAGGTTAAGCGTGGAATGGTTGGACGAATAATCTTAGCCACTCAATACCCAGTTAGAATTGGCGCAGTATCTCGGATGCGGAGATACTTCCAAGGAAGGGTCACGTGTCTTCAGATTTATGGGGCAGCTTTGAATGCAAATCAAATAAAGCACATCAAAAAGAGATGCAGCGCCCCAATGCGTAAGTTGATAATGCGGGTTTACTAATCGAGTTTGATTACCCATTACTTATTTAACAAATAGAACAGCTTTTTCCGTGATCCGTTCAGTAATACAGCAGGCAGGAAGTGATGAAAGCACGAAAGAAGTGTAAGGAGAGCACGAGCCGTAGGCGAGTGCTCTCCACACTTCTTGAGTGCTTCCGGCACTTCCTAAGTGCTGTATTACTGAACGGAGCACGGAAAAAGCTGTTCTATTTGTTTTATTACATGTTTTGAAGTAAATATTCAAGGGAAAAAGTTCGATTTTCTCCGTACGAAAATTCAAAAGGTGCGCGCGCGGTCGAGCTCGACTCGCGCTGCTGACATCAGAGCTGTGCTCCGTTCTCTGATAAAGCACAGCTTTTAGCCAATCAGAGCGCGCGTATCGACAAGGGTAAATAATAAAAATCTATATAATCTAAAATGTCTGCACCAATTTCCAGTTTTGAATAACTGGAATGTCTAGAAAAAATCGGGACTTGGAGGCCATCTACGTAGTGCTCTTAAAGAGGTGTCCGTTTCAGTAGTTCTGCTTAGTGTTGTTGAAATAAAACTACTTCATCAGCCAGGAACTATGGCTATCATGAAGGAGTACTGATCCTTTTATCGAAATGTCCAGGAAGGTAACAACTTTTCTGCTACTTTGATACCGTAAAACTGAGGAACTGACATGACCATCGGGGCTGTTTCACTACGGTTTTGAGTTATACAAAAATCTATGATGAAATTATGCAGTGGCTCTAAAAGACCTCTCCTAGTTACTCGAAAGACAGTTACCACTAACCTGCTCGAAAGGCAGCTACTCACAGAACTGGCAAACAAATTCCATGATATTTCCATGTCTTTTTCATGACTTTAGGTTCAATTCTATGATTTCAAAATTGACAGTTGTTACACAACAACAAGCCGGAGATTTTCGCTCTCGACGTAAATTTCAACATGTTTTCATTTCCGACCTTAAGCTGAAAATATTTTTGGTCGAAAATCAAATCTAAATTTCCATGATGCTTCCATGACCGTAGTATCTTTTTCCTATATTTCATGACTTTTCCAGGCCTGAAATAAGAATTATAAATTCCAGGCCTTTTGGCTGACTTTTCCATGACCGAGTGAACCCTGGCTAATCTAGGGTTGAATCTTAAAAAAAATGATGTTAATCCTGTGTAAAACGGGCCATAGTGTTGATGATGTATTTTTTTATGTTTTAGGACCAATAGACCCATGTCAAAACCAGCCATGCAAAAATGGCGGCAGCTGTATCCAAACCTCTAGACATCGCTCTGGTTTTAGGTGCCGGTGTAAAAGTGGCTACCATGGAGAATTTTGTCAGAGTAAGTGTTACATTAACCTTACAACAGAAAACAACAGAAAAACATACAATAAAAGGACGGAAAGTGGTTCGCTCAAGAAGTTTATAGTTGAAACTTTTTTACATATTGCAACTGTGTAAGTTACACAGCTGTTTATTTATACATATATAATTTTTGGAATACAGATATCATTGGAAGGCCAACAATGAGACCAACTGGAAGACCAACTGGAAGACCGACAGGCAGACCGACCAGAAAACCAACGAGCAGACAACCTCGAAGTCCATCTACCCCAGGTACGACTTACTGAAACATTTTATGGAAAAATAAGGTTTCTCGTTGGACGTTCTTGTCAAAACAAACAAACATATAAACAAATAAACAAACAAATCAAAACAAAGCAAAACAAAAACAAACAAAAAACAGACGATGTTGATCAAACGAGAGTTCACATTTTGAGAAAGGAGATGATTTTGCAGAAGATATTATTATTGTTGGCGATTATAATAGCCCTTTGATGGGCCCTTGGTAGTGGTGGTGGTAGCAGCTTTGCGGTTATAAGTTGGACAACATTTATGAGCTTGAGCATGTTTTCCATTTGTATAAAACAAGTTTGGTCCAAATGGAACAGCTCAAACCAGTTTTTTAATTTGGAAGGTTGGAAATTCTGAAAAATTGATTGTTCCATTTAAACTCCAACCGAAATTACCGGTTTTAGTCAAATAGTTCGGACAATTCCAGTTGGTTCGTTCTAACCGAAATGGCTGGACAACCTCGAAAGGTTGTCCTCTATTTTCAGTTGGAAATCCCGAAAAAAATGGAATGTCCCATTTGTATTCCAACCGAAAATACCGGGTTTTTTTTGAAAAAAATGGAAAGCACCCTAAATGTATAAAAATACTTATACCAATAAAAAGGAGTGTCTTTGCAATGAATGGTGACTTTAAAGGTTCTTGTATTCATATATAGCACCAGCCACCAGAGCGCCAGGTGTTCCAGGATCTCCTGTACAACAACCTGGTAAGTGCTCCGTAGCCATATACCTAACTTAATTAAAAACATGGCGACGACAAATAGAAGCCAAGATTTTTCAATTGCAAGTAACGTTATAATTTTCTATCATTTTCATTTCAGATACAATCATCATAGAAATTATAGAATACATTAACGTATTCCGTCGCCTTCACGGTGTTGCCCCGGTCATCTTCTCTGAAGAAATCTCCTCGATAGCACAAAAATGGGCCCTAAAAATCAGCAAGTTGGGAACACCTACAGTCGATTCTACTTCTCCATACGGTGTTACTATTTGTCTGAGCCGCGGAAGCCGAGACTCTTTGGCAAAAGGCTGTGTGACTGAGTGGTACGAGACCATAAAGTTCTACGACTGGCATCAAAGAAGTATCAGCACCAAAAGTATGAATTTTGTTCAGATGATATGGAAGTCTAGTTTGTATGTAGGAGTTGGTTTGGTTCGCGGGCAAAAGGGAAGATACTTCGTGGTAGTGTACTATGATGAACCAGGGAGTAAAAAAGATGAGATGAAATATAATGTTCTTGGTTATACAGGTAAGAGTACTAATGAAATTCGATCATTCCATTGAGAAAGATAAAAAACTGATTCGAAGCAACAGCCATGTTGGATGTAATATTTCTTGAATGAGAACGAGTGTTGGATTGGAGGTGTCAGTTGGAACCTCTGCTCCAACACGAAGTTCGGTTGAGATATACTAACACATGTGTTTGGAATTTATTTGCATCAGTGTTGGATCGGGTATCCAAGGGTATGCATGTGACCCTAAAACAAGCATCTTATTGGTGCATCAAATCATGAATTATTAACGAGTTTGAGAAGAGCAAAACCAGACGCGAATGAGATATCTTTTGTTGAAGTCCATCCAAGATGGCTGCCTGACGTCACATGCAACCCAGCGACCCAACCCAAAATATGCGAGTAAAGAGTGGTGGTTAATTATACTGAATTCTTTCTTTGTTTCACTAATGATATTAGAAATTTCTGGATATTCAAGTGCATTTCTTTTTATCATTAACATTCTAACTATTTGTGCGAACGTAATGTAAATATTTGGTTCATATTTCAGATGTTTATCTTATGATTTACGGAGGTAAGTATGTCATCATCATCATCATCATCATCATCATCTTTATTTGTATACCATCGGGGTAGATACATGTAGGTTATTATAGATTTTACAAAATATCATACATCATATATACATCATATGAGTTAATATGCAAAATATGACCGTCCAAGAAATAATCTAGTTTCCATTTGCTCGAGTCCGCTGAGATTCTTGGCAAAAGGTGCATTTATACAGGGTTAGCCTCCTAGTTTTCAAGAAAGACCCACGGGATTAAAATCGGTTTCTGTATTGTTCTTAGTTTTGCTTTTCTCGCTGGTATTTTCGAAAATCTAACTTGGCTCAAGGCTAACCCTGCGCCAGTGCGTCTAATGTCTAATTTTACAGCGGTATGAACAAACTCGAAAAAGGTCTATTGCCTTTGTAAGAACTATAAGACATTCTGTAGCATATCGCTTTCCCCACAGAGGAATATTAGGTTCAAAGGTTCAAAGGTTCTTTATTTCCACATTCTACATACAATAATATAATATTTACACACACAAAAAAAAATTGTGGAGGTTGCAAGAGAACAACCCTAGGGGTTAAACTAGCTCTTGCAACCTAGAAACAGGTAGAAAAAATACTTTTATACGATGGAAGGGCTGATAACTATCTGTACAAAAATATATATATTATATAAATTGTCAAACAGGAAGAAATATATAGTTATGGAATAGATTTACTAAAAAGTTGCAGGAAATACAAGACTAGATATTTTAAATCAAAAGGGAATATATATATATACGTATAGTTATCAAATAAATTTATTAAAAGTTACAGAAGGTGTAGGACAATACTTCAAATCAAAGCTAAATCTAGAATGGCAAAAGTTGTGTTTCTCTTTTTCCTGAAACCAAATTGAAAGTCATAAAGTAGATGATTAGTTTCCAAATGCTCGGTTAATAATTCGCATATTATTTTTTCAAATACTTTTGAAAGAGTTGGAAGAAGAGAGATAGGTCTGTAATTGGTGACAATGGAGTTATCACCACTTTTAAAAAGTGGGATTATCTTGGCTATTTTCATCATGTCTGGGAAAGTACTAGTCACTATAGAAGTGTTGAAAATAAAACAAAGTGGTTGATAAATTGACTCGGCTATTATTAATAGATATTTTACATGAATACCATCATGACCTGTAGACTTCGAGCAATCGAGGCTGTACAGGTGGTCTAAGACTTTAAAAGGTGACACGGATTGAAATTTAAGCTCAACAGGAGAAGTATCTTTCAACCAGTTATTAGAACACAATTTACTTGGTGGTAGTTTCTTTGCTAGCGAAGGTCCTATGTTGGTAAAAAACCTATTGAAGATGTTAACAATATCAGATTTTTTGTCATAACGCTTTCCATTGTATGTAACGTTTGAAGGGCATTTTGTATTCTTTCTCTTTTTGTTTAGCAGTTCATTAATTATTTCCCAAGTGGCTTTCAAGTTCCCGCGAGCTTTGGTGATTAATGTATTGTAGTATTCCTTTTTTGTAAACCTAATTAGGTGATTCAATTTATTACGATAATTACGGAAGGCTTCAATATTTTTTGCCGTAGGATTCTGGAGTTTTGTTCTGTATAATTTGTTTTTCCTTTTTATCGATTTTATAATTCCTGTGGTAATCCAGGGATGATCCTTAGTTGTGGATTTGACTGAGATTGTTTTTATGGGAAAGTGTTTGTCGTATGTTTTCTTAAGTGTATCCATCATGTAATTATATTGTGCGTTGGGCTCATTGGAATTAGAATTAGAATATTGAGATTTTCATACTGAAAATGCATTATCCTATGAAGATGTATTAAAACTCGTGTCTGAAATTTTCAACAAATCACAGGAGTCATAGACAACAGAAAAAAGGATAGATTGCTTAATCATTCAAAATTCTGGTAGTAAGTGTGGCTTAGTCGGTTAGAATGCCAACCCAAGCCTAGGAATTCCCTCTTTCAACTATTAGACAGTGATCTCTCACACGTACTGGGGCTTTCTTTCCAATTCGCGTAACTTTCGCTTCATATATTTATGAGACGGAGCAACACCTAGTGGATCCAGGAGCCATTTCTGTCCTGTCTTCTAGGTTCGATGATTTTGGGGTCACTCTTTTTGCAAATAGCTATATATGTATACTAACTATTGAACATTACTCCTAGCACCATGCCCAAAAGGATACTTGGAATACGAAGGATCTTGTTATAAATACGATACAGATAAAGTGACCTGGAACGATGCATTGAAAAGAAGTATCGCCGACAATTCTACATTACTGTCATTAAACAGTTTATATGAGGTGGATTTCCTAAGCTTGGCTCCCGTGTCGGGTAGGGATGGGCCAGCATGGATTGGCTTAAACGACAGGTATGGTTAACCTAGCTGCAGGCAATGAATTCTCACTGTACAAAGTTGACCTTATCTATATCCAAAGATAATCACAAAGGAAATTACCAAAATCCCTTAAAGATCAGTAGAATATCGTACAAAGTTAAACAATTGGGCATCTTAAAATATACGCATCAAAAGGGGGCAAAGATAATGCTCCAAATAGTGATTGCACTTTATCCGCAATCATGATGATGATAATTGATGATGATGAAACAACAACTGGACGGTATTCGTAAAGTTAATTTACCATGGCAAGAAATACATGAATACTAGTGTCTATACGTCAATTTCCAATTGCTCAGTATTGTGTGCATTAGTAAGTAAGTGGGTATGAAATATTCTAGCGGTTAGGCATGGTGTAAAATATATCTAATCGCTAAATCTAATCCAAATATTATATTTTCTTTCAGAATAACAGAAGGAGACTATACTTACATTGATGGATCGCCGGTTGACTTTGTTGATTGGAAAGCGGGAAGACCCATAGGAAAAGGCAATGACTGTGTTGGTCTGAGCGTCCGTAACAGCTTTTATCGATACGGAACAATGTCAGACCTGAAATGTGATGAAAAGCATCAATTTATTAGTAAAAAGCCATTAGAAGGTAATTTGAAAGGAAATTTGAAAGAAAGGAATTGAAGGGGATAGATCTTGAAATGAAAAGGAATTTGTAAATTGACTGTCAGATAAACGCTCAAGTCAAACGCATATTATTTAGTTGTAGATCTTAACCTTCAATAACCACCTCAATGAACCATTAATAAACCTTACAAGACCTTATAATCAAACTGTTAACTAACCAGGCAACAACACAAAGACTCGACGACTAATTTATTTTCACTGACGACACACTAACTTTCGCCAAACAACTTACAAATAACCGGTACATAATCAGGCCACTTCATCCAATTACTTCTATCTTTCATATACCATTTTGGGGACAAATTGTACTTTTCTATGCCTTTTAGTGCAAATGGTACTTTTGAAAGATCTAAATAGCAATTTTTGCAACACTGAGCCCGATACTCAACACGTGAAATCTCTGCCCTAAGTCATTACTTCATTTCGTGAAACTTCAACCCCATTAATGTACCTCTAGGGTGAAAAAAGTACGTCTTTCGGGCGGAGCCCATACGTAAAGTCCATCATGTGGATATAACCCGGGGATTGGCATTGGGACTATCCCTTACTGAAATTGGATGTCAGTAATTAGAATGAACAAAAAATGTGCTTGTTATATTTTGAATTCCTTGTTTTGTTAGGCATCATAACCTACAGAATAGAAATCGATCTGCCATCATTGGTTTGGGTGAATGACTTAGGTTATCCAGGGACACTGGCTTTTCTACAACTGAAGTCAAAATTCGAAGATGCGGTATGTATTTGATGCATGAAATCCGAATTGCTAATACAAAAATAAAAGCGGAACTTCTCCTTACAAAAATTCTCGCTTGGATATACAGGTTTCTGTGTACCGACAGCTAGATCGTTCACACAATTACGTATAATAAATGAAATCTCTATTAAACGGAAAAACTGATATTTTTCACAAAGGGCTTTTGGGTGTCTGTGGAAGCACCGAGTGTCTTGTATAGCAATTGCACTACAATATTATAACTAAATGATAGATAGTGACTTCAAAAAGATTCTAAGCCAGTGATGAGCCGGGTTCTACTTCAATTCAACAGCAGAAAAGAGCCATGGTATATATGGTATTATTTATCTTTGCAAATATTTCTACGTGTTTCCTGCTCTCTGTATTAAATAGTTTCATTTTCATAACATAATTTGGGGTTGGGGAGATGGAATTTTTATAGATTTTTCTGATATTATTGTAATTTTAGATTTTAGCACATGCACGTTCGAACGAAATATATTATAAGCTCCTAAATGTGAAGTCAATAAATAAATTACTTACTTACTTAAACTGCATAATTATTGTTCTAATATGCATTTGATTATTTCGCATAGTTGCTCAAAGTGTTCAAAGATGACAAGACTATGATCTCAGCTATGATCGAATGGTTTAGGTAACTAATAAAACATTACACATATGCGTAAATTATAAGATTCCACAATTCATATTCATATCCATATTTTAGTCCATCCAAGTCAAAGAGCAAAAAATCCCCCACAAGCAAACCTACAAAAGGATCTTCCAAACCGTAAGTATATCGCAGTAGAATACTTAGTATTAAAGCGGCGTGAGCACACAAGCTTTTTAGCAATGTCCTAAAAAATTCCAAAAAAAATTATTCAATTTCATCAAAATCAATCAATTCAATTTCATTCAATTAAAAATTTGAAACATTTGCGCAATCGGTTCTAGTAATAGATTAATACTTATTTCGTGTTTCAGACGACCAAAGCTATCAACGTCTTTAATAATGAAATTTGGACAAGGAGCGAAACCAGATCCAACAATACCACTACAAAAAGCCATTAAGAAAAACAAAGGAAAGTTTCCGTCTCCAGTCGATGAGAAAGCTACTATTAAGAAAATTACCATTGTACCTCCAGGTATTAAAATCTTCAACAATTTTATTCATATTTTTATACTTTTTTTTAATATAGCAATTTCTTTGAACTTATCTCAATTGCGAATGAAACTGTTTTAGGACAAGGACAAGCAAACTTCGGTTCATGCAATCCTTACTGCAGATATAAATGCATGTCAACTTGCAATCCAGGATGTTGTTCTTCAAAGATTACAACCAATACCGCCCACCCGATGATGGCCAATATGATGGTGCAGCAAATGGCAATGATGCAGCAACGCAATGGATTCACTCCAGCTGTTCCACAAATGGGACCTAATGTCCAAAGACCTATGGCAAGGCCATGCATACCAACCCCAAGGAATCCTTGTATCCCTGGAGGAATGCAAAGAATGCCGTATGGAATGGTACGAAAGTGTACTGAGTTTAGGTTTTTGTTATGATATTATTTGTGCGTGACTCAATTGAGTCGATTTTTAAATGTAATATTGGAATTTACTCAGGATCTTCCCGAGTTACTGTACAATCTATTAATGATTTTGTTACGTAGGGCATGATGAATCCAAGAATGATGCCAAGACCAATGATGCATAGACCAATGGGTCCTGGGTGTGTGCCACAATCGGGCAAGCCGTGCTTTCCCATGCAAAGACCTCAGATGCCGGGACCAATGTTTCCCATGCCAAACCCGATGCTGCAAAGACCAATGGGACCAGGATGTATCCCACAACGCGGCAGACCTTGCTTCCCCATGCAAAGACCTCAGATGGCGATGCCGAGACCAATGGGACCAATGTTCCCCATGACAAACACGATGCCGCAAAGACCTATGGGACCAGGATGTATCCCACAACGCGGCAGACCTTGCTTCCCCATGCAAAGTCCTCAGATGGCGATGCCGGGACCAATGGGACCAATGTTCCCCATGACAAACACGATGCAGCAAAGATGTATCCCACAAGCTGGTATGCCCTGCCCTCCAATGCAAGTACCGCAAATACCTATGCAATACCCAATGCAACCAGCAACGCCCTACATGCAACCAAATCCTTTCCTTCAAAGGCTTCAAATGTGGAGACAAAAGCAACTCATGCAAAAGCAGTCAAAAAAGAAGGTACCTTTCCCACAGGCACCTTTTCAAAATCCATTTCAAATGGGGTGTGTTCCAATGCCTGGATCACCTTGTCTGCCTTCCATGCCGCAACAAGCAATGGGTTTACAATATCCAATGGGCGCTCCTATTCCTAGTATGTTACCTATGACACAACCTTGTGTACCAACGCCCTTAAAGCCCTGCACACAGAAAGGAAACTCCCGTTCGGTTATGCCAAGACCTGAACCAGTTTTCTCGTTTGATGCGATACCGCAGAGCCCATATCAAATGCCAATGATGAATACGGCACAACAGAAACCTTATTCTAAAAAGCAACAAGAAAAACTCAGACTTCAGCAAATGATGACGATGTTTGGACCTCAAAACCAGCAACCACTCTATGTAAATGCCAATGACTTGCCCTCACTGTTAAACAAAATTGACAATCCAATACAACAGTCCGCTATCTTAGCACTTCTTCAGCCACAATATAATCAGTATTATAACCCAAAACAAATACCTGGAAAAAAGAAGGGAAAACAAGCAAAAGGAAAGAAGGATAAGAACAAAAAGAAAAACAAGGGAATTGAATTGACTGGTCCTCCATTACCTCCAATACATATATTCCACCCTGCAGTTGGATACCCAATGCAAAGTTATGGAGCACCTTGTGGTCCACCACCAATGAACCCCTGCAGACCACAAATGAGACAACCTATGCCAATGCCTATGAGTCCTCCGATGTTAAGGCCAATGGGACCACCGATGCCGTTTGGAGCACCTTGTGGTCCACCACCTATGTATCCTTGCAGACCACAAAAACCAATGCGTCCACCTTTCCCAGTTCAGCCTCCAATGCCCATGCGTCCTGTGATACCAATGCCAATGGGAATGAGACCGCCGATGCCTTTTGGAGCGCCTTGTGGTCCCCCACCCATGAATCCTTGCAGACCACAACTACCAATGAGACCACCTTTCCAAATGCAGCCTCCTATGCCCATGCCAGTTACGTCCTCCGATGCAACTACCATTTGGAGTACCCTGTGGCCTACCACCTATGAATCCATGTAGACCTCCTATGCCTATAAAACCACCTTTTCCAAAGCCCATGCCTATGCCAATGCCTATGAGACCACCCATGCCCATGGGAGCACCATGTGGCCCACCACCAATGAACCCCTGTAGATCTCCCATGCCTATGAGACCACCTATGCCAATGCAGCCTCAGATGCCCATGCCGTTACGTCCTCCGATGCAAATACCATTTGGAGTACCCTGTGGGCCAGCCCCAATGATTCCTTGTAGTCCAATGCAAATGCCAGCAAACAAAAGAAATCCAAAGGGAAAGAAAAACGGATCAAAGAAAGGCTCCAAAAAGAAAAAACAGTCTCGTACGAATAATTGGATAACGTCGCCATATCATCCTATGGCACCAATGCAAGGAAACCCTTGCATACCCAACATCTTTGGAATGTGTCGTCCAGTAGGCAAACCAAAATTGGTATCTGTAAGTCCCATGTTACCCTATGGGCACCCCCTACTACGCATGCCTTTGCAAAACCAAATGCAGCCACCTATACCAATGGGAGCACCATGTGGGCCTCCACTTAAGAAGCCATGCAGATCTCCAATGCCTATGATACCGCCTATGCCAATGCAGCCTCCACTGCCAATGCCAATGCCTATGAGATCACCCATGCCAATGGGAGCACCATGTGGTCCACCCCCAATGAACCCATGCAGACCACAAGTGCCAATGAGGCCACCTTTCCCAATGCCCATGCCAATGCAGCCACGAATGCCTATGCCAATGAGACCACCGATGCCATTTGGAGCAGCTTGTGGTCCACCCCCAATGAACCCATGCAGACCACAAATGCCTATGAGACCATCTTTCCCAATGCATCCCCCTATGCCCATGCCTTTACGTCCTCCGATGTCACCATTTGGAGTACCCTGTGGGCCAGCCCCATTGATTCCTTGTAGTCCAAGGCAAATGCCAGCAAACAAAAGGAGTCCAAAGGGAAAGAAAAAGGGATCAAAGAAAGATGCGAAGAGCAAAAAGAAGTCTGGCACCAATAACCCATTTTCCATAAGGTCGCCATATCATCCTATGGCACCAATGCAAAGAAACCCTTGCATACCCAACATCTATGGAATGTGTCGTCCAGTAGGCAAACCAAAATTGGTATCTGTAAGTCCCATGTTACCCTATGGGCACCCCCTACTACGCATGCCCTTGCAAAACCAAATGCAACCGCCTATACCAATGGGAGCACCATGTGGGCCTCCACCAAAGAAGCCATGTATACCTCCAATGCCTATGAAACCACCTTTTCCAATGCCCATGCCTATGCCAATGCCTATGAGACCACCCATGCCAATGGGAGCACCATGTGGCCCACCACCAATGACTCCATGTAGACCTCCAATGCCTATGAGACCACCTTTGCCAATGCCCATGCCTATGCCAATGCCTATGAGACCACCCATGCCAATGGGAGCACCATGTGGCCCACCACCAATGACTCCATGTAGACCTCCAATGCCTATGAGACCACCTTTGCCAATGCCCATGCCTATGCCAATGCCTATGAGACCACCCATGCCAATGGGAGCACCATGTGGCCCACCACCAATGACTCCATGTAGACCTCCAATGCCTATGAGACCACCTTTGTCAATGCCCATGCCTATGCCAATGCCTATGAGACCACCCATGCCAATGGGAGCACCATGTGGCCCACCACCTATGACTCCATGTAGACCTCCAATGCCTATGAGACCACCTTTGCCAATGCCCATGCCTATGCCAATGCCTATGAGACCACCCATGCCAATGGGAGCACCATGTGGTCCACCACCAATGACTCCATGTAGACCTCCAATGCCTATGAGACCACCTTTGCCAATGCCAATGCCTATGCCAATGCCTATGAGACCACCAATGCCAATGGGAGCACCATGTGGTCCACCACCAATGACTCCATGTAGACCACCTATGCCAATGCAGCCTCAGATGCCTATGCCCATGCAGGGTCCCATGAGACCACCAATGCCTGCCCCCATGCCAATGCAGCCACCATTTCAATTTCCACAGCCATGCGTTCCTTCGCCAACACAATTATGTCCACCAACAAAAAAAGGAAAATTAAAGAAAGGTAATAAAAAGCCAAAAATGATTCACCTTTTGGGCGCACCGATCCCGGCTCCACCACCAACAATTACCTTTATTCCACCACCACCACAGCCTAATCCGATGATGCCTATGATGGGGCAGCCTTGTATTCCTAGAGCATGGGCTCCTTGTCCACCTCTACAAAAAGGCAAAAATGGCAAAAAAGCTAAAGGTGTTCCACCATTCATACCAATAGGTTCACCAGGTCAAATGCAACCTATGCCTATGCCAATGCCAATGCCAATGGGGCCACCTATGCCCATGCGACCACCTATGCCAGTGGGAGTACCGTGTGGACCATCACCACTAAACCCCTGCAATCCAATGGGAATGCCAATGATGAATCCTTTGGGACTTCCCATGTCGGGCATGCAAGCTAAAAAAGGTGCCCCAAAGAAAAATAAAAAGAGTTCAAGCAAGAAAGATGCTAAAAAGAAGAAAAAAACACTTTCCAGAAATCCATTTTCATTGAGGTCACCATATCATCCAATGGTACCAATGCCTGGAAATCCTTGTGTACCAACAATTTTTGGAATGTGCCGTCCATTGGGTAAACCTAAACTGGTATCAACAAGTCCTTTATTGCCGTATGGGCATCCCCTTGTTCATTCGCCGTTAGTTCAAATGCCAGTGCAACAAACGAGAGCGTTGAAGCATCCCTTCGCTGGATTAAAACCAATCACACCACCACCAGTGAAACCATTCGTTGTCAATTTACCAAACATTATGTTGAAGTATCCAGTCTTTCAGAAACCACAATCACGGCTTCAATCTCATAAGAAAAGGCTTATGGACGCGCAGCATCCAATGGGTATGCAAAGTCAATATCCCGGGATGCCGTATGGCATGAATATGCCTATGCACCAACAAATTCCATTTGGAATGCAGCCACCAATGGGGATGCCAAACTCAGCAAGTTTCCAAAGAAATCCGTTTACAAATTTTGTGAATCCAAAGAGCTGTGCCCTACCGTGCATCAAGCCTCGAGGTATCTGCCCTAGCTACTGCCCAAAGTTTTGCTGTAACATAGGTATGAAACGAATGTTTAAAAGAAAGCGCAATAGTGTACCAAGAAGGCCGATATCGCCAAAACATTGATTCAGTAAAGACTATTTAGGAAATGACTAATAACAACTCAATACTCCGTTCATCTCCAAGAGACATTTAGAATATTGAGCTTTAGCGTATGTATGGTCTATATTAATGCGTTATCGTATGAAAAAGCATACTTTTCAACACGTTGTATCATTTAAATGCCTGCACTTTGAAAAGGAATTTCAAGTTAGGCCTAATTCAAACATCGCATCTCACATGTGCCGATATTATTTCGAGAATTAAATGCATGTGAAATACGACGTCTGAATCGAACAATGCTAGTACCATTCTGCGCAAAAAACGGCAACCACACAAACAAAATTATTCACTAAGCTTAGGCATATCTGAAAAAAAATTGGATAGAGTCTATTTACGTCGGAGTACAGACTTCGACTATAGCTAATTGCACAAACATTGACCCTTTCAAAGCATAGAAGTTGAGACCGAAAGGAATACTGGGAAATTTGTTTATTAGGTGATTTTAAGGAAGCGCGTGGACGTGGACGTTTCAAACAGTGACCGAGATAAATTCTTGGTATTTTTCACAGATAAAACATATGAATATCCATATATTACTAGTGTACCCAGGAGTCATTTCGGTCTCAGCTTCTAGGTTCAATGATTGTGAAAGGGTCAATGTTTGTGCAAATAGCAAAAGAAAGGTAAATGTAGCAAAATTATTGAATAGTAATGAGATATAGGAAAATTAACTCACTAAATTTTATAATCAAACTAATAAAAAACGAATCAAAGATCATCAAATTATCAACCAAAGATTACTAATTAAGCAAACCGAGCGATTTTACTAAACGGTGAAATGGCAAACCAATTTAGATAATTGCTGACCCAAGCTTCATTTACATGGTGCCTCAAAAGTTCATGACCCTGATTTTTCATTATTGGACGAAGCTGAGTATGATGTGAAGATTACGTAGACCAATAACATTGTCCGCGATCTGCATACTTCTTCGTATCATCCGAAAGCTGAATCCAGTAATTAATATTGTTTTATTATTCATTCAAAATATATAATATTTTCGAAGTCTTTATTTTAAAAATATGAAAAAAGAAAACTTTTGTTAAGGTGTTTACAAAATAGTCAAAATTCTTTTTTTTTTCATGGAGATGCTCTTCAAACAGTAGTTTGTATTATCGCTTTTTTTCCTTTGTCTTTTTGGTAAGAAATTTGGGTGTTTTCTCCTCACTATGAGAGGAAAATCCAATGTTTTTTTAATTATTAGACGAATGCCGTCAATCACCCAAAAATATTTCTATTAGTGGACGAATTGACTTGAATCTTCCCAATATGGTCAGTATTTAGCTGTTATGGAAAAATTATCCAGGGAACTTAAGCCAATCAGAGACCGAAAAATATTTTGAATGAATAATAACAGCTTATATCTGTTATGTGTATGCTCAATGCACGACCTTTGTAAAATCACTGCCCTTGAAAAATTCCGTATTGCCTGATTTCAAGCCGTTAGGGACTGGTACGAATCTCTTGATATAGTGATGAAAATGCACATCGAGTTATACAAAATTCCGAAGTTTGGTCAGCAATTCAAAACCCCCAAAATTTTCTAAGAAATGTATGGAATACCGAACAACTAGGAGTTTTAGAATGGCTGTGTCTCGTTTAATATTGATCCGATTAACACCAAACTTCGAAATTCTGTATAACTCGATGTGTTCTTTCTGATGATATGGGTCTTGTATTGATTATCACTATATTAAGAGACTCGTACCAGTCCCTAACGGCTTGAAATCCGGCAATGAGGGAGATATTCGGTACATGTAGTCCACGGGCTACGGTGCTGAAAATCTAGCTAATATGTAGCCCGTGACTGGATTACTGAACCAATAAAAAAATTGGTTTAGATAATAGGCAGAAATTTGCCACTCATATATTGTATACTCAACTTGTAGATGCCCTAAAGTTGTTTTAAGTAAATGAGTCTCTTTGTCTTGTGATGACGTCAACGGCATATAGAGGAAAAACTATTTCTCTATTTACATGCAAAGTATCGAAACTTTCATTATCTGAGAATAACAAGTGAAAAAGAAATTCGTATCATGTCTGTGACAGCTAGGACAAGAACAAGTATTTCAGTACATTGTCAATAAACTTCTAGCCGTCGTTGACGTCAGACACTGAATCTATTTCAACGAGACTTTTCAATTTGTCTATACTTGTCCAGCACGTCAGTAGATGTAGCTAATTGTACTTAAGCAATTTAAAGCGCGCGCACATGTCTCTGTACTGTGATATAAATACGATGGAAGGTGTACATCAAGAGAAAAGCAAGCTTAGGAAGGCGTAGCCGAGTATTTCTCTTGCTTTTCTAGTGGGCATAAGCGGTCGTTTTATAATGCTTTTATAAAATATTTTCGAGGCTTTTGTGCGAGCCATGTCTCTGTCCTCTGATATAAACATGGTAGCCAGCCAAACAGCGCGCGCGTTATATCTCAAATATTTTATAAATTATTATACAGACGCGTTTTCGATCAAAGTCGTTTTGCATCGCGTGCCATAATATAAGGTTCCCTCAAAACATTCAAAGAAATGTTAATGTTTGCAGAAGTGACAGACTTGTCGCAAGTGAACAACTGAAAATATATATCAGCATATATCCCACAAGCAAAACACTATTTCATTAATACTTTCACGATCAGGGACGCCCCATTAGATTAGCAATTCATAGTTCTTATCTTTAAGAAATATAACTTAGGGTTAGTTTACATGGGCGGCTTTGTCCGGGGCTGAGTTCGTCGCACGACGAGTTTCACATGATGTTCGGGTGAGAACTTTACGTGGACACCAGCCTAGTACCCAAGCGTCACGCTCACGTCTAGAAATGGGGAGCGCCTGGATACTAGGCTGCGTTGACACCAGGACAAGACCTCATTTACGTCCAAATCTGAAGCAGCAGGGATTGTTTTTTTAACAATTTAATAACAAATGTACTTTTCCGACTTTTAATAAAATGTAACTTATAAAACATGCATATATATGCATAACGTCTCTCCTTTGAGGTAGTTTACTCTGTTATATGACCTTAATACGTGGGCGGTGCAATTCAGCGACTGTGCGGGATAAATGTAAAAGTAAAGAATAATATGTATGCCCGTATAGTGCGCTTTCTACCCCTCCCTCCGTCAGTCCCCCGTCCTACGGCTGTTCAAACAAGCTAGAGTAGACGGAACTGCATGAAACACGGATTTGAGAATAGTGCTGCGCAGCGGTACAAAAAATAACCTGCGTAATAAATGGATGACTCAAACAAGCATGGATCTCTAATCGTACTGAATAGAACACGCAGAAACCTACATTTTATCATGAAAACGTTGCTCGTGTCCAAAAAATGGGCATTAACATCCAAAGTACCGAAAGTGAACTCAAGGAGATGAAACATTTGGTTTGTTTGTATGAGTCGTGACGTCACTGTTACACTTCGCTATTGCACCCTCGATCAAAGGGTGGTGCACTAACCAACTAGGCAACTCTTATTGTTTGATGGACTGCCATGTACGAGAATGATACAATATGATGAATGAGACAACAGTTACCGAAAGTAACCAGTATGTTTGAATGTGAAAACAGAAAGAAACAACCTGTTAGTGCTAGCAAAATAACATTGTTTGATTGGTCGGTGTACCTTGGTGTTTGGTCAAAATAAAATATGAACTTGTCAATACTTTTCAGGCGTCAAAACTATTTTAGTACCACAAAAGTCGAAAGAAAGGGCTAGCGAAATATAATTCCATCTCAAGATGAGGATTCTTTGAAATGGCATTTTTTTGTCATTCGTGACCTTATATTCGCAAGATGATCATTGAACGTTAGAAATCAAAGTTATCAAAACAAATTTATGACCGAGAATTTTATGAATAAATAACACGTCCTAAAACATTCCTGAAGCCAAAATTGAAAAGTAATATCAAATTAGGTAACAGGATCTAGGCTATCCTACAGCTAGAAGCGAAGAAAACTATGGTGATGTTTAGTTCACACTTCTATAACTGTTATTTAGGATTTAATGTTTTTACTTTAAACATAGTATGAGATAACCAAACAATTCCCGAATACTCTCCAGTGGTTCGTTCGTTTTCAAAACAACATGTGACATATCCTTGGAAATATTCTAAACCTGATGTGGTCATCGTGACAAACCAAACTTCACAGTCGGAACACGAACACATACTTTGGGATCTTGCCTGATTAAGGGGTAGGGAACGTTCTGAAATCTTAACAATACCTTGGCCATAGGTAAGTGAATATAATAGCCAAGTAATTATAAAGGTGAGAGAGGAATTCTATGATTTATATATAGTTTGGCAGCGAAAAGTGCAAAGATTTTCTGAAAAAGGGTAAGATCCCAATCTTTCGACTTTGTCAGAAAATATGGCACCTTGAGTAACGCCAACATCTTCGCAATGGTCGTACATACTGTTGACAAAATCTCGGTGTACAACATACGGAATTCCTTTTTGTCTTCTTTTTTTTTTCTTCTTCTTCTTCTCTGGTGGAATTATTGAGAATAGTTGACCTGAGAGGTGAAGTGACCATGAAAGACGTCCATGGCATCACTGTACATCTCTGTCATGCAAGCCAATATGCCCCGACAATGTTAACTTACCCTAACCCAATTTATACGATACAAATTTATATAATCTTTATAAAGTTTTTAAAGCAATGTAAAGGAATAAACACAATAGTATTACCTTTCATTGATGATTTTTCGATGATTTTATCATTGTCAACAAGAGCGACATACTTCTGATACTTCGGACACATTTCTCCTTTATTTCACACTGCAGTTGATTGATTCTTTTGCTATATCGTGAGTTTGCTAATCTAAAAACAGGACAAAAAACAGTAATATTAAAAAGATGCAAAAGATTTACAATTACTACGAACGCAATGACATCTATATCGAAGGTTATTATCAACAATCGATAATAGTATAGCCCACATTTTTGCCTTTTTCTAAGTGCAATACTATGTACTAATAAACGGATTTCATTAAAAATCTACTGGATTTTATGACTAGGAGTGACATGGAATGACCTTAATAGAACTCTAAAAGTATACATATTAAACTAATTGGTCACATGATCAATAATAAAAATTAACCAAGTTAACAAAATCTGTTACAATGATAGAAAAGCTGGCTGTAATTTATGAAAAAGTCACAGCTCTAAACTATGTTTGCCAAATTATACACTCTAATAATACCATATAGCATTTTTGTGTTGAGGTTCGTTTACTTGCTAGATTGTTTATATATATAACAAATCCTCTATCACATTATCTGACTATTTTTTTCATAAATAACCTGCTCGAAGATAAAAATATATGAAAAAAGCTCCAAAGCAACGGTGCCATTTACCACCGAAAACTGTCAAAATGTTTTAATACTGAAGATCACACAATCAGCTCCATCGAAAGCACCAATTAATATATCTACAAATTACCATCAAAGGCGTATATATATATGCGGTGTATAGACAAAATTGCCCCTGAAATTGTTTTGTAAACAACCTTCAAAAGTTATATGTTATCACAATGGTATTTGGATATATAAACAACTGACCAGGTAGAATAGTAAACTAAGTTAAAGCTGAGGACACGGTGTTAGTTCTCCGTAAAGACGTTTCTAGCATAGAGGCAAGAAATAGTTAAGAAAGTCAATACACACTTACGAACTTCGCGGGAAGCTATTTTAAGAACATTGTTGCTCTCATCAAAGAACTTTTGACTTCTGTGAATGGAAGGATAACGTAAAATAAGAGAGTTATTGAATTACGAAAGTTCCTGAATCGGAATAATTATAATTTTTGTGATATTCAAACACGGGAACAGATTGGACTCAAATTCTGGTTTCTCGTTACTTCGTTAATAGTTTTACTATGTTTTCTGGGGGTTTTTTTCTGTTTTTGTTGACGTTTCGTTTCATGTTTCGTTTTTCTTCATAGTTTGGTTTCGTTACATTATCCCATTGCAGTTTTTTTTCCTTGGCTTCGAATCATTGATATTTCTTTGTTCTTTTCTAGGTTGGGAGGAGACGAAAATCACTTAGGAAAATCGTCTATTATCAGCACTAGAGATGAGGTTCCTCGTGATCACTCTCATCCTTGTAGCTGTGGCTCAGGCCAGAAGTAAGTACTATATATCGTCGTCACTTATCCTTCAGTCCAAATCAGTAGAGGGTTGTTTAAGTCCTAACAGTAATTTGTATGTAAAACTCTCTAATGGCAGATATGGAGCATAAATATACTTTTTTCTTCTTTTTCTTTGTGCAGATTTCCAGAAAAGGGACGACTTTTTTGATATAGATAGTACCAAAGGTATGCTAAAGTTCTTTACCGTTCTATCTAGAATGGATAGCAAGTAAAAAAACTTAATCATGTTAATTTGTCTCTTCCTTGTTAATTAGGAACATTCCTTTGCTTTTCTCATCATATTTACCTATTTTTTTCTTTTGTCTCAATCTTTCGTATTACTCATCCACCTTGTAACTGACGATGACAGAGGTTTCTGTACTAACATGTCTTTAAACTAAAAAGGATAGTGTTATCCATTCAAATAAAATATAAAAAATTATAAATCAAAGAAATTTCCCTTACCAAATCAACCACAAATTACCTTTATTTTCAGATACAAAGAATTCAGATAACACAGATTCCAATTTTGATCAGTCTATACCAGACTTTAACATTCAACCAAAGAAATCTTCAGATGATCAGTTCTCAAACGATGGAGATTACCTCGAAGAGACGGATGAGGATTACACTAAACCAGTAAGACTAGCAGCACCCGCTGTACGCAAGGCAAAGAAACCTCTCCAAGTTGGTAAGAACCGATCCTCGATCTTGATATTTTCCACAATTTGCTACATCAGCTTTGTAGAGCTACATCTCTGAACTAATTGCCAGTGAAAAGTTCTACCGGCAAAGCGGAATAATCCGCAACACTTTATCCAATCTTACCGCGAAAAAATGCATTCTTTGTTGCAGACAAGCTAAGGAATGCTGTTCTGGCGTATATAAACTACTTCAGACGTCTATTTGCTGCCAGTCCTTTGATTTCACACGGACCTTTGACCGTTGGAGCTCAAAAATGGGCCAACAGTTTAGTCAAGGCCGGAAAAGTCGCGTACGACAAGGCCACAACTCACAATCAAACTATCTGTGTGATCCAAAAACAACAAGACGACGCAGTAAGAGACTGTGTAGCTAGTTGGTCAGCCAGAAGCATGAACTATGATTGGGCTGTAAAGAAGGTCAATAAAGACAATAAAGATTTTGTAATCATGATTAACCGAAGAACTACTCATGTTGGTATTGGTATTGCAAGAGGTCCTCTTGGTAAGGTTTACGTTGTCGCGTTCTATTCACCACGAGTCAATGAAAAAACATTGGTGGAGGATGTTCTACCATATACTGGTAAGTTTAAACGAAACATAACCTCCCAGGTTTCGTGTGCCCTCCTTCTGACTGACCACAGCCTATTCTTTTGTGTCAAGGCGGTCTTGGTGCTTCACTGAAGACTTCACTGCAAAAGCGTTGGATAATCTTAGGAGGAGTAGGGCATAGGGAGGGACAGTCTTACAGTGCAACTTTACCAACCAAAACTATGCAAAGTTTCATGCAAATTGTCCAATCACAATCAAGTGTACGTCTGCAGTATCCAACAAAATAGAATAAGAAGTATATTAATAATAATATTTTTTGACAAAAATTTTTGCTAGTGTGGATGAGAATATGACCAAATTAAATAGTGAAATCGATCGTGCGGAGAACTTTTAGGTCGTTTACCGATGATTTACATAAAACGAAAGATTTTCCGTGGGGGCAGGGACTTAGAAGAGTTTTTATTGAGAGGGAGCAAAATTGCATGTTTTATCCATATTTTGTCCAGTGGGATGAATGGGTTTTTTTTAATACGACTATTAACAAATTTCTGGATTCTACGAAGTTCACTGCTTTCTCTCAATCTCATGAACTGATGATATGAACCGGTCTGGTACGGTAAACGGGCTGATTTCCCTAGGCGCCATAAAACAACAGAATTCAACCTGGTTAAGCGGGCCAGCCGGGCTCATATAAACGGGCCCTTAGGCAGAACGTTAGCAAAAAAGACCTAAAATGCTATACTGATGATAAAGAACTGCTAGAAGGTGTAACTTAAATATATATTTTTTTCTTTTTTGTTCAGATGTTTTTGCTGCTGCCCCAGGAGGTAAGACGTTTTTATCTATTCGTTGTACAGGTTAGGTAAAATCAATCAATTAACCTTAGATATTGTTTGTGACAGCTAAATGTCAAAAGGGCTATACCGAACACTCTGGAACATGCTACAAACTCCACAAAGAAAAGAAGAACTGGATGGGAGCCATCTTTCAATGTGCCAAAGAAAATGCTGTCGTATCTGATGTTCCAAGCGCCAGTGTTGAAGGGTTCCTAAAAACTAAAGCAAAAGAAGCAAAAGTACAAAACTTTTGGGTCGGTAAGTGGTTTTGTTAACACATAGCCAAAAAAGAAAGAAAGAAAGAAATACAGACAGACAGACAGACAGACAGACAGACAGACAGAAAGAAAGAAAGAAAGAACGACAGACAGACAGACAGACAGACAGACAGAAAGAAAGAAAGAAAGAAAGAAAGAAAGAAAGAAAGAAAGAAAGAAAGAAAGAAAGAAAGAAAGAAAGAAAGAAAGAAAGAAAGAAAGAAAGAAAGAAAGGGAGAAAGAAAGAAAGAAAGAAATGAATCCTGACTGCAGTTAAAGAAATTGAAACTAATCAAACATTAGGCTCAACTAAAACACTGCATGTAATGTATTTTTAGGTCTCAATGACAGATTCAAGGAAGGAATGTACAGTTATGTAGATGGATCTCCTGTGTCTCACTTGAACTGGAAAACTGGAGAACCTCAAGGCAAGAACCAAAACTGTGTTGCCATGGACTTGAAATCAACTTTTGGGCCTATGTATGACGTTAAATGTACAGAACAACTGAACTTCTTTTGCAAGAAGCCACTAGAGGGTAAGTAATTCAATCGTATGCTTCGCTGAGTTTTTGTCTGTTCTTCGGTAGCTCGCTTAGTAAGTTGGAAAAAAAGGTAATTTTTTTTTTTGTGGATTCTGGATTCCCTTACGTTGGGCGATGAAATAGCTCAAACGCGGGCAACACTCGCCAAAAATGGCTGCAAAAGAATTTGATGAAGGCATGCGCGGAGTCTCAGTCTCAGTGTTTTTCTTGTTTTTGGTCGTTCGGGTCATCCATACAGTCATCTGAACGGTTTAACAGTTTGAAATAATAATTTGTTTCTTTGATTTTCAAAGGATATGTTCTGTATCAAGTGACATTTGAGTTACCACTACTAAATTTCCAAAAGGAATTCAGTGACCAGGCATCCATTGCACGTCAAAAACTGAACGAAAAAATCGAAGCCGCAGTAAGTTGCTCTTTGTAAATGTTAGAGTGACGTAACATGCCGTTAGACTTAGGGCCTGATTATATGAACCGGGGCTGGCTCGGTTAAGCGGCCTGACCTCTTTTGTTTCCTTTTCTCTTGGGGCCACATAACAAAAAAAGTCAGCCCGGTTCATATAATCAAGCCCTTAGGGTCTCCTCAGACTTGAGCATAGTTGTCGATAACTAGCTGTTATCCACACACTTGAAAAAAGCAGCTGTCGATAACAAACTGGGATCATTTGAATTTTGATATATTATAGTTATCGGTCACAACTAGTTTTCGACAACTATTTACCCAAGTCTGCGGTAGCCCTAAATGGCTACTTATCATTTATTGAAATATCTTATTACTTGTTTTGGAAAGCTATACGGCTTGTCAATTAATGCTTTTAAAAACGCTTCGCTTGGAGTATTTGAGGGGCTTACAAAAGAACATAGTGAATTATATAAAAAATCTCAGTAAAATGAGTGAAAAATTGTCTCTCTTTTCATATCATTACTATGGCTAGGAACAAGGTATTAAAGCTTTATTTTTGTTTGAAATCAGTTCAAAGTAATGCTTAAAGCAACAAACGTTTTCAAAAAGGCATACATCATCAAAGTAAGGTACGTAAAACAAAAATCATAACAAAGGGAAAGGAATGTAGTAATGATGGTAATGACGATGACGATAAGAATGATGATGATGATGATGATGATGATGGTAACGGTGATGTTGATGAATGATGATGACTTAGATGGTGATGATGATGATAATAATGATGATGGTGGTGATGATGATAATAATAATGATGACGACGACGACTATGACGACACCGGTAGCATTATGATTTTTTCCAAAGATGATCGTGGTTGTGAGTTAAGGTGATCACGAGTTGCAAATTAGCAAGGTTCCGATATCGGACATAAATGTCCAACTTGGCATGGACGAGTAAAAATATTGCGTGAGTAGGACTGGAAGGAGTAAAAATATCCAGCGATATTTTTACTCCTTTATACTAGTTTGACAGGTTTGTAGTCGCTGAAAGCCTTGATTTTCCTCAGGAATATTACTGATCGAAGTTAGTAAATAGTTTTTGAAAAGATTGTTTCTGAAAGTTAATTAAAATCAAAGTTTCGGCAAAATTAAATGTCATTACTAATTTCTGACCAAACCAGTACTGAGTTTTGACGAGCTACAAAGGTAAACTGTCCCGAAATTCAATTCTGCAGTCAACTAAATCGTCAGTTAAAATTGAACATACCTTCATTTCCTACATTCAAAACTATAACACCAAAAGCTCAAATTCTTTTCTATGGTAAATTCCACTAAGCAGCACTCGAAGGGCTGTAAGTTTAATATCTGTAGTAATTCATCGACTAATCCTTATTTTGTCCAATTATTCTCCTTGTTCTTTCTAAAGTTAGTTGTAGTTGATAAAAGCTGCAGAATGAACACTTTTTGGCCATCGTTTCCACCTTGAGATGTTCAATCTTAAATTCGCTTGCTTTGAAGAGAACCGGCCTTGCTGGAGCAGGATTAGTTTTTACAACTCGCAAGCTTTTCTCATTAAATAACCTTGAAGACCTTGAAGACGTCAAGAGCTTTATCGTTCCAATTTTCCAAAGACGTAACTTGTATAATAATATACATGAAAATATTACTCGATTCTGATTGGTCGAGAACAGTGCAGTTCAAGTGTAACACAGTGCAGAAGAGCTGTAATACAGTGCAAATTACATTTGAATTTATAATTTCAAAGTCGCATTAAGATCAATTTTTCCTTATACTGCTATTGTAAAACATAACCAACAATGCAAATATGGAGGTTTTCATTCATTAAAGTATATGTTTGTTTGAAAAAAATGGCAAAAACTATGAGGATCTGGTTGTCAGTTAAACAATTTTTGATGACTTGCGCGCGCCACTGACGCCATCACATCTCAACGAGCGCCCGCTGAAAGTTTTCTTCTCGAGATTATTTTCTCGAATTTTTTCATGTATATTATTAAAAGGTAATCATACGATTTCTCGTTCAATTTGGAATTAATTCGCACTCGTGTATTTTTCAAAGAGCTCAAATTGCACTCGCCCTACGGGCTCGTGCAATTTTGATACTCTTTGAAAAACACACTCGTGCAAATTAATTCCAAATTGAACTCGAAACCGTATGATTACCTATACTTATACTCAACAAGTTTAACAAACATAGAAGAGTTTAGTTGAAGGACGCCAGAGCGTGACTACACCTGTGAAAACTTGCTAAACCAATTTGTGCGTATTAGCCAATCAAAAACCGTCTTCAATTCCTTGCTGGTCGCGTAACACAATGAGTAACACAATGTCACACTAAGTTAAAATAGGTTCGGAAAATGCTCCTTTTCGGCTAAAATTAAGTTCCGTTGGATAATAAAAAGGCTCACCAAAAAACTGCGTGACTCGCAAAATATCCAGCCATACTCCACACAAAACTGTCTGATAATATATATTTGTTATAGTGATGGAACCAAACCTAAAGCTCCTCCCAAGCCTGCAGCAGCTCCAGCACCACCACCACAATTCAGTCCCTACAGCTCCTACGGTTATCCTTTAAATTACAATGGAAAAAAGAGAGACGAGATCTCTCCCACTGCAACAGCAATGCCTTCTTCTTCCATGCCATCACCAACAATGTCATCTTCTGATAGCTTTGATGATAACTGGCTGGACAGCTTTGATGATAAGTCAAAGGGCAAGAAACCGGCAGCAAAAACGTAAGCACATTCTTACAAATTCTGCATTTCCTCAGTTAAACGCTCCAATGAAGAATTGAAGGGAGAAGATGCAGAATTCACTGCAATAAAGCTACCATTGAGATTGCTCTACATGCAAAATATATATGTTTGCTTGCGAGCTGTATGACTTTCTATGCAACGTGAATTTCAATTGCTATATTTCACGAATCTCACTTGAAAACAAAGATATAAAGCTACTACTCCAACAAAATCATCTAAACAGTGTCTTACCTATCTTAACTAAAAGATGTGCAATTAACAGTAAACCTTAAATCCGTCAATCATTTAGTTTTGCTTGCATTCATTTATCGATCTTTTTTTTCTTTTTCAGCCCGCCAAAGAAAACAAATGTCGTCGTTGTCTTGAAGATTGGAACACAGAACAGTCCAGCTGATCCCACCCTTGCAGTACAAGAGCATTTAAAGAAGAACAAGGGACGTAGTGCCGCACCACTCGGCCAGCAAATGAAAATTCTTTCTGTAAAACTTCTTCCACCAGGTTAGTCTCCTAAGCAATGCTACCAAAAACACGTTAGAATTATGTGCATAATAGTCGACTTTAACGGTAAGGACATTTGCATTATCGTGTCATATACTACAACTACCAGAATGCTCTGCCTACTTTCTTTTGTAAAGTAATTGGTGCCAATTGTTTTACTGTCCTCAAAAGGGAATAAAAATGTGAATAAGAAAGAAAGTTCGTAGAGCATTCTGGTATTAGTCAAAACAAGTCATTAAGAGATGGTGAAAATCCAATTTTACTATTTCTTATCTAAAATTAGCATGCACATTCTTTGTTTTCCTTCCCTCACATTGGCCTTTAATTTGTTATTTAATCTACATGTATATTACTCATATCTGGCCGAAAACAAGCGGTACAGTTCAATCAATATTTTCGTACATCTGTAATCTAATAGATGTAGAAATGATGCCAGAACCAACAAAAACGTTCGCCACTAGACGAAGTTGACGAAAACCTGAGACCACTTGTAATATTGTGAAGTCCTCCATGCAAGAGTACTTTAATCACGCATGGTTCTCGACCAATCAGAAAGCGAGTAACACATAACATTATAAATTATGTTAACAGGAAGTGAACCAGTTGCTCAGCAAGTGTGTGCACCATCCTGCGCTACCACCTGCACCTCGACGTGCAGTCCAAGCTGCTGTTTCCAACAACCAAGCTACAGTCCTTACCAAGCACCTTGCGGAGCGTCATACAATCCATGTGCACCTCCAGCTCCACCACCAAAGCCCAAGAAACCAAAGGTTATTTATTCAGTCCCAAATCCAAGACCTACTTTCCATGTACCAAGGTATATTCCATCTCAATCTCTTTTTTTTTTTTCTTTCTTTTTTCTAAAAATAAGCATTGCGGGTTGGTGTATGAATCGTTTGTTATAGCAATAATATAAGGTATTTCAAATTGAGAAATGAAGCATCAATCGGGGAAACACTCATATCTGGTAATATGGGCCACTAATTAACCTAATTAACAAATTAACAACGGCTCTTCATGGTATGGAGTCTTATCTACCAACATTTGACATCGCGCCTGATCAAAATGTTATGCACGCACGAGGCGTACCCGAGTGGGTCCATAACTTATTTTGACCATGTGCTGATGTAAAATGTTGGTAAAAAAGAGTCCATACTACGGAAAGCCATCATAAATTTGTTTTCACCACAAACTGGAAATGTAATTCCTCGTCGAACTTGCTCGAGCGTGAGCGCGCGCAAAGTCAAAGCGATGACGCAAATCACTAGTATGGACTCTTGTTTACCACAGTTCTCGACCAATCAAAAAGCAGGAAACTGATTGATTGTGGTAAAAATAGAGGTTCAACTCACTCCCTGGAAAAATTTGAGTGGCAGCGGTATACAATGACACAATTTGTTTTATTCTCAACAGATGGCAGCCACCTCCTCCTACACCAAAGGCACCCAAACCAGCACCATGCACCCCAACTGTGGCAAACCCATGCCAAACTCCAGCATACAGTTACGGCTATGCAGCCCCTTCATACCAGGCTGCACCAGCGGCTGCTCCTTGCACACCAACTCCTATGAATCCATGTCAACCTCCTGCCGCTCCCGTATCAATGCAGGGAGCTGTAAATCTTCAAGGACAAGTATACTCGCACTATGGCAAGAGATCAATTGTTGCAAAGGGTTCTTCGGCCCCATGTGGTGCTCCTCCTATGAACCCATGCGCATCTTCCATGGGAATGCAGATGCCCATGGCACCACCAATGCCACCACCAATGGCACAAGGAGCCCCCTGTGGTGCTCCACCAATGAGTCCTTGTGCTCCACCAATGCCACCACCAATGCCACCACCAATGCCACCACCAATGCCACCACCAATGCCACCACCAATGCCACTACCAATGCCACAGAGTGCTCCATGTGGTGCTCCTCCAATGAGCCCATGTGCTCCTCAAATACCACTACCAGTGCCACCAATGCCACCACCAATGCCACAGGGTGCTCCATGCGGTGCTCCACCAATGAGTCCATGTGCACCTCCCATGGGAATGCAGATGCCCATGGCGCCACCTATGATGCCTCAAATGCCATTTGGTCAAATGCCGTTTAGTCCAATGCCATGCATTCCACCTAACCCTTGTGCCAAGAAACCAAAAGCAGGCAAAAAAGGCAAGAAGGGTAAAAAGGATCAGAAGGGCAAAAAAGGAAAGAAAGGCAAGCCCTACAGACGATGTGGACCTATGGTCCCCTGCAATGGATTCGGATTTGCTCCACCAATGCCAATGGCCCCACCCATGGCTCCTCCAATGGCACCACCCTGCGGAGCACCACCAATGAGTCCTTGTGCTCCACCGATGCCTCCACCCATGCCACTACCTATGCCTCCACCAATGCCACCACAAGCACCTCCATGCGGTCCCCCTCCAATGGGTCCTTGTGCTCCACCAATGGGACCCCCAATGCCTGTGCCCATGCCAATGCCTTTTGCTGCCCCCTGCAATCCACCATTCAATCCATGCATACCGCCTCCAAAGAAGCCTGCCGCTAAAAAGCCTGCTGTCAAGAAACCAGTCAAGGTACCTGGTCCTCCTAAACCAATCGTACTGCAGGGAATGGCTAGTCCATTTGCCAGTGCCGTTATGCTCCCACCACCACCACCACCATACATCCCACAACCACCAATGGTTCAGTTCACTGGAGGTAGCCCATGCTTTCCTGGGCCGTGTGCAAAACGCGGGCCAATACAGCCCCGCCCCAAGCAAGGAAAGAGCAAAAAGCCAGTAGCTAGAACCGTAACAACCGTTCAACCTAATCAACAATTATATGGAGGTATCGACTATACTCAATACAACGTCCAACCCCCAATCCAGTCAATGCCTTTTAATCCTTACGGATCTTCTTACGGATCAGCTATTCCTAGCCCAATCGGAATGCCACTTATCCCAGGCATGACTTACCCTAAGTGCCTCCCTAACCCAACTAACCCATGTAAGCCACTCAAGTTTAAGACTCCTAAATTTAAGCCAGTTATAGTTAAACTAAAGTCAACGCCAATTGAGATCAAAGTACCTCAGAATCCAAATTTGGCATCGTTGATGAATTACCCACTTTCAAACCAATGTCACCAAAGCTGCATGGCTGCGCCTGTATGTCCGTCTACCTGTTCGAAGCGTTGCTGTATGCTGAGAGGAAAGCGTCACGAGTAAAATGGAAGTCTGACTGTCTAAAGGATTTTCTTACATTAAGTCAATCAATGTCGATATTTTTAAGCAGTTAGAAAAGCCTCGGGGTCGTCATTCCATAATAATTTTCTTATGCATTCTCTCTTTTTTTTCAATTCAGCATGGAGATGGTAAGGCAAAAATGGAATAATAGAATTTCATCTACGAAAGAACTGACAAGATCGATTTAACTTATCTATCTAAATTGAGTTCTAAGCTAAACGAATTTGATAAGTTAATCATCTTTATAAACTCATAAACGTAACTTCAAAAGGTAAAAATCTCTAAATTTTTCCTCAGTTAATTAACCTAGAAAAGCACTAAAAAGTCGTTGAACAGACGATGCTGAAATATAGGTACGGGCACCACACAATGGAATCAGTTTAAAAAATAGTTTATGCTTTCCGAATAGACTTTACCATTTACTGTTGAAGAAGAGACAGTGCATCGGAAGTACTCATTTCTAACATATAATTGGAAGTTAGAAATGCTTCTTTATAACAATGATTAATGTAAATACATGCATCAGCTAAGTGATTTTGAGCATGACACGCAAACACGATGTGTATTTTGACTTCTTATTCAACAGCAAAATGTTGGTCCAAAATAAGTTTTTTTTTTCGTTGAGAATAACATTGTATTCAAGAGTCTTAATAATATAGAATAACCAGTAAGTAGGAGTGTGGAATCATTTTTCTTGGTTGCCTCCGACGTAGATAAAGCTGTAGATAGAACGGCTTTTTAGACGTTGATAATTGTTGAGATTAATGTCATAATAAAGGCCATATAACTCACAGTATACTGTAATCTTCTGTTTTCCTTTATTTTAGTTTAAAATAAAACAAAGTAATTTCCTTGAATTTTTTTAAAGAGAAGAGAGGGAGAAAGAAAGACAGATAGACAGACAGACAGACAGACAGACAGACAGACAGAAAGGAAGGAAGGAAGGAAGGAAGGAGATAATAGACGAAATGGCTATTAAAAATGAAATTTTCCTGAGGTTTTCGGGTCATTTGTACTCTATCTGCCTCAGAGGTGATCTCACCCAATCATGTCTGATCAAAATTTCTGGAAGGAGCGTCTATCGTATATGTTTGAAACAGATGTTGGAAAAAACACATACAAATTACACTAATGGAAACAACATGAGTGTGACGTATTACTTTATGAAAATTTGGTGAAAATTTGATCAGATTAGTTAAAAACAAAGTAACTAATTAAATGTCAACATGGTGGTTTTTTTATGTTGGTCAGTTCTTCTAAATAAGAGTTCTAAAAGTAAACACTGTACATCAACAAAGTGAATAAGATGTTCAAAATATTTAGAAAATATAGTCATAGTCATATTGATTAACTTGATCAAAAGACAAATTTTTCTATATTTTTTGGCACAATTAACTTACAAAGTTGGATAAAAATGGAAGGGAAATATGATTTTTAAAAGTTAAAAGCCGATCTTAAAGATTCTTCTTTCTTCCTCTTCTAAGTTCTCTTCAAAGGCCTTTTAATTCCACAGTAGAATTGTCTTATTTCATTATGTCACAGCTTGTTTATGAGAGGGACAGAATTGTCTAGAACAATAGAAATTCAAACAAAAATTTCCTCTGCTAAGAAAAGTCTGGCTTCCAAAATTAATATAAGATGTATTGTACGAAATACAACAAGGGATGAATGGAAACTTGTAACACCGTAAAAAGGAGATAACTTACTGCAGACATTTCGAGCCTTAGCCCTTTGTCACAAATTTTGGCTGTATTTTGCTTCTAGCACAAAATTATAATCATCTTTTTCTCTCAAACAGCCCTGATTTTTGGTGTTTCAGATGCAATAAAGTTGTTGGCTTTTTTTGTTTACTAGATTGAAAACTATAAAGTTTTGGCCAGATTTATGTCTGTATGTCAGCTCTTGATGATTTAATTCTGTCTTTCCATAATGGAATGTTTAACTCTTGTATGTAGCTTAAAAAGCCTGTTTGTGACATGAAATACTTATTTTGAGAAACCTATGACAAGTGTAGTAGCAACTACATGTAAGAGATTACTAAATTGTATTATCTTTTAATTAAGCCTAACGGCTTCAAGAGGTCTCCTTGCCATCTTTCTATTATAGATATTGTAAAAAAAAGTCTTCTGTTATATTGATATTGTAAAAAATTTTGTTGTTGTTATTGTAAACTTATATGAATGGCGAATAAAAGAAATAAAAAAAGAAATAAAAAAAGAAAAGAAATCCTGTTGCTATTGTATTTTGCTTGCCTGGGATGCCATTTGCAGTCAGTCACATGTTATTTAAAAAGTCCACCATAATGGATGGCAAAATGATGCACAGGGCATTTAAAACAAAGACAAGTCAAGCTTGACTAGTTGGAATCCTTTTGTTTTGGAGGCTTTCACATTGCTTTGCCATTCAGCATGGCAGATTTTTGTACCACATGACCAGTTGATGCAAAAGGCCTATATGCCTATATTTAAAGGAACTGTGTGTAATAAATATGCAGTCCCAAAATTATTTTCCCCCAATTTTAATGAGTCCCAGTCCTTTTTCAGAGAAGTTTGGTAAGGTCATGATACTACAGAATGGTTAGGGGAGATACCTAGTCAAGCTCAATATTTGTGTTGATTTACTAGAGATTAAAGGGGGTCTTTTCAACATTTAATTTTCTTCCTTAAAATTTGATAAAATTCAATGAAATACTCACATTATATGTAATCTCACTCTGAAGATGGCAGTCATACTGCCAAGAAATACATGCCAGTAAAAAACTTCAAAAGTGTTGTTCTTTCTCTTAGATTCATAGTACATGTACATTTGCTACTTTTACGTCCACTTGGTCACAGTGTCTTCTTGTTGTTCTTAATAATCTTCTGAGTTTCAGGCGATTTAACATGAGTTTAGATACTTTCTCCCTGCCACACATAAGAGGTGTGATACTGAGTATTTCATTGAATTTAGTCATGAAATTCTGAGGCAAAAAATCAAATGTCCAAAAGTCCCCCTTGGGCTACCTGTGTCTTAACCCCTTTCCCAATCAACATAAAAAATTCAGAGTTTATACATTTATATTAACCAGTGTACACTGTTAAAATAATTAGCAGATGGTCATAAGGGCAGTCCTTATCAAAGTGAGCCATTTGTACCAGAAAATGAGATGATCAGATCTTCCAAAAGCATGATACCAAGAGAAATAGAAGAATGTGACGGATTGAGCGTGCTGATATTCGGTAAGACTCTGATACTGTGGTGCCATGGGCAAAAGTGGTTGTATGATTTATCTTTTCAAAAGTATAGAATTGGAACGGGGCTTTACCAATTCAATACCATAGATCATAAACATATCGCCGGATACTGAGAAGTGTGAACAAACCACTCCAAATACAATCACATCGAAAAATTCAATCACTTCTAAATGATCAATCGATTTATGGACCATATTTACATGGAAAACATAAATTAAATATTGAAAAAAAACTTACCAACAGAAGATATCTTTAATACTCGGCTTCTTCGACAAATGACAACTTTCAACTTGGCGCCATTACTAAGAAGACCGCTGGGCTGTGATCGCGGTTTCGCGGCAAAACCACAGGAAGCCCATCCGTGCACGGTAAGTACTTCTAAGTATTTAAAAGATGATTCAATGTTATTATTTTTTCCAAAGGTGTTCTTGGTTCTACTACCACATATGCAAGAGTTGAAAGGACATAAATGTTCGTCTTCTTTTTACCAAAACAGAGTCTGACAGCTGTCATCTTAAAATGGATCATCTCTCAGTGGCCAATCTCATGCTACTTGCTACGTTATCTTGTATACAAGCTTAAGCAACTAATAAAACGCTTGGTTTGACATCAAATAATGTCGGAAACCCCGGAAATGTGTAATAAAATTTGCAGAAACCTATTTTTAGTGAAAACATGATTTTAATAGCGAATTTTCTAATATCAAGAAATCGTTGCGGTTTTCGGGCTTCCTGTGGTAAACAAACCGCGGGTCCCTGTTTCAGTACACTTGTCCAGTCCTTGTTCGGCCAAAATCAAGATGGCGCTACTGAATTCCTCAAAATAGCAAATCGATCTTTTTACTCTCTAAAATTAGTGTTCTTGAGTATTTTTGGTTAGATCCTTAGTAGTAAAAATCCCCATTTCACCCAAAAATTACTAAACTAAGTAGCCACTAAATCTTCCACTAGAGAAATCACTAAATTTAGTCGTCGCTAAAAATGGTAACTATATGAGGTACTTGACTTGAGTATCTGCGTACTGACGGCGTGCAGATTTCTATTCCACAATTAATAAAAATGAGAATATCGAGTGAACTAGTTTGGACTGCGTCGGTGTATAAGATACAACAAGCCTGGAAGAATTGAAACTTGTAACACCGTAAAAAAGGAGATAGAGCAGATTTCGTATGAGTGTGACAAACTACGGCACGGTCACGGCGCGGCACGGACATGGCACGGAACCTCGCCTGCTGATTTCTTTACAAATTTACAAAGACATCAGCAGGCGAGGTTCCATGCCGTGTCCATGCCGCGCCGTAACCGTACCGTAGTTTTTCACTGACACTCATACGAAATCTGCACTAGAGTCGTTTTCGTATGAGTGGGAAACTTACCGCGCCGTACCGTGACCGTGTCAGAGCCGTAATGTCTATAAAAACATTCGAAATTCATGCCGTAACCGTATCGTATCGTAACCGTACAGTGTTCCCACTCATACGAAAACGACTCTAACTCAGTGCTGACGTTTTGAGCCTTAGCCCTTCGTTGGAGCATTTTACTGTGACGAAGGACCGAAGGCACGAAACGTCAGTAAGTTATCTCCTTTTTTACGGTGTTACAAGCTAAGCTTCCATTCATCCCTAGCTACATTTAAGGAAATCATTTTGACAAGGATGCACTGGGTTATGTTACGCGCCATGAAAAGCTGAAGTCACGCATTTCGTTGAGTTACTGAGATCTCACATTTCAGTTTAAAACATGAACCACTAGACTTAGTGACTGTCAATAATCAATAATGATGTCCGGTTAAGCCCAAATGTTTTACTAAAAGGTAGTCGAGTAATAGGGGCGGTCGGTCTAGACCGTAATTACAAAATGGTCGTTTTAGAGGTCGTAGCTCGTGGAGGTTCTTCTATAATTAAAAAAGTGTGGTCGTGTACTAATAGAGGGTGATTGACTATTAGATGTGACTGTTTGCTCGGAGACTCTATAATGTAATTAGCAAGCGATCGTTTAATAGGGAGTGATCACTCATGAAGCCTTCAGAGTACTGTAAAGGCTGGTAAATACGAGGAACAAAATCATCAAACTTTTCGCGTAAAATTGTTGCGAGTTGGAACTTCCACGACTAATTCGGCACGCTGATTGGCTAGTTTGATTAAAATGTTGCGTGCAAGTTGGACGATCAAAGTGATGAAAAACGAGCAACAAAAAGTACATTGTTGCGAAAAGTTGACTCATGGTCTACTTTTCGCAACAAGTTTTTCCAGCTCGCAAGATATATGCTTTAGAACAATGTTAGAATGAGCTTTTATCATGTAATTTCCTAAGTCACAGTACAGAAATATAATTACCATAGCTGGAAAGAGCATGTCAAAATTAGTAAAACTGTGAAGTTTGAATGAAGTAACTTTCAAATGCAAACTCACGAAGATATGAATTTTCCGAAATCGAATTAATTTTTGTATGAAAACATTCGCTAGCAAAGGTTTTCTTACAAATTCACACTTTTCATATTATCGCGAGTTTTGGATTTAATTCCTTCAAACTTCACTGCCTTGCTAATTTTAACATCAAAGAGCAGTGCTCTTTCCAGCTATGGTAATTATTTTTCTGTTTTACGAATTTAAAAATGCCTGATAAAAGCTCATTGTTGCGTGACAATTCAATTTGGGAACGGAGCAGCTCCGTTCCCAAATTGAATTGAGCAACATCGTTTTACCGTTTTACCGTTTTACCGATGTTCGGCGGCAATTTTGATGATCTTGTTTCTCCTATTTACCCGCCTTAAATTTCCTTTCAATGAGAAAGTAGAAAACAGACTCCAGAGAGGTATTTTCTAAGGCGACCTACAGCATTTCATAAAATATTTAATATTTTCTCAGTTACGTTTTTATTTCCAAATACCAATATACTGCATAGGAAAAATATATATACATGAACACTATAAAATAACTGAGTAAGCATTGAGTGTTGGTTAAATTTACTTAAAGAAAGAATAAAAAAATCAATACTACTTTGTCGGCAAAAATCATTTAGTTATTGCTCATCAAGAAAGCCGAGTCACAAATATAATACGAATCGAATCAAACAAAAATACTTATTAATTTAATTTGAAGAAAATTGAGAGGCAGATGCACCGGAAGAATAACAGTAAGATACATTTCAGTTTTGCATGCAATTAGGTATAGATGCTGACATTATAATATATTTAACTATCTAATTATAACCTTTCTTTATACCTTCATTCCTTGCTTGCTTGCTTGCTTCCTTCCTTAGTTTGCTTCCTCTTGCTTCCTTGCTTCCTTCCTTCTTTCATTCCTCTATTCCGTCCTTCTTTCCTCCCTTCCTTCCTTCCTCCCTCCCTTCCTTCCTTCCTTCCTTCCTTCCTTCCTTCCTTCCTTCCTTCCTTCCTTCCTTCCTTCCTTCCTTCCTTCCTTGCTTCTTTCTTTCATTTTTTTTCTTCCTTCCTTTCCTGCTTCCTTTCTTTCCTCATCCCTCCCTTTTTTCCTCAGTAATGCTGTCTATATGAAAAAATGTTAATTAATGTTTCAACCACAATAGCAATATAACTTCTAGTAAATGTTTTTGCAGCTGTTAAAAATCTTACTGTGTCAAAACAAATTGAAAACCTGCTTTCATTATTTGTTCACCGCTTTGCCATATATAATTTCTCAAAATAGTATAGTCTATGATTATATATGACACATAAAAATCAAAGAAATCATTTCAATAACTGAAGGAAGTGCGCGCGCTATATTTGCCGGTGAAATCTGGGAATAGATTTCGGCTCCTTTAAATAATTTGTAACCCTGGCCTTGTAAACTTGTTTCAAGGATGTGCATAAAAAAACATATGCATGCATAAATTATGTACTTAAACTTGATCTAAACCTAAACAAAACCCAAACAAATTAATCATTATAATATAGTTATAAGGCAGGAACCATTTGCGCAGACGCTAACAACAATGACATAACTTCTGGGCCTGTTTGCTCGAAGGTGGGATAGCACTGACCCAGGGTTTAGCCGAAAGAAAACCTTTGCATTTAACTCTTGGTTAGCACTAAACCCCTTTCGAGCAGCAAGGCGCGCTGATCATGAGAGCTTGCTTACTTGAGAGGCTTCAAGTGAGGATGTGCTGTAAAAGGAAAGCAAAAATAAGCTTGTTGTGCACTGTCGTGAACAATAGTCCAGTTCCGAGATATGCTTCACCTTCCAAATACAAAGGATTTAGAACGAGAATACGTGCTAGCTAAACCTTTTGTCTTGTTACGAATGACTGAGCTTTATGCACGTAGCCTTGTCTTGATACTTTTATTTGTATATGTGGCAAGTGAAGTTTATCTCAGAACGTCGGCTATTAAATATTAGTTTAAATTAAATAGTTACATTTTTCCGTTTGCACAAAGCTGAAATATAGAAAATAGTTAAGTACCGGCTACAAAACAAAGAAATTTAAGCAAAATCATTTCAATTAACAAGGATTGTCAGTGCAGTCATTTATTCTTATTTTTTGTTAGCAAATTTCGATTAAAGCAACATTGCATTTGCAGAATAAAGGTGTAGTACTCAAAACTAGAGGCCTACTCTGGGGTCTAAACTCGTCTTAACTCGCAGCGTGTTCAGTAGACAAGAGTGAGTTTAGGCGAGTTAAGGCAAGTTAGGGTACGGTAAAGTGCTCCTTCCCCAACCCTGCGAGTTAAAGCGAGTTGAGGCGAGATAAGGAAAATAGCCCCTCCTCGTTTACTTCTATGAAATCCTATGCGAGCTAAGGCGAGTTAGTGCGAGTTGAGGCGAGTTAAGCAAATTGACATCCTCTTTTGGTACTGCGAGTTTGTGCGAGTTAAGGTGAGCTTATAGACCCGAAAGTAGGCCTTCATCAGTAGATAACTGAAGACAAGTGAACTGCTGTTGAGCACATTTCAATGAGAATTGGCACACACACACACACACACACACACGCACGCACACACACAGTCAGTAGCCAATTTGGGAGTGTTATACAAATCCGGACTGAACACATGCACACACACACACAAGTTACAAATCCGGACTGAAATTCAAATCAACGTTTTTGGTGGCAACTATTGTTTGGTCTATATTGGAAATCAAAAGATGAAGAGTTGGTAACCATGTTGGGTGGATGAACGACAGACGCAAATGCGAAATCTATATTTCTCGAAGTTCATCCAATATGGCTGCCCTGATGTTTTTTGCAACTCAGTAATTGTCAGGCAATGTCATTCAGGACATCGAATCCATATATACACAATTTAAAAGCAGTTTTTTCAGTTAGGCCTACAAAGCCCATGCCACTCATCGACATATCTGAATACCAATGTTGGAATTTCAAAAGACTGCTTTTAGGGAAAGGAAACACTGAAAAACACAGAAAATATCTATTTCTTCAGGTGATTAGGTAATGATGATAATATATGATATGAGATATCACGCCCAACTTTAATAAACAAACTTTTGACGACAGACACACATGATTTCTGTGAAGTTTCTAGGGTTTCACGGTGAATGTTTAAGTGTTTATCTATAACGACGTTTCGACGATCCTTTGGTCGTCTTCTTCAGGTCTGTCTCTTTTCTAATAAGAATATTCAAGAAAAAGAGACAGACCTGAAGAAGACGACCAAAAGATCGTCGAAACGTCGTTATAGATAAACACTTGAACATTCACCGTGAAACCCTAGAAACTTCACAGAAATTATGAACGCACGGCGAACCGAAAGCTTCAGACACACATGCTTGAGGCGTTCAGAATATTTTCGGCAAATTTCTCCGTCAATTTACGTTTCTGTAAAACTTAATTTTGCTTAAAAGATTAAATAAATATAATAATAAATTTGTAATTTGTCTGGATTAAGAGATGGACACTGAATCGTTTAGTGGTTTTACTAATTTTCCTGAATTTTGTACTTAACGTTTTTCTTTTTTCAAATTCGGAAAATCTCACTAATAAAACAACTAAGAAATCGAACTGATTTTTGCCTTCATCAGTGTGGCAAAAACACCTTTTTTCTTTCTTTGAAGACATCAGTGCTTTCTGACGAATCCTCTTACAGTTCTTAAGTTCTTTGAAATAGAGATTGAGTGGTCTTTCGCGGTTTATATTAAAGTACGAATCCTTCAAAGTTTGACTGACGCACTCACTTTGCAAAGATGGCTAAACTTTAGTGGCATATGGCTCTCCTCAATATTATAGTTTACAGGGCAACAAACACGAAGGATAATTGAAGTCCTTTAGACTTAGCGATGAAATCAGAATTTGTCCAAACATCGATTTCTCCACAAAAGCAGGCATTCAGAACATCTGGATTATCATTATCGATTTGATCTTTTTTCTTATAAATCCCCAAAGCAATCATTTGTTATAATAGCATTTTTGTTCGGGGTTTATTAAGAACAAAAGCTTACCAACCTTGTATTGATTCGCTTTATTTATTTTTATTCCCGAAGTAATAATTGAACGAGTGCTTAATCCTCTTAGAAAAATTTACAGATATCCGTACAATTAACAAGAACGGAAGTCAAATTTGTGAATCCAACACGCTGGGACGATCGAGAACATATTAACTTGAAATAATTATGTTAAACTTTCTCGAGCAAACTCTAAAGTTAGCAAATATATGCAAATGAACTAGCACGGAAGCTAGTTAAAGATACGAGAATCGAACATTCTAGAAAGTTTTAAGTCATATTAAATCGAGATAATTCTATTCAAAAGGTGCTTTCATCAAAATGTGTTGTTTGTGGGTATAGTATTTACATTTCTAACCATTTATTGTTGTCAAAGTATCGCCAATATTGAACAGAAATAGTATAACCTGTCCAGTATTTTATTTGCATAGTTATTATATTTAAGGTCGTTTACGCGGTAAATTCAATGAAGGCGGTGTTTGTTCCAATGTAATATTTTTGAGGGTTTTATGAAATTACTGACACCTGTTCTTTGGCAGTAATTATAGCATGAATAATCTTAATCTTTGAAATTCATGCCTATCGTTAAGAAGACTTGACTTCAGGAAAAATATTCTCAAGAACAGCTCTTTCGGCTAGTGAGATAGAGGTTTGAAATGCATCCCGAGAGAGCGCAATATGTAGACATTTCTCAATATTAGATTAGTTTGCTGAAACAATCTGATTAAGTAGGTAATCTTGAAAAAATATTAAAGCCAAAATTAGGATTTACAGTTGTAATTACTTCGGCGAAGTCATGGAAGTCATAATGATACAGCTCACTTAAAGTAAAAGCACTTGATCACACACCTTTAAATAATGAGTTGGAGTCTTATGTTTTTTGTTTTTTCCAGGCCGGCGCTAGAGAAAAAGTAAGGTCCATGAAATAAAATATTACAAAAAGAAAACATTTCTTTTGTCATCTAATTAAGGCTTCAAAGAAATCCGCGAGGCAAACATAACAATAAAATTCGCTTATTCAGAATGAACAAATTCTTTCTTTAAAATGCATTTGTACGCATTTATACTTATTTTTATACATTCTTTTTATCCATTTCGTCTCCTCCTTTGTTTGTTTTGTTTTGAATTACATTCTTTTAGCCATATTAAACCTTTTAGGATGTATAACAAATCAAACAATAGATTCAAATTCATTTTTATAGAATGATTTCAGAATGATTTCGTGTCAAAGAAAATGTAAAAATAGATTTCACTTACGCAATATCAACACTGTGAAGAAGCGATATAGACAGTAATCCAATTACCAAGCAAGAGTTTACATTTCTGCAAATCAAAATTAGTGAGCGAACAACGGTCCAGATGTCTTATTTATCAACTTTTTTCGCCTTCATCACGCTGGAGTGATATTCTAAAAATAATCATTTTACTTGGAAAGGTGTCCACCATCCAATTTTTATGGTCTGCAAATATGAAATTGAAAAATTTCGTCGCAATTGTTTATAAAATGGAAAAGGTACGAATTTTTGAATTTGCGAGAATTTACATGGAAATGTTTGGACGGGCAAGTACATCCGCCCTCCCTACATGTAATTCTTTGTAAAAATTCTAATTTCCCAACGTATATAACTATTGATTTAAAAAGCAAATGCGACAAAACTTTGTAATCTTCCACCTATCGATATGATAAATTTGACGGTGCACTCCTTTTTCCACTATGAAGATCATTTTAGAATATAACTCCAGAATGATAAAGAAGCGAATTTGAACGAATTCTTTTACACTTTCATACTAATATCGTCAAACCAAACCATACTGTCTAGTTGTTTTTGAGGAGTTGTTTTACCGACCAATTTATAACTAACATCTGCTCTCTGCCAAAGCAATTTTCACTTTTAATATCTTTCTCCAATTTTTAAGACCATGAAGATAATTTAAATGACTCGAAAAGTAATCAACTTCCGTAATGATTCCAGATAAGAGAAAACCATTACAGCAGTTAACAGTTTACTATTCAAAAATAAACCTGGCACTCTCGGTTTGCATTCAGTTGTCCAAAAAGTGTTACTGTTTTAAATAATATATTTGTATCTATTGTAACTATAATATTTCAACTGCAATGAAGTGGCGATTAAGCGTAGGAGTGTCTATGTTAGGGCGTCTGAAATATTTCGGACACATCCATATATGATGTAATTACAGGATGAATTACAGTTTGAAGCCATCCGTTTCGTAATAAGGAATATGTTTTCTTTAATATTCAAAGAACCTGTTTAGACGAATAGAAAATTGCTGACAACCAAACCAAAACAGCCCTAGGCATATGGTTTGCTCAAGAGTGCTCATCGATAACTTTATTAAAGAAAATTCAAGGTAAACTCTCATCTTTTGTGACAAAACTGATCATCATTACCAAGATAATAAGATAACTGTCACCCACACCCAATAAGGCCGCACGTCTTCTCTCATAACATTGTTTGAGAGTGTTACAATAGAATCGATTAGAAAGCTACGAATATTGGTGATCGCGATTTCAATCTTTGGGCACTATTACGCAGACGCTTGTTATCTGTTTTTTAAATGACTTTCTTGCAGTTACTCTCATCCAGAACTCACGAGACTCGAATTCGTTAAGATCAGCGCGCTAATTTCAACCGGAAATTTACCTGGTGGCTTCGCGTGTTTAGAGTTGGAAAAGTTTTCTCTAGGCGGACGCTTGAGAGGAAAGATTTCAATCAGATCAATTCCTGGAAGACGGAAGAGCATTTCATGTCAAAATGGTGTCTAAGACAATTTTTATTGTTATGATTATTGGTACGATTATGCTAAGCGAAGTACGAGCTAAAGGATACATCAGGGATAAGTATGGTAAGATTTTTTGAATACTTCTCCTAATTTCATTTGCTTGTAGGGTTTGCGCGCTCCTGTTTAGCGAATTGACTTTGGGATCTAGATAAATGGATTAACTGTTTGACATGGCAAAGACATCCTTGGTTTTTCTTTCTTTCATAAGTTTTTCTATCAGCTTATGACCCAATTATTTAAATTCAAATTAGAAGAATAACCACAAGAGTGGGGAGTGACCGACTTTGAAGAAAATATGAACAATTTGTCCTTGAAAAGGAATCCTATCTCACGAATTCCTTTCCAAGAATGAAGTACAAAGTTATGATAAAATTTGATAAAGTCAAAGCCATGCAATATTTTCGATATTTTTATTTCAAATATGTTATTAAAAAAAGTTTGAACAAAAGATCTGAATTATATACTGGTGAATATTTAGGGGCAAATGCCGACTTATTTAAAAAGAATACTGTTCTAAACCAAGGACATTTTGAACCGAACCATGTACATAATGTCAACCACAACAAGATTAACCCTCTCTTTCAAAAACAGCGGTTTTAAGACAATTAGAACTAAAGGACCTTAGACCTTAGAGCGAAAGCGTCTTTACTGCGGTTTGGACAGCTCTTACGTAGGACTATCATTTATTTTCTCTTTGAAGAGCATTGCTGGATTCATAACGCTTGAAAAAAATTTGGACATCGATATATTTACAGTCAGACTTGCGTAACCATATTGAAGCCTCGTGGAATCAATCAACCAACAAAAATGCTATGTTTAATTCAAATATCGATAAGAATTCAGAAATAACAGGAACCACGTCTATAGCTGTCATGCTGATCAAGATCAATACAGAAAGGGCATCCAATGGATGGTAAACTAACCAAGCTATCTAAATCACCTGCAAAAAATTAGATATCGATAAATGAATGAACGCGCTCTACGGGACTATCTACGAGTTTGGTAATCTGACTGTTTCTCGTATAGATTTTTGTATACAACTTTGTAAGAGCTCAAATAGGTTTATCATTCGACAGTTATGAAAATACAACACTGATATCTCGGGACTCAGTGGTTACAGTCCTACTGTTTCTCATAGAAAAAAATTGTTCTACGCTATTGTGGCAAAAAAAATCTCCAGAAGGTTTATTATTTGACACCTATGAGAATACTCAGTAATGATACAAAAGCTATGCCTCTGTCCTACTGATTCTTGTTTAGGTTTTGTATACCAGCTTATGCATAAGCGGAACAATTGTGGTAAAAATGTGAAAAAGGTTCATAATTTGCAGTAATGATACCAAGGGACGGTATTCAATCCGACTGTTTTTCATATGAATTTTGTACAAACGCTCATAAAAATATTATTTAGGAAAGAAAAACCTCTAAATATCAATAACTACAAAATAGCTATAAAGATAGGCCACATCCTATATATATATTTTGTCTAGCAGAACACTAGGTAAAAACTGTTCAGTAGGAGTCTTACAAGTAAAATAGTTTTGGCGAGCAAAAAAATGGCAACTGGCAAAAAATAGATCACAATTCTGTTGAATGATAAAACTGAATTATAACTTGGACTAGTGTGGCTACATAATGTTAATTACACTTTGGGTAAACAGGTCCGAATTCCTGAAAGGCCGACTGTGCTAATCAAGGAAACTATTGGTTTTAATCCTGAATTAAGAATAATCGGGGCTACAGGAACCAGCCCCTGATCACTAAATTTTCGCTTTCAACTGATAAACTAAAATGCAAAGAACTGAAGAAAAATGGCAAAAAAAATTAAGGAATTAATTCGGTCAAATTTGGTTTACAAAAGCTCGGTAAATATGACTGTTTCATCTATTTTTTATGAAGCAGTTTTTGATCTCAAATGAGATCCGAACAGAATCATAGCAAAAAAAATGTTATAATTATATTCTATTTTATCTATCAAGGATAATGATCTCGAAAACGATTTGATAGGAATTACGTTTGCAAAAGAAAAATAAAGATAGAAAAATCCAGAATAGAACAAAAAAGATGATTCTCTAGATAATTATTTCGCTCGCCAAGCCCACTGGGTAAGATTATAGTCTCTAATTCCCTGACGTGAGATCTAGAACTGCCTCATGTATCAATTTATGAATGCCGTTATTGATATACATATTTCTCTTATAAAAACCTGCCAACTAGAAATGGACTTAGACTGAAAAGACTGTGCAGGGGGGGGAAGGGCTCTATTAGCAACCACTAGACCACGACTTTCAAACGACCGCTTATTGAAGACTCCGTGTCGACCGGCATGCAACGCGCGCTCAATCAATAATTTCGTACTGTATACAAAATTCAACAAAATTGAGCCGTTTGAAATTATAATCTCAAAATATCAAAGCCATCAAGTCTTATTTTCTTAAAATATCACCACAAACAGTTTGTATAGGAGCCCATAAGTCATGGGCTGTTGTCAATTAATGTTAGTGCAGCCTTATATCCGACCGCTCGACCATAAGTTATGGGCTCCTGGTTTGTATGCCTATACATTTTAGCAGAGGACGAGAGGGGAATAGGCATCAACATAACAACAAAAAATGTGCGCGTTGTATGTCGGTTGACTGTCGAATCCCCATTGGGCGACCACATTTGACGCACTAAAAATTGGTCGTTTAATAGAGGGCTTGCTTGATAATGTTTCAGTTACCAAAAATGAAATCAGCCATAGATTAATATGAGCGGTCGTTTAATAGTCGAGCGGTCGGGTATGAGGCTCCTCTGACATTAATTGACAACAACAACAATGAAACAACCAGACCGGAATAAGAACAAAAAGTTCACTGCGAATAACAGGTGCATCCAACAAAAATTTGAAACAAAGGAATATTGATAAGAGGAAAGTCAAAATAGGAGCGTTAAATATGTATGAGTTAGATCGGAAAACGTACTTCAAAACTAACAGAAAGACGAATTCCATTATTGATAACGAAACCGCGGAAAATTAAGCGATGAGAGGTACGAAAGGTATATTATATTTTAGCGTTTAATTTTTTTCCCTAGCTTAAATTATTTTAAAGAATCATGGTTTTACTTTCATAATAAATTTTCTTCGGGATTCAGTTAATCCTTTAAAATTAAATTAATTAAACCAGTTGTTAAAATTAAACCTCAATTAACAAGTACAACAACAAGAATCTCATGAATAAAACCTTTCAACTTCTTCAAAAATAATTAGATAAATAAACAATGAACGAACGAATGAACGAACGAATGAATGAATGAAATGGATGAATACATGAATGAAAAATGAATGGAGGTTGTAGTTATTCACCTTAGGTGAGAAGCGAAAGGACGTTTGTACCAGCATTGAGATCAGCAAAACACTGATCAGCTTTGAAGCTTTTCTCCTTTTGTCTATTAAAAGGAATCAATTCAAAAGCTAGTGCAACACCAAACCTATACAATTTTATCGATATTTTTCATCTATATGTAAGTTAAAACACCTGGCCTTGCGAGATTTGTTATGTTGAAAACAATGGTTGTCATGGAAACTATAAGGCTAGCACGAAAAAGACGCATTTATGCAGGGTTAGCATCCTTTTCAAGAAAAGGTTGATTATCAACACTCTATTTTTTCTCGCTGGCATTTTTGAATAATTTACCTTGACTCGAGGCTAACCTTGAGTTTGTGCGTCGTCTGTTGTCAAATTTTCCACCTGCAGTATCATCATGCAAACTCGTAAAAGGTCTATTTGAAAAGCGAGGGAAAAGACGAAGAAACGCGCACACGTTTTTTTTTTTACTTTTTGATCTGTTTTTTTTTTTTTATTCTATTTCTTTTTACACTTCATCTATTGAAATATTTCATTGTTCATCAGCGAAAGCTTTACTTGAGAAATATTTCATTGTTCATCAGCGAAAGCTTTACTTGAGAAATACGCCAAACGTGAACGTGAAGACCCCAAAAAATGGTACAAAACTGAACTCTCTGATAAAAATATCAAAAGAGCAGCTCCACCACAAGGATGTGCAACTTGCTGTGCCGCATGGTGGTAAGTAAACTTTGTTAGTCAGGCAGTCGATCGGTCAGTCGGGCGGGCGGCCGTCGGTCGGTGGGTCAGAACTCAGCCGGTCAGTCAGTCAGTCAGTCAGTCAGTCAGTCAGTCAGTCAGTCAGTCAGTCAGTCAGTCAGTCAGTCAGTCAGTCAGTCAGTCAGTCAGTCAGTTGGTCAGTCAGTCAGTCAGTCAATCAGTCAGTCAGTCAGTCAGTCAGTCAGTCAATCAGTCAGTCAGTCAGTCAGTCAATCAGTCAGTCAGTCAGTCAGTCAATTAGTCAATCAGTCAGTCAGTCAGTCAGTCAGTCAGTCATCAATAAAATCAGTTAGTCGGTCGGTCAGTCGCACATGCAAGCGTCTGTCACTCTAGCTCTCTCTCACTCAGTCGATCGGTTGGTCATTCCTTCAGTTAGTTCAGTCATGGTCAGTCAGTCAAGCAGGCAAGCAGGTCTGTCTGTCTGTTTGTCTTTATGTATGTATGTCTGTCTGTCCGTCATATCTTCATAATATCAAAAATTTTCCTTATCTGCCTGACACTCATTCCTCAACTTGGTTTACATCCACAGGTGTAGAATGGTAAATGAGGCCACTTGTAATTGCCACAAGAAATAAATTAACATGGGAACACATATATATTATATATATATTATAATAATAAACGTGCAGTAATAATGTACTACAGGACTCGCAAGACTGTAATCATTTTAATTCAAGAGACAAGGCACTCATAATGTATGTGGACTTCTACAAGATTCATTTCTCATATGGTGAATTCAGCACAGCGGTATATTTTGTTATGAAACATTTGTTTGAGTATCCATGCATACAAACATAAAAATAGAATTGACTGTAAAAACAACTAGAATAGCTACAAAATAAATCATGACAACCGGTAACGCTATGTCATCTTTACTTGTGTTCTTGAGGGAAAGAAAGGGGGAGGGAGGGAGAGAGAAGAAGGAGAGAAAGAGAAGACTCAACAGTAACTAAGAGGAGAGGAGAGCATAAGTAAACAGAAAAATGTGGTGATTGCTCGTTTCAGATGTCAAATACGAAATCCTTTCCTCTCCTCTCCTCTCCTCTCCTCTCCTCTCCTCTCCTCTCCTCTCCTCTCCTCTCCTCTCCTCTCCTCTCCTCTCCTCTCCTCTCCTCTCCTCTCCTCTCCTCTCCTCTCCTCTCCTCTCCTCTCACTTATAGTGAAACATAAGGGCGCGCATTAAAAGCTAAGAACCAGCAGTTCTTTGTATTATTCCCTTTGTTCATTTTTCTGGATGTGTATGGACAGATGGAGTTACGAAATCCCGTCCGCGAAGAGCTCCGCTAATAATTAAAATTTCTAAAAACAATTTCAATTTATCATTTTTTTGTCCCTGTAATTAAAAGAAAAAACCGGTACGCGAGTTTCTGTCCCACTACCTACAATTGTCATCGCTTAAAATTACGTGAATTCACTTTTGTGTTAATAATGTCAGTGTTAATTAATCATTTCGAACTTTCTCAATTAATTATTTAAGCAAAAATGCTGGACTATATCAAGATATATGACGTTTTCGAACTTTAATTTGTATACGTCTCCAACAGTTCTGAGTCAGTTAATTTCCCTAATTTCAATGGATATTTCGTGCATCCTTGGATATCTTTGACATTTTTAAACAAAGGTATTTGTTCCGTTGAAAAATATTATACAAAAGAATCATGCCCTACGCCCTTGAATTCACCGTAACATTCTCTGCTAATTATAGCAACATAAATGTTAGGATTTGATTATTAAAAATTTTCGCCTCCCATTGGCAGATAGGACTTTAAAAATTAATTCCAATTTTAAATCTTATATGGGGTAAGTCATAGCTTAGAAGCAATTAGGGATTAACCGAAGATCCAAGGTGCTAATCAAGTAGTTCTCTAAACATATCGTTAAGGGTTAATTTAACTCCGCTTAAAAATGGCCAAATTTCTTCACTTTTTGGTAATCCTGGGGATAATCTTGAGTGTCATGGAACGAGCAGACAGCAGATCTCGGTTTGAAAACATCGACGAGGATGGTAAGACATAATACTGTATAAAGATGACAGCTGTATGCTCTCAGAACAAACTCTTGTTGTATCCTGGAACAAAATGAGGAAATGCAAAACCAGATGCAGAGCTAGTAGTGACAGTAAAGTACTGCAAAGAAAATAACGACGTATTTTTAAAAACTTCAGTCAAACTATACAAAAGCTACGATTTTTTCACATTTTAAACGGCTGCTGCTTGTTCCCTGTGAGCCGCTTGTTTGCTAAATTTGTTGACTTAAACTAACTCTTGTTTTTAGCTTTTGAGGAGCCTTGATTTCAGATCGAAAGCAGCTAGCTATATAATCAGTGAAAATAGGTATTAAAAGATACCAAGAAAATAAAGATGTTATTTTTTGAAAGTCCTTCCATCTATAAAAAAGCTACGATTTTTTTTACATTTCAAAAGGCAGCTGCTGCTTGTTCTCTGTTAAGCTAGTTTGCCAACTTTTTTTGACTTCATCTAACTCCTAAGCAGCCAATAAATGTCAAAATAACTCGATTGTAATAACTCGATGGTCGGAATTTCTTCAAATTGTTTGAAACAGCAGAGCGAAGAAAAACTAATAAAAGTAAAGTGCTCTACGCAAAATAGACTCTGGCAGGGTCCTCTCGCCAAAGTACTTACATTAAATTAGTAAAAAAAAGCAAATAGATATTTAATTAGAGCGCGCGCGCTTGTAATGTCAAGATTAACATCATGTGGTTCTCAGGGTTCTAGAGCGCGCGCTTGTCGTATTACGTATGATCAGTTTGTTTGTTTGTTTTGCCATCTAACTGTAATATTGTAGCTTCGTTCGTCCCTGATAATGGGCCGAAGGCGCAAAAACTATATGTTAAAAGAATGTCAAAACAAGTAGAAGAAATGTGCTCTTTATAATATTTCGATCCTGTTATTGTACGCCCAAAATGGTCGTGTGCAGTTGCGTGCACACCAATTTCAAAAACACGTTACGTTAACTTTTTCAAACTGAATCTGAGACGAAACATAAGAGTATTTTTAGCTTTTGTGTTTTCTGACTAAAATAGGAAAAAAGCACAATTCTAACTCGAAAACGTAACTCATACTTATATTCTCACATTATAACCGACTGTATCTTTTGCCTTTGTACATATCACTAGGTATTCAGCGTAAGATCATGTCAGACGTCACGTATCTTCGACCGTCAATATTTCTTCCCTTCTTTCTTTCTTTCTTTCTTTCTTTCTTTCTTTCTTTCTTTCTTTCTTTCTTTCTTTCTTTCTTTCTTTCTTTCTTTCTTTCTTTCTTTCTTTCTTTCTTTCTTTCTTTATTTCTTTCTTTCTTTCTTTCTTTCTTTCTTTCTTAATTCTTTCTTTCTTTCTTTCTTTCTCTATCTCTCTCTCTCTCTTTCTTTTCTTCTTCTTTTTCTTCTTCGCCTTCTTCTTTTTTTGAATTAGGTGTATACATATGGAATATGATATGCGGTTGAGAAAGTGAAAATAAGGCGCCAAATTTTCATAATCAAAATCACTCCTTACCGGATTCGAAACGTTGATGTTTTTATCACACACTTTAAATGTGCAAATCAACCCACAGGAATGTATTTTCCTTTTAGAACAAATAAAGGGTTAAATTTAAAGGTTTATTGTTTAGTTTCTTTATTACTTCGTACTTAATTATCTTCTCTTTTTCAATCAGGAAAATATTTAGATTTTGTGTCTCACTAGTATAACAATAAGTCAGTTTTTGAAACACAGACCAAAATCGTTTCACAACCACAAAATTGTAAATGATTATTTTGACAAACTTTGTCTTTCAACATAAAACGTAAATCAACATAAAACTCCTCATGTGTATGTAGGAGACATCTTAATCAATCTTATCTCCTTCGTCTACATAACAATTTTTACTAGTTCCGAGCATTTCGGGTTGGCGACCCATCATCAGGAAAGGTGTACAAATAGCTATAACAATGACGATTGAACACTATTGTGCATAACGAAAGATACGTTGCTAAGCGCATACTAACAAACAGAGCGAGCGTAATGACGCACGAACTACATATATCTAATGCGCGCGCTATGAACAAAAGTATTAATAAGAAAATTAAATTAGTCGAAACAATTGAAAAATATTACATAGACAAAGCAGATAAGATTCATCAATTTTTGTTATATATCAATTGTATTAATATTAAAGTGTCTAGAGCTTTGATTTCCCAAGATATGATCAGCAGATAGCAAGAGCCCTGAGATGCGTGCAACATAAGAAAGCTGCATAATGCATGCTCCAACACCCGCAACTATCATAGTTGCGCGACACGCAACATGAAAAACTTCAATCCATTGTGTGTCCGGGTTTTTATACTCAGTATCTGATTATGACTTAGGGGGTGTTTATATATTCAGTATCTGATTGTGATTTGAATATTATTCATGGTTTTTACAGAAACCAGCCTGTTTCGCAGATCTCAGGAAAACTTGAAGGACATTTATAAGAGACGTTGCTTATACTGCTGCAGCACGTATAACGCGTAAGTTTTCAGCTCACAGTCATAGGTTACACAAGTTGTTACTCAAATAAATTTAATTTGGAATCCAAATGATTCAGCTTTTAGAGAAAAGAATATATGGAAATTATTATTTTTCTCTAAAATAGTAGTTTAAAAGATTAATGATGGTGATTGGACTGAGTGAAGCCCAATTTTGATTACAGGCAGAATTGGATGACACAAAGTCCTGTAATTTACCAATTAATCATAACTATTACAATTTCCAAGAAATTTCATTTAATTTGTTTTTGTTTTCTAGATGGTGTGCAATCAAGAGTAGATATTGCGATTGTCTCTAAGAACTACTATACCAAGTTTCTGGAACGACAGCAGGGAAAAGGCCGACCGCCATAATCCAGCTTAAATTTAACTTTTCTTTGTTTTCAGCGGTTCCATAGCTTGTAAACGTAGAAACCAGAGAGAAAAGTAGATAGATTCAGCATGCAGTCTAAATTTGTTTGTTATAGATTTATCTGTCCTCCTTGATAGCTCTTTGAAAAAACTTCCCTGTTCATATCATGTTATTGTAATAGAAAACCTTCCCGCAGTCCATGAACAACACATTGCTCTAAATTTGTATTTGTACTTTGTCGTTTCAATATGTTTATTGCGCTGCTGTCCAAAGCAAAGGCTCGAGTTTAAACTCATTTAGTTTAGTTCACGGACAGTGGAGCAGTGGCTGATATGAGTAAGGGACAGTATCCCCTTCTTGTATGACAAAGAAGATGGCGTTTCTGAGGCGACTCCCCCTGCATGGCACGTGTCTTTCGCCTTCGATACAAGACATGTACGTACGTACGAACACTACAGTACACGTACACTCACTACGTACGTACGTAGCTACGTATGTAGTTTACACAGCATTGTTGATCTATTGTATCATTAAGCAAAGAAAATTCATTAGCACATTGAAATAACGGCCAAAAAGTAAGCTTACAACGTAGTATTACCATGTTTCTTTATTAAAGAAGAAGCTGTAATAGCTAATTAGCAGTGAATACATCTAGCTTGGTACCTTTGCTAGTTGTTTTTTAAAGAAAACCAATTAGAAAATAATTTGAAATGAGCTTGGATTTATAAGACATCCATGAAGAACTCATTTTATTCAGCAAAAAAGACGTTATGTACTATTAGTTAATTAAGTGCTAGTGTGGATCATGCAACTGTGCTGTTTAACATCGTTTTAGTTGAGGCTTGGAACCTTGTTGATTTAGTAGCAAATGAAATGCAGTTGATAAATCATCATCCATCACCTAAATCCAAACAAGAATCGAGAAGTATGATTAATATTATTCTTTAGGTTTTAACTGCATGCTCGTAAGAACAATTTTTATAAGCTGTTAGAGGCAAAGTCAAAAGTGATGATATGTTAAGTTCCTTTCCCTATAAACCACTTCAGCCTTTCAGTGTACACTCGACGGCTGTTCTTCAACTTCTTCTCTCCATACCTAGCCCTGGACAGTCCACACAAGTCCGGTCCAGGACTGACCTATATGGTGACGTCCCCTATCCATAAGAGACAGTCCCAAAGTCTCCAGTGGAAGTTCCTAAGACATCCCGTAATTGTCCCCTGACCCTGGTCTACCCTCTAGGCTGCTAGTGTCTCTCCCATCCCCAAGTCACCTTGGGGATAGTCTGGGACATCCCCTAACTGTCCAGTCCCCTTGGGGATAGTCTGGGACATCCCCTAACTGTCCGCTGTCCCTGGTATATCCTCTAGACTGCTAGTGTCTCTCCCATCCCCACGTCCCCTTGCGGATAGTCTGGGACATCCCCTAACTGTCCCCTGTCCCCTGTGATTCTCGGACAGTCAGCTGTGAAAAGGTCTTCATATCGTCCCCGGTGGGAAAGACTCATAAGAACGTAAATACTTGTTGTCCTGGTCTCCATGTCTCAATCTGCCCCGAGAATCATGTGAAAACCATCCTGCTACAAAATCGCCCGTGTAAACCTAGTCTACAGCCTAAGTCGAGAATCGCTTATAACAGAGGGTGCTAAGGTATTTCAATAAAAATGTAAATATACCTACCTTTTAAGAGAACACCGGCTACGGCAGAAGCCTTTGAAGATCGTAACGGCTCTCTAGGTTACCTCTGCGGTGCTTGTGAGGATGTCTCCTGGCTTTCGTTTCTTCATCATTAAGCGTGAATGGAAAATCATCCTTTATCTGATTCGGTAATTTCTTGTTTCTTCTTGTAAGTTCCATAAGCGCCAAAGTAGAAAGTAACCTTTTCATGTTTTTCGAATCCCTGCGATGTTTAAAGCCGTACACATTTCCATCGAATGCATAATGGTACTGCTGATGTCCCTCACCTCCAGCGGCATCCTGAACTTCTTCTGGGTGAAATTCCCTGCTCCTATCATTTTGTCCGGCGTCTTGGAAGTTCTCCATCTGTCGTTCGTCTTCTCTTTCATCTCGGTCGTCGTCTTCATGATCACCAAGATGGCGTGTCGTTAAGAATTCTAAACCACTACGTGAACGACCTTCTTTCCTTTCTGTGCTTTCTTTATCAGAGAATTGGTGTGTTTCCCTTTCTTCTGGATCATCTTTTTCAAGAGGAAAATGTTTCCATGCCTCTTCTTTGTAGCTGGATGGAGGAACTTCTCTTTGGGCCTTATCTTCACTTTCCTCGTAAGCAGAGTCCCGTTCTTCTTCCTCGTCTTCTCCAGCGGGATTTAGTTCTCTTAGTTCCTCTTCGTGATGGTTTTCTAGTCGCTTCTCTTCATTTTTCTCCCGTGAAGAATCATGCAATTCTCGTTGCGTTTCTTTTTCGTGGTCCTCTCTAGGTGGGTGTTCTTCGTCGTGGTCCTCTTCAAAGGGATGTATTTCTCTGAGTTCCTCTTTATGATGGTCTTCTAGTTTGTTCTGTTCCTTTTTGTTCCTTGTGGAAATATGTAATTCTTGTTGCGTTTCATGGTCCTTAGTATGTGGGTTCATTTCCCATTCTTTTTCCTCGTCCTTTTCTGGGGGACGCAATTCTTTTGCTTCCTTTTTATGATGATCCTCTAGTTTCTTCTGTTCATCATAATCATGCAATTCTCGTCGAATTTTTTGTTCATGCTCTTGCGGCAGTAGATGCATCTTTTTTTCTTCGTCTCCCTCTGAAGGATTTAAGTCTCTTAATTCTTTTTCATGATCTGATAGATGTTCCTTTTCTTCCCTTTGTTCCTGCTTTTTTATTTTGCGCTTGTTGCCTACTGTATGGATTTCTCGTTCTTTCTCTTCCTCCTCATCTTGAAGATGCAACTGTCTTGATTCCTTATCATGACCCAGTATTTGTTCCTCCTTCATGTTTTCCCTCTCCTCTTCGTGTACAGGCAGATCAAACTCTTGTTCCCTTTCTTTTTTCTCTTCAATGGATGATTGGTGATCCTCACGCTGCTTGTCCTCATCTTGGTCTGATAGATGGAGCTTTCGCAATTCCTTTTCATCTGCTGTTAAAAGATCCTCGTCTCCCCTCTTCTTTCTTTCCTCTTGAGCTGGCGGATGGAACTCTCTCTCCTCCTTGTGAAAAGACGGATGAGACTCACGCCCACTTTTTCTATTTTCGTTTACTGATGAGCGCTCCTCTGTTTCTTTTTCTTCTCTCTCTTTTGGGGCACTTATCATCTCAAGAACTTTTGCATTGTCCTCATTTGATGCGGAATAACTTTTCTTATCTTCACTGATGGATGGCAGTTTCTCTTCTTCTTCAAGCTCTCGTTTGACATTTTCTTTGTTGCTTGCAGCTCCAAAATTTAGCATATAATAAAGAGTGCGGTCCATTGCCCCTGGGTTAAAAACCGAAGAAAAGAGTAAGATTATCAATCAGAATATTTTCTGGACAGGGTAACGTGCTTCCAAATATAGGCAACAGGGAGAGTTGCTGGAGGAAACAGGGGCAGATCCATGGATATTCTCAAGAAGAAGGGTGTAGCGTCATATAGAAACTTGAAACCTTCCAGAGGATATTTTGGGAAAGTGTCGAGAAGAAAAGGGTCCAAAGTCACCTCAGGAGGATGCATGGGCAGTCCCAGCACCACTCCCCTAAATCCGCCCCTTGGGAAATAGTTCTGGTCTCAGTACATCCCTTGAATTCCATTTCATACAAGTCAGGGTGTACATTTATATATTTATATAACAGTTATACATTCATTATCAAAAAGGTTGTCCAGATGAAAAGACGTTTAGTTAACAAATAGATTCCATTTTTCCGTGCGTCTGTACTCTAATCGATGCACAGATGACGTCAAAATGTGGTGAGAACAAAAAAGTACGCCACGAGACGAAGTCGAGTGACGTGACTGTTGTTCTCACCACATTTTGACGTCTTCTGTACATCGATTAGAGTACAGACGCACGGTAAAAATGGAATCTATGTTTTATATAATATTTATCGAAACATTCCAACCAATCAGAGCGCGCGTAAGATTCGATGACGCCATCTATGTGTGTGTACTCTAATCACACATGGTTGTTCGACCAATCAGAGCGCGCGTAATATGCCAATTATTATATAATCATTAATGAACATATTTGTATTAATATATCACATTTTCAATTTTCTGGCAAGAATTTTAACTTTAGCTACAAAACTATATACAATCCATTATACACAATATATAATATGCAATGTACTTTGGTATTTTGAATTGAAATTCCTGCGAAAAAATTGAAAACCTGATATATGCAAATGAGTTTATTAACAACGAAGCGTCTTTTCATCTGGACAACCAAACTTTTTGAGAATGACTGTATACTTATATATAGTCCTTTTAAATCCAAAATCACGATATTAATGTTCAAAGGTTTACAAAAAAAATCAGTTTTACATGTAACATTCATTTCCTTTATTTGTGCAAATTCCGTTTAGTTTACAAAAGGCCTAGGACGGCTATATACAACTTGACAAGTACTCAAGTTACTCACGCTTTGTGCACGAGGGAGCATGCAGAACGGTAAAATGTGTGATCAGTATTTATTTTGTCTACAGAGTGGTACGATGAAATTAGTAATTCTACGGTAAATTATAAATCCAGCATAACGCAAAATAAAATATAATGCTTTGTTCAAACACTGCATATACATGGTATGTATGTGTTTTGATCAAACGTTTTTGCAATTGTCTTACCCAATGTCAGGGTTTAGTCAACAAATCTGCCAACTCCCCTCTCCCTTTTCCCCGCCTATAACCTTTTAGGGGGAGTGACAATCCTTTGAAAAAGCTTGTCATTAAGGGACTAAAATGTATTGCATTAAAGAGTTTTTGTCAGTATTGTAAAGAATTGAGCTTAATGATGTGGGGCTTACATCTGTAAAAAGAAAAGAAAAGAAAAGAAAAGAAAAGAAAAGAAAAGAAAAGAAAAGAAAAGAAAAGAAAAGAAAAGAAAAGAAAAGAAAAGAAAAGAAAAGAAAAGAAAAGAAAAGAAAAGAAAAGAAAAGAAAAGAAAAGAAAAGAAAAGAAAAGAAAAGAAAAGAAAATACAGTTTATATAGGTTTCTGATCCGAAACGTTTTTTAATTATTTTTATTTATGTTTTCCATTTTTCCATTTCTCTCAAACAACCAAATAAAATCTCCACATGCACACGAACTTTACATAAACTTTAATTTTAAAGTCATGAATTTTTAGCAAAGCTAGGATATAATGGAAAGACAGATGTTTTCATATTTATGTTTTAGCAAGCTGGAAAACTGTATTCACGCACCGATTTCTACATTTATTTCTAAACAATAAAAGATAGGAAAAGGAACACACTCAGATGTTCTTAATGAAGAAAAATGATAAAAGTATTAAAGGAATTCTATTTTTTGGCGTTATTCCACTGAATAAATTCCCGAAAAGTAATAGAGGACATAATACAGCATATAAAGTTTTGGTAGAAAATTAAATTATGGAAGCCGGTGTTGAATGAGTACTAATGACCGAGTTGGGCATGTTTTCATCACGAGGCTATGATTTAGTTTTTATCTAACGAATTTTATATCGGTTGCTTTATCAGTTTTTAACGTAGTTCAACATAGTCTTGGCTTGGTACAGTAATGACGTATATTTTTAGATTGTTGTTCACAATGGAGCACAGTTTTTTTATTCTGATGGGCTATTCAAGTTATTTTACATCTTCATTAAACATTGATGATCGTCAAAAGATAATAGGTTTTTGGCTTGATCTGAAAATCATTCAAAAACTAACAACAGAAAAAAAGTTACTAGTACGTTACTTTAAAAAGCTAACAAACTGATTTTAGGGGCAAAATAAGTGATATAAAAATAGAAATAAGTGAAAATAAAAATAAGTGAAAATAAAAATAAGTGAAAGGCTGCCGCAAGTGTCTGAGTGCACTGTTGATATGATTTACCGTAGTGTTATAGTAACCGCATTTTATCTTTTTTGTAACACCTTAGCTACACTAAGAAACTAAGCTTACCCCAACACCTTATTTCTCGCCATTTGAATAACTAAATGAAATTGAAAATGACTAAATGAAATTGAAAATGTCAAAGCTTTGATCTTGTCTAAGTTTCATTTGCATTTCCGCATGTTTTCGCAAACGTTTATAGCTTGTGTCGCGTTTTATTGCCTGACTACACCGTGGCATTGGTTATTAACTTTCAATATTTTACTCGCCAGCAAAAAACCGCACTTATGGAAGCCTGAAGAGGCTTTCTTGGAACTTTAAAATGGGTTGCGACGGAAAAATCTCAACTGAAAAACAGGGAAATACTGTACTTCCCTTCAAAGAGATCTATCATTGTAGTAAAACATGCCTGCAATAGTATCACTCACTTGTTTGTAACTTCGTCGGCAGACCGAGTCCTTCTTGGATCATGGATGAGTTTATGACAGCCAAAAGCACGACAAAAATGAAGCGAAAGGCCGCCATACTTCTGCTTGCTAACGACAATTAAATGCCGTGGTCATTCGCTTTAATGGCTAGCAATGGGGTACTTGACAATAACAATAATTACTTAGTCACGTGACTATCACGTGACCTTACGTAATGAGTACTTGAATGACGATAACAGTCTAACCACGTGACTATCACCTGACGTAATGTATTGGAAGTACTTGAATCTGTAAGAATGATTAGATAGTGTCAGATGCATATTGTACTACTGATTCTTTATATTACAGAACAAGGACCAATGACTGTACAATTAAGCCAGCGCGCCGCGGCTAGCTGCTAGCTGGTATCTCAAAGTATAACAGTTGAATATATTAATCCCAGTAACTCGAACCAACGGTTGCTTGAGCCAAAGTGAATCCCTCCTAAAGATTTGCAAAGTTCTAGTTCCCAATACGATTCTTTTTGCTTCCCCATGAAGGTTCGAGGTGTCGTGAGGCAACGGCATCCGACATGGACGCGCCTGCGTAGCTCAGCAGATAGATTAATTAGTATCTGTAAAAACGAGCCTGTTGGGCCAGCGGATTGGTTATTATTTCCACAAATATGCAAGCAAAGTAGCTAGGATGCTTGATGCTTGGGGCTAGTTTAACGGTACTATTTTAGCAACTATTAAATAATTGAACGATTTCTCTAGGGAACTTTTTTACTACGACTGGCCAGGAATACCCAAAAATACTGTACTAAATTACGAGGATAAAATTTAGCAATTTTGAGGAACTAGCTAAAATTCGCTAAATTATGTGTCGCTAAAAATATTAAACTTAAGGTATAACTCAATTTATCAAATTAAATTGTCTTTCTAAACTCGCACGGTGTTACAATGAGAAATTTGAGATATATTGGACAAATTAAACAATATTATATTAATACAATTATTGAGTTCGGTTTTTGTGCTGCTTCATTTCTGCCGATTTCCTACAAAAATTTATCTCCAGAAATATAGTGATTTTTAGCCACTAAAAACACATTCTAAAGAGAAAAAGAATTTCAAGTCTAAATAATTAGACCTGAATTTATATTTTTTTAGGATTCAGTTCCCACAAAATGTCAAAGCATTAAAAAGTCAAAACGGAGATGAGGAAGAAAAAGAAAATCCACCCTCGGTGGGACTCGAACCCACAACCTTTGAATTAGAAGTCCAATGCGCTAATCCATTGCGCCACGAGGGCTCAGACAATCAAATCATCTATTATTTCTAGTTTTGTTTATGCGGGTCCTCTTTACGAAAACAATAAGCAACGTACATGTAATGGGGACTGGTAACAGTTGAACGAAGGACGAGTGGTGTAGAATTAAAAGATGAGCCTCTCCCGGGGGGGAGGGGGAACTGTTCCCTTGGTCACTTAATGTTTTTTTTCATTTTTTCTCTTGTTCATTATATTCACCATAAGTAAAACAATTTATTCCCTAAAATGTTTTTACTTTTTGTTCCCATGATCCCAAAAATTTACTGTTATATCACATTTTGTTCCCTTGTTTCTTGAAACTAATCCGCCAATATAATATCCCATGTTTCCTTAATAAAGTTAAAAGTTCCTGTTCACATGCTTCCTAAACCCCCTGGGAGGGGCTCTAAGGTTTAACTTTAATCGGCAAAAACTAGCCGGGTTTTTTACGTTAATTATTTCGGTAATTTCTATATTTAATTCGGTATTACAGTTTCTGGATATTTCGTTTTATTTCTCGATTTTCGATTCATTGCGAGCGATCCGCAGTATATTTAATTCTGGACGGTTCAGTACTTATCAATTCTACCTAAATTCATGGCCAGACGAAAATGATGTCGATAAGATATACATAGCCAATCACAAGATTAGTTGGTTTCGAAATATACATGCATTTATATAAATATGAAATACTATAAATACTATAAAATACTATGAAATACCATAACTAAATACTCTTACAATATTTTCTTTGCAATAGAGACTTGTTACATTTAAAGTGAGACTACTAACCAAAAATTGATAAATTGAATTAACTACACGTGAAATCCCGTCGCCCTATTATTTTCATTACTTTTTAATTTGTACTGTACTGTGATCTATTAAAAAAAAGCCACCCTCGGTGGGACTCGAACCCACAACCTTTGAATTAGAAGTCCAACGCGCTAATCCATTGCGCCACGAGGGCTACATTGATAAATTTTGCCATATTTTATAGTTTTGTTTGTATATAATAACACTGTTATTATGATTATATATAGCCTATATATACACCAAATACAAAATTGCTTCAGAAATTCTAAATATTTTCGTAACACCTATGTTACCATTGGTTACCTTGAGTTTGGTACAACCTGCTTGGAGCAGTCAAATTTAACAGGTTTTCAAGAAAACATGGATGGAGGGTATAGTACACACACACACGCACATACTAGCTATAAATCTGAAGTCCGATTTGCACGACAACCTATTTATGGCACGGCTCGTTACCTTGGGTACCGATTTTTCTTTTCTAAACAAACCAAGATGGCGTCTCTCTCGATCGAGTCTCTTAGTCCTTTCTTTGCTGGCGCGGAGCAAAAATCGATAACAAGAGGAGAAAATCACTTCAAATCTGGACACAGTCTGATAAAAATAGAAATAGAAATTTTATTTCAAACTGATTTGATGAGTTCATTCAAAACGCGAGCACATTCTGTTGGATGACAAAGAAACGGCAACTGTGCAAACATCAGGTAATGTCGTTGTCTAGGTAGATCTCTCGATATAAAAACCTGTTTTTAAATCAATAATTGAAACAAGTGATGACGTAATGTGATAGAGATTACAAAGGAATCCCACAAAGATGAACGTTCATTAGTCCGGCCAGTCGCAGGACTCGTTTTTATCCTGCTCCGTAAACGGTCACGTCGCGGGGATAAATTAAAAGAGTCGCTTTATGTACTGACCATTAGGAGAGCGAGCTACAACGAATCCTGGGCCTGAGCTAAGATCAGAATCTACTCAGAATCTAATCAAACAAACAAAATTAAATGCGCATTGTATATTGTAAACAGTGTACAGTGCTTCTTGATTAAAGTTTTTCAGGCATTTGGATGAAAAATATTAGAGTACAAGCACTAAAAGTGTGCAATACTTTGCACTATTTAGTACTAAATTAGTTAGCCTGCGTAGCGGCTCTTTGGGGGAAGAGGAAGGGGAGGGGAGGGGAGGGGGAAGGAGGGAAAGGGGAAGGGGAGGGGGACTGGGGAGGAGAGGAAGGAAAGGAGAGCCTGCAGCCAAACCCCTGGTTTTTCCGTTACTGCCCACTCGAGGGATCAAATTTCCTTGACCAATCAGAAATGACCGGAAGTGAAAGATGAGCTACTACTTGTCAAACTCACTTGTATTGTAATGTAGTTCTGGCACCTTTGCCGAACTAGCCTGAGTATCAGGCCCTCCGGTACTGTAACGGCTGAGGTCAATGACTGTAGGTCCTCGGTGGGCCGTATTCCAGTTTACTTATACTGCAATTCATCGTTTACTTCCTTTATTGAATTACGTAAAGCTACAATTAAATCAAAGGGCGTCTGATTACTTACAGTGCTTGCTAATAAAGTCTTAGTTACATTTAGACCATGATTGTTCAACATGCATTCCGATCATATTTGTACAGTAATATAGTTATAAGGTATAAATCACTAAAAATCTAGTTAACAATAACATGACGAATCAAAGAAAATGCTTAGAAACTATTACATAAACTAAAGGGCCTGATACTCAGGCTATTGCCGAACCAAAACAAATTCATAATTGATTAGACAGTTTTATGACATTTTTATGGTTATTACTCGTGCCCAGGCCTTTAGGCCGGGAACGAGTTATAAACTGCAAATGTTTTTTTTTTTTTTTTTTTTTTTTTTTTTTTTTTTTTTTTTTTTTCCTCTGTTCGTCCTGAGGGACTTCTGATTGGTTAAGAACGTAAAAACAATGCCCTTCATTCATCACCTTTGAGCGACAGCGAACGCAAGCCAGGAACTTTAGGAATGCAAGATGGCCGACTACAAAGAAAATAGCTTTCAGAGACGGGCTTTTCCTGCAGTAGAACAATGTAATTTGGAGCTTTTAACTCGAGAAATACCTATATACTTATAAGAGCTTCAGGATGGGCTGTTACTTTGAGCTTCATCTCCAATACTTTGACCAAATATCGAACTCTAAATGGAGTACTTGAAAGCCGAGGCCCTCGCGATAACGACTATTTCCTATGAGCTGGAAAACTACGAATTTCTCATCCTACATGTTGCTAAACGAACATACATAGAAGCAAGTCAATTATATTCCTCATTCAAGCATTCAAGAGATCTTGAGAGGTTTTTGTAGTGAATTTTAATTTAATATCGGAATGGCATGAAACTAGATTCCATTGACCTTGTATTTCGCGTTTGGTCACGTAACGTCTTTTATTCATATATATAACATCCGAAACATGAACGAAAAAATACACGATTTGTTATTGTGTCAAATATGCCGTTGTAGAAGTCTTTACAGCAAACAATTGAGATATATAGTGAAATAAGAAGTTGAATATAAAACTGGTATATTTTTGCATGTTTTGGAGATATCTAATACCTATGCATGATAATAGAAAGACAAAGGCACTAATAGCTGTTGACAGACAAACTAACTAATCAAGATATTTTTTAGTTTAAGTTAGCCGATTCAAAAAAGGTCATTTGTTACGGTTAGCTATTTCCCGGAATGGTGAAGAATGCGTGAAACGGCTAGGGGAAGAGTACGAACGGAGCCGGTCATTGGAGCCTCTCTTAAAAAGGGCTCCAGGCATAGGCACGAGTGAACGCACGTGTGCGTCTAGTTTGTGTAATGCTTTAGTTTATTAATGCTTTCAACCCCTAAAAGCCTGCAGCTAGAGGACCAAAACCAAGATCTGAGAGTGTAAACGATTTTTGTCGAATTTGCAAACTAAATTTAAGGATTTCAAGAACTGAGTTCTTCGGAGAATCTTTTCAAGCCGTCTGAGAGAAAGGAATGCAAAGGGCTGACCTCTCGACCTACGGATAAAATACACATAGAAAACATAAGTTTTTAACGTAGATTTATATGTAAGTTACCCTGGGTGCCAGGGGTTTATCGTCTCGTTCCGACGTTTATTACTTGATAGGAGAGTCACACGACGAGAAACCGGGTTTATTTTCGCTTCTCGCGCCTTCGGCGCTCGCCAACTCTCTCTAAGCTCTAAGGAAAGCGAATAATAAACCCCCGGAGCCCAGGGTATATGTAAGTTAACAGTAAACTTAAGTTATTTAGGCTATAGTAAAAGATTACAGTTCGCTACCTTTTGCCTGACCACGTTTCAACAGTGTGAGTCTCGTCAACAACAATGCACGATACTGTCGCTTGTGAAGTTCACTGGTGTTCTTCTTTAACTCAACAGAGCTATAGAGGATTTGAAATTTACAATCCTTGATTTCATCAGCTTTTAAAGCAGAACGTTCGACACTAGATATCCCCAAATTTTTCAGATGTGAAATTTGGTCATTAATGATGCTCGTCAAAGGAGCAATGACCACGACAACAGCACTTTCCTTAATCTGTGCGAAGGCTTGATAAATCCTGCTTTTTCCGAAACCTGTAGGTAAAATCACAAGGACGTCTTTGCCAGCCAAGCAGAGAGACTTCACAGCATGTTCTTGTTCTTGTTTAAGATCGAAATTTAAAAGCTTCATATTCTCCTCCGCCGTCAACTCCGCTATCTTGAACTCTGACTGTCCATCAAATATATCAACCTTTCAACGCTATCGATTTCGACCAATAGAAATACGCGGGCGCTGGTGCCCGCGAGTAACGGAAAAACCAGGGGTTTGGCTGCAGGCTCTCCTTTCCTTCCTCTCCTCCCCAGTCCCCCTCCCCTTCCCCTTTCCCTCCTTCCCCCTCCCCTCCCCTCCCCTTCCTCTTCCCCCAAAGAGCCGCTACGCAGGCTACTAAATAGTACTAATTAAACAATAGGAAACAATATAATTTGCATGATTTAGCACTATTTAGTACTATTTATGTTGCATACTTTTAGTATTTGTACTCTATCATTCTCCACTAAAGGTCGAGTTTCTACGTTTACTAGTGCCCAGACTCCCCAATGTTCACTAATAAACCAACGCGTTCACTAAGAAAAGTGCGCGCGCTGAAATGCGTGCGGGAGATGCACAGTAGCAAGAGTTCGGAACTACTTTATAAAAGGATAAACACAGTATCCATAAGTCCAATTCCCTAATTTTATTTATTTTTTCATAATGTATACTAAACACCCTAAGAAGTGACAAATTTACAGTTATGTAATCGATTATAGAGCTTTCTAATCGATAATGTTTCGTAAAGTGTCGTAATTTACAACACGTCGGTTCGTTAGTCGTGGCCTCTGTCTGTAAGTTCTAGCTGTACACAAATGGATGAACAAAACAAGAGTCTTTTGTTCTGGGGCACTCCCGAGCTCAAATGTTTCTAACACTGTGAGAAAAAATTACTGATTTACAAATGATTCGAAGATCGACATTTACAACGCATTTTGCAACAAAAGGGCGCAAGCCTCATTGATACAATGATACACATTCGCCTCTTTATTGTAGTATAAAAAGCTCCGACTTGGATTCTTAATATAAGAACGGTCTTCCAGAAGGTGGAAAGTTCTAAGTTGGCGTCTAGTGTCCTACTTTGGATCTCTTGAGGACAGCCTCTTCGATGGAGTCAACATTTTGGTTGTTGTGGTGTGCTGTTACTGGTTTCTTCAAAGGAAGGTAGTCATCTGCTCGTGCTGCAGCATCAATAGCTAGTTGGTTGTCATTTGGTGAGGCGATATCGAAAAGGAAAGGTTTTGGGGCTTGTTGGAGTGTTGGTTCATCGGCAGTAATTGCTGTTTGCAAAAGAAAGTGAGAAATACTCAGTTGGGTGTGGTAGCAATAAGCAAAATATTTCGAGAGGGAAATTATGAGGGAACGATAATCTAAGGCAGTTGTCTAAGGTGGATTTCCCTCCAGCTAAGAGAACGGAAAATATGGCCATTTAGGCATGCATACTGTAATTCTTCTCCCACTAGTATTTCCAAGACATGGATTTAGAGCGGCTTACCAACATTAGAAGCCAGAGTGCGAGTCCGAGAAAGCTTATCATCGTATATTCAAAATCCAATTTTTGGGTTATTGAACGACGAGAGATGTCAAATACAAGATTTCGACATTATTCCAAAGTCATAATCATGTAATGAGATAATTACAAGCTTTCTCGGACTCACACTCTGGCTTCTATACTTCAAACTGTCGGATGGCTCTGGTTTTATTAACATTAGATCAACTGTTCGATTAGAATGCAAATATTTCAGAGATGGTTAATGGCATTTGGTTGAAGAATCAGGTCTGGATAATGGCATAGAATTGCAAAAAGCTTGACTTACGTTTGATGAAACCACATTTGTTAACAAGAGCAACGATCTCTTTCCTAGTCAAAGCATAGTTATAGATTTTAAATTCATCAATGAAACCCATAAGAGGTCTGGAAGCTTTGTGGTCACCAATTCCAGCTCTTGAGTTCCAGTCACGTGACAACAGCCCAGATCCAATGGTCATGTTACGAAGCATACCGTTGACGTAAATCTTGGACTTGCCTGAGGCGGAGTCGTAGGTACCACAAACATGGGTCCAAGTATCTGGAAAATAGAATTATGAAAATAGTAAATCGACCTTTTTCAAGATGCCACCAATCGACATATTGCATCTCACTGCAACTCATCGCACTCTTTTGACTACATAAGCTTTCAGATTCCACTTTAGAATATAAAACACAGGTGCGTCCTTAAAGAGATGCTCTTCGGGAAGGGGTAAAGTGGCACATTTGCTACTACTCAGGTTGAAAGGGATCAATTCACAATTCATAGGTGCGTTGCCAGGAAATTGAACCATCGATCGACCTAAGAAGACTTTGCATCCCTTGAATTTACGGACTTCTAACGTTTATACTATAACAACCATATGACCAGTGCAGCATACCTGGTTTGACTTGGACTCCTTCAGCAGTATTGGAGAAGATTGTCATTTGGCTTTCGTTACGATGGAACCATCTGATCATTCCATTGATGACCTCAAAGTGATATTGTCCACAAGTATGCGTGCTTCCAATGGTATCAAAAATAGAGTGGCTACCAGTAGTATCCTTCAGGTTGATCCAAGCACAAACGCTTACACCTTCATAAGGCTTGGCCTGGAAGGTATCGCCATGGAAGAGGATATCACCACAGTAAGTGTAGGCAGCGTTGCCGCATTTGCCATTTTTGAAGTTCACCAAGATGGCACCAGCCATAAGGTAACCATTGTTGGCATAGCCTGAAGAATCAAGGACAACTTTTCCTTTTGTGCCGTTGAATTCGAGGTTGGCAACATTTCTCTCTGGGAACAAAAACAGTTCATTGTTACTTGACGAATATAACCCCTGAATACCTAAGTAAGCACGTTATATTTGTCACGTTTGAAGCTCCAAGAAGGCTTCGTATTTACAATTAAGAGTTTCTCCGCGGGGTATATAGGAGTGAGAGGTGAAAAGTTCATAAAACACTGGATCAATATATCATGTTGATTATCCAATGAAAGCTGGCCAGACAAACTTTTAATCATTACGTCACATTGATTAATCAATTGGCTCAAGAATCGCTGCCAGCCTTGCTGTCCTCTAGGGAGAGGGAAGGAAGTGGAGGGGAACTCCGGCTTTAATTAAAGTCTTTGTAAGTTCCAGAAATCACATGAACAAAATCCATCAATTTTATAGGAGTTTCCCAACCCAGTGAAGAGTGTTTGACGGGTTTACTAGCAATATATGTTAAAGTATTTGTTTATTTACTTACTGTCTTGAGGTAATGCAACTGAACTTTTTGTCTGTACTACTGAGGGAACATTTTGTCTTTTTGATGTGTTTGCTTGGCCTAGAAAATATAACAATTCTACAGTCACAAAACAGACCTTGGGCCTATTTATCGAAAGACTCGATAACTTATCAGTCCCGCTAACTAGAGCAGATTTCGTATGACTGCGAAAATGGCACGGCCACCGCACGGTACGGTTTCGAATGTTTTTATCGACATTACGGCTCGGACACGGTTATAGTACAGCGCGGCAAGTTTCCCACTCATACGAAATACGTTTTACCTCGTTAACCTTTGCCTTGAAAAACGTTCCAGGTGTTTCTCAAAGCGCGCGCTCTTTTTAATCTTTGTAAGCCTATTCCGGGCCCAAAAGTCGCACAAAGTCGCCATAAATCGCTCAAGTCGCCTTAAATTGCACAAAATCGCCTTAAGTCCCATCGACGTTTTGGCCAATATTTGTTAAATCGCCAGTCGATCGCCCTTAGTCGCCTTATGTTGCCCAAAAGTTACGGCGACTTTAGGGCCCGGAGTTGGTCTCGTTCTGATTTTTTTTTCGTCCAGCAGGAACGAGAAAAGTGACGGTCAATGCAGTTTCTATTGTATCTGGAAGCATTATTCCCTGAGAGTAAAACCGCATTGGGTTTGTTTACTGAAAATAATTTTGGCTAAAACAGGAGAAACCTTAAAATACCAGTTCTTATTTTAAACAAAGCTGAACACAATTTCCTGCCTAAAATTTTTATTCTCCTGTGCTTTTTCGGACATCTTTTGTGTCAATGCATCCCACTGATTTCTAGTCTTAGATAGAGTACTTTAAGTCCGACGGTTTCAAGAAAGTTTCGCCCGGTGATGAAAAAAAAAGGGATAATTATATGTATTATGGATATATAAACGTCGATAAAATTTAAAGGGTGCCGAAATTACGCCCATGTAAAACGGACATTTTAATTCACAGACATTTTGGAGAAAGAATTGACATGTCCACGACACTGTAACCGCGATTCCCATGTAACTAATGTTTTACCAGGGGAAATTTAAGAGCATTGTAGTGTTCAAGGAAGCTGAACTGAGCAGTTAGTTTAATTTAAGTTAAAAATGTTTAACGGTTTTTTGAAATTCCAGTTTCATTGTCACCTTTTTTTAAGCATCAACTGTGAAAGTACTGAACATCTCATGGAAAAAATTAACTTAAGGATAGATGATTATACTTCTTACCTGCAATAAAAAGTCCTAAGAGCACCAATAAGCTCTTCATTTTTCCTAAACGAGTCAAAAAAAAGTCAGAAGAGATGTAAGCAATCAACTCCCAGTCCCTGCTGTTCCGTTACAAGCATTCACTTTCATGAATAGACCACCTTTTTGAGCTGTGCCCTCGAGTAAAGATGTTTTCAAGTATAAATGGAACTTGTAAAGCCTTTACCCAAGAGTCACTTCATTAAAGATCCCGGTTTAGAAATGACTTTTGAGCAAAGATAACTGAACACATTACAAATTCATCGCTAATCGTCAAAAGACTTTCACATTGCCATTTTCTTAACACTCGTCTTAACAAAGTGTTGGAAACATTTTTGAAGGATTTTGTGAGAAAAATCATGAAAAAGGATATGAAATTCACTTACCCAAGTGTTTCAAAAACACGTTTAAAATTCTAGAAAGCCCAGAGTGACTTTCCAAAGTTAACGTAGATGTTATTGTTTAATTGACGTGTTCGCTCAACAAGTCTTATTTCATGGGATGACACATTCCAATGCAATGATCCATGGCTCTACTCTCATGGTACCAGTCCTCTTTCATCTCTTGAGGCGGAAGAAAACCCACAGTAGCTTCTATATCACAAAATATTCTATGAAAGACTCTTTAAGACCTCTCGGTTGGTTAGAAACTACGCCTTTTTAAATAAAAACAAGAAAAAGGGGAAGACATTTCACTTCTTGATAAACGATTTGGTAAACACTGTGCTTTGCTTTCAAGTCACCTGCAAAAGTTAAATCTAAGACACAAGACCGGTCGAATAGGTTCACTGATTTTAACATAAATATCTATATTTTAACTTTTAGAACCATTTTAATAAATGATCGAATAATATCTCTGGAGAAGTAGGTGTTTGCAGTTGCGTATATGCGTTAGATAAAGTTTTCTTACAGTTTCCAAGATTATTTGAAGACGAAGGTCTAGGTAGATAATTATGAAAAGTTACAAGCATTAAATATTCACCAACAGAAGGTGGCCAGAGCGTACATTTCAAAACATCTTGAAAAGGTCAAAAGATGGCACTTCCTACGGGTCCTTAACACAATTAACATCTTGTCAGCAAGAGCGAGTGCTCATTAAGTAAACAAAACCCATGTCTCACGAGCGCACGCATCTGGTAAAAGTGGCGGGAAAAAAAGGCGGCGTGCGGCGATGATTCAGCTAAAGTCACTGAAAGCCGGACAGTCATTATGTAGGGTAATTCACGGAATTAAGCTGTTGTTTTAAAGCGCTATGGGAAAATGCATTTATCATACATCTACAACATGTGCAAAATTAAGTGGATTTTGATTTTACCAGTTTATCACAAAGAAGGCAGGGTTAGGACAGGCACGTACAAAAGATAAGATTACACGCCCAATTGATTTGGATCATTTTCCCTTCGGAAGAAATGTGTGAAAACGATCCCCCTACGAGGTGAATTTCACTGTATTTTCTTGTTACAATCTGGAGGATCATTTTATATCAGCTATGAGATTCTTTGCTCGTACCCCTTTGTAGTCAGTTCAGGGAATCTGTAGCTAACAAGTGTACACATAGAGTACAAAACTGAGAATCTAAAAATCACTAATAGTTACTAGCAAATGAGAAAGCATAAATCAGACCAGGTAAGATATGACTAGAATGAATGGAAAAAAGAAAGAAGGGGAAAGAGTGAAAGGAACAAAACAAACAAACAAACAAACAAAAAAACTAACAAACCTACCTACCTAAAGAATAAACCAATCAACCAACTAACCTACCTACCTACCTACAAAAACATATGATATAAAAAATGGTCAGTACACAATTTCCACTATTCCACTCCCATTCAAATCCTAGTAACAGAATATCCCTATAACCCCTGTTCAGATATCAGTTATTCTTCAGGCAAGACTGAATTAACAACAAAAGTATTAACCATTGGTGGTGGGGGGGGGGGGGGGGTGGGGGGGGGGGGTGGGGGGGGGGGGGGGGGTGGGGGGGGGAGGGGGGGGAGGGGGTGGGAGTGGAGTGGGGAAGGGGGACTCATGAATCACACCAAAAAAGGCCCACTTCCCACAAAGCAACCCAAAAAGCACTCCAGCATATTTTTTGCAGGATGTCACAAGGTAACATGAATTCATAAGATATTGTAGCAAAGCTGCAGTCCAAAAATGCATTTACATGGAGAAACAGTCAGTTAAGTCTGGTCTCTTATAGAGGCTTTGCACCATCACGTGATGGCAGCCATGACAGGAGGCAGGAACAATAGAGTCTGGACTAATCTGGTTTACATGAGAAAGAGTTCAGTTCCCCATGGGGAAAAGACTCTGTTGTTGTGCCTCCTGTCATGGCTGCTGTCACGTGATGGTGCAAAGCCTCTATTCCATTCTTATATTAAAACCACCTTAAAGGTCTTGGTGGTTCTTTAACTAAAGCCATCAAGACATTGGTGATAAACTACCAAAAAGTACAGAGGAATCCAATTAAAATCATACTCACACAACAACAACAAATTGCAAATAATTGTCATTTTTACTTAAATATTTCCTGATATTCTTCTATATGATCTAAACCCTTGAAAACAGTACAAATTCAATGCACACAAACTAAAAACATTTTCACACATATACTTAATTAAAGAACAATGCTGTTTGCCTATAAGCTGCAAATTAGTGATCATGCCTTTTCCCAATATTCCTTGGGTGGCTCCTGTACTGGCTGCAATTCGAAGAGAAGTGGTAGAAAACCATATATAATTTAAATATATATGGGGTAGCTGGACTTCTAATTCACCCTCTCTTCTTTTGTTGTGTTTTATTTCTTTAAAAACGTTTATACTGCGAATGAAAAAATGTTCCATTGCTATTTCACTGAAGGTCTAATATCATCTTCTGGTAAGCCAATGAAATGTTATTACACAGGAAGCCCACACATAAAACTAGAAAACGAAAGTTTATTTAGCCTCCATTCTCAGTGTAACTTAATTATATTTCTATACGTTATTGTACAAGTTTTGTACTTCTATATTTATATATATTTCCTAAAGCAAACTATTTAAATTGTAATTGTAATTGTAATAAATGAAATACATCTGAACGAGAAATCTGAACAACAGTTCAGTTCATACACAACGTCATAAGAACCCAAAATTTAACACCCAAGAACAGCTTCATTTCATCATTTTGGAGCACGAAAACAAAGCAGTCATTGAAACATTTCATAATTATAAGAAACTACGTAATATTGATGGAGATCACTAGGAAAACGGTTAAGAAGACGGGGATGTAAAGTCCATCCCGGCGCTGAATGAAGGTATTTAAGAAGCTTGAGTCCTAGCTTGGTTGGATGTTTCTTCCACACAGAACAAAATATTGATAACAGCAAGTTGAAATTAATTCAACATTGAAATTTTTCACCTCTTTAAGTAAAATACTTACATTCCAATTTCTTTGTAATCAAATTGAAGTGCAAGACGAACTGGTGCCATTTTGAATTTCTCTCAAAAACTGAGCTAAAAACTGTCGTAAATATCAGATTTTCTTCGTATACCTTTTCCTAGCTTTCAAGAATCTTGAAGTGACACATTAACGCCAGAAAATCCACTTAGCACTCGAAAGAAAGTCATTCTCTGAGGAAAGCTCTAACAACGTGACTAAATCATCGAAGCGAGAAGCAGCAGAAGTAAACAAAACAATACGACATTTTGAGCCCAGATATTTGTCTATAGGCTCAGTGGTCTAGTGGTATGATTCTCGCTTCGGGTGCGAGAGGTCACGGGTTCGATTCCCGTCTGAGCCCCGTTCTTTTTCCCAACTTAAAACATCCGAATCTCTCTTTTTATTCCATTGTAATTTTTAATTATAGCAGAAGGAAAATGGTAAAGCATTTCTTGCTCAATTAAATAACAAAAATTATTTTCAAGTATTTTTGGAGTACTGCTTTTTTATTTTTTTTTTCACGCTTTTTTCATTTTCATTCACAATAAAAGTACAAGAATCTTTGGTTATATTGCCGTGTTATACAAAGAAAACGATACTGCATATATAAACAAAAATCATTAAAAGGAAAAAAAAATATCGATTGGGCTCAGACGGGAATCGAACCCGTGGCCTCTCGCACCCAAAGCGAGAATCATACCACTAGACCACTGAGCCATCTATGAAAATTGAAGCGATTATTTAGCTATAAAACTAGTGCTACTACTAATTTATCAGCTAATGATCTAAATTTCAACAAATATTTCTCCAGTTATTGCAAATAAAAATTTTGCAACGCTATGCGTGCCGTATAAAGATATTTCTAAGTTAATGAATATATTTATATTTTTAGTAAAAAGGAAAAACCGGAATGGACCGCGGGGAACTGGAACAGGATTGTAGCATGTTGAAAATGTTTACTTAAATATTTTGGTTAAGTTTCATCAATCTACCGCGAGGGGAGCCCGTGAAAAGCCCCTTTTGAGCATCTCGGAAACCGATGAGAACAATTAAAAGGACAAATTATGAAATGAAATAAATGAATATAGTGGTTCTTGTCTGATTGGTGTCGCTGTGTACTTGCGAGATGCAAGTCCTGTGGCCTATAAACCCAGCTCATGACCAGCTCACCATATGAGTCACCCATAGCTCAGTGGTTAGAGCATCCAACAGGTAATTGGAGGGTCGTATGTTCGATTCCCGCTGGGGGCTCGGATTTCTTTCCGAGCATTTTCAATCCTACACAAGCTACTATATTCATAAATTATGAAATTAATTGTGTTTTTTTTTTTTTTTGTAAACTCCTTTGTAGAGTCAGATACGTCATTGTCTCAAGTCAACTAACCAATAAACTTAAAAGAAATTCTCTAAAGCTTCTACTACTTCTGTTATGACATAATCATCGTTTTTCTCATATAAATGTAAGAGTTCCCGATCGATAAATAAATTTTAAGGAGCAAGGATGGCACAGTTGGTTAGTGCGCGGCCTTCGGTGCGAGAGAGGTCCCGAGTTCGATCCCCAGCCAGACCTCACATCCTTGTTTCGACTTCTTTCCAATCTGTGTAGCTTTAATTAGCTTTAAATACCCTTAAAAACGGAGCACTGATGGAGAGCGCACCGTCGACCTCAGGTTTGTCAGTTGAATTACTGTTACGAGTTATCGACGTTAAATATGGTCGCTTTACTTTACTTTATAAATGCCATAATTTCTTAATGTTTTTGTCCCCTGACCTCGCTTGCGCGCGCATATCATAAAGAATTATGGGAAACTCCGGGAAGGTGAATCCTTTTAGGGTTAAATTAGTCTATTTGTAAACGGACGTAAGATAGACAGAAAACCTAGAGTCGGTTTGCTTAATTTAAACACATAATAGTTCGCGTTGTTTCGATGGTACAATTTATCTTGGACCCGTGATGATTTGTATATCTAGTGCGCAGCATTTCGAAACGGGACAGTGAAAGTCGTCCAAGGTATGTGGAAAACCAGGATTTCCCAATCCTTCCGAACTTTAATCGCTGTCAGAACCGGCAAGACCTAGCGTGGAACTTTTAGAAGCACAGGAAGGAGACAGATATGATACTACACGCACGGCCTCAAAAATGGTCAAAATTACCGCCATCTAGCGCAAAAACGAACACGGTGACCCCCCCCCCCCCCCCCCACCTTTTCATTTGATATTTGGAATCAGTGAAGCATATTTAGTGACTGTACGAAGTTTCATCAAAAATCTATGTTCGGTTTTGATTCTATGGAATTACCTTGAGGTGACCACCATTGTAATGTATTCCTTATTTTAAAACTTAACTGGCCCGCCGCCCATCCTTCGTGATGTGGGCGTGCTGTTGTAGTCTCTCAGTCCCCATCCCTCCCTCGATCCTTCCCTTTCGTTTATTTCTTTCTATTTTTTTAGTGAGATAGAAGGAAAACAGCGGTTCATATTAAAAAAATCTATTTACTCTACTTCAACTTAACAAATGTGTCGTATGTAAAAATTATAGTTTTCAATTTTTTTCACTACTTTCTTATATACAGGATAAATGGTCAATTTCCTTTCTTATTTAATGCGTCCACTCTCATGAACTATTTCCTCTTCTGTTATATGAACAGAACTGCATGTACATGTGTACAGAAGTCAAGACCTATCGGGATTGTCTGGAAATGCATACAGATGGAGGAGTACTTGCAATCTTGTGAAGTTTCTTCACGTGCTTGTTGAGATCCCGTTTATAAAGGAAGGTTTCACTGCAGATTCCACATACTAAACAATGCGTTTTCAGTGTATGCTCATGCAGTTCCTCGAGCGTTGCAAACAGCGTGGCACACTTCTTACACTTGTACTCCTTCCTGCAGGCAAGACAACGCTTGAGATAATACTTTGCAATCGCATCAGGATTGAGTAATTTGGGAGCTTTGAAAAACTTTTTGCATTTCTGACATTTGATTTTCATATGGCACTTATGGCTTTTAATATGTACAGAGAGACGGCCGCCTGTTCGAAGTCGTCGTGCACACTCGCTACACTTAACTCCTCCCACTGATGTATGAATCTTTCGGTGGCGCTTCACATCCTTTAAGCAATACAAAGCAACTCCACAGAAAGAACATGGTTTGGAAGACCGTTTCTTTGGTTTTGGTGGCGTTCCTAAGCGGACATTTTTTGATTTCTGAACGTCTTCTCTGGCTGCTCCTTGTCCTCGGCACCTCGACGGCTTTGGTTGCGTTTCTAAAGGAACACTTGCTGAATTTTGATCATCTCTGGTTACTCCTTGAACTTGACATCTCGACGTTTGACTAGTTTTGGTGTTACTTTTCTCGAGGGCTCCGGGTGGAATCGGTAAACTTGTACGAGGAGATGTTGAGACAGTGGCCACGTGACTTACGTTGAATTCGACGTCACCGGTTATAGAATTGACATAAAAATCTCCAAGAAAGACTTTACAGTCTGCCTGTGGTAGTTGCAAAGGTTTAGGCAGAAGCAATGACATCGTGTTTTCTCTCATAGGTGGAGTTAGCAAACTTAAAGTCGTCTTCTTAAGGTAAGAAATGTTCTTTGCGAATTCTTTTGGCATAATTTCAACAGCTTGGCGATCCCAAAAAAATGACAAAGTTAATCGACTTTTCTGACCTGGTTCACTTCTGGAAATAACTGGCGTGCGTTCAAAAACGAATACAGCCTCGTGTTCTTCAGGAACAGTAGTGTTTAAGATCTTGGCAATGACTTGGCCATTCCCATGAACTGGAACACCAAGAAAAGACAAACCATCATTTCCACTGTCAGCTGTTGTACCATGTTTTTCTCGAACTGGCACAAGCTTGTAAAAGTTCTTCAAAGAGGACGAGTGGATACCATTTGAAGTTACAATTCTCCAAGATAAATCTACATAGCTAGCATGAACTTCAGTAAAAGCCTGAGGGTTAAGAGGACGGTGAGTTATGTTTGAACCAATGGCAACACGATTAACTGGGGGTTCATTGACACCAGCTTTATTGTGTGAGAAGGACTGAACTTCTCGAGCTAATCCTGGTGAAGTCGAAGGGGTACCATCTGATGCGGTAGTACCACTGCAATTAGGTGCTACAGAGGAGACAAGTTCGTTATCAGAAGATCCTAGCTGCTCGGGGCTTTTCAATTCCGAATTGGGACAGGACGAAACTTCACCATGAACTTCGCCTGTACTTTGGAACTTGGAGTTTTCCTTCCGAGCATCTAATTCTTTTCTAATTTTCTCCAACCACAAGGCATTCCGGACTGAGGAGCTCCCTTTTACTGTATCTTTGCTTGTCTCTTTTAGGGACTGAGAAATTGATTCTAATCTTCTGAAAGGATCTGATACGTGAGGTGTCTTCACTTTTGCCGGCGATGACTCGGCTACCCGTGGAGTCGATACCATGCCTCCGATGCTAAGACTTTCATCTGAGATAAACTTTATAGTGGGTTCTTGCACAACTCTTATTTGATCATTTGGTTTACATAATGCATCTTGAAATCCTGGTAAACTTGGAAGCACACTATGTTCCCCTTGTGATATTGTATTAACCTTGTCAACAGCCTCCCCACACTCAACAGAGGATAAAACAGGTGATTTGCCTACATCTGACGGTTTGGATATCACTGGCAGATTTTCAGAGGCAACCTGTTTAATACTTTTCTTGTCTTGAATAAGATGTTTTGATGGAGCGACAATAGCGACTGGTGGGTCTGTTGATCTTGATACATTGGCATTAAAAGATCCAGATGAATTTGAACTTGATGCAGTCTCTTTTCCACCACGAGAGTTCTGAATTGTCCTTGTCCGACGTCTAAGCCGTGGTCCTTCGTTCACTACAGTTTTGACATTTCTTACATTTTCTTCAGAAGTACTTTTGATTTCCATTGCATCACTCTGGAGTCTTTGTTTAGAATATGGACCATCTTGCTCTTCAGCAATGTCCGTGATTCCATTAGTTTTACACTCACTAACAGTCCCAGTAAATTTCTTAGAAGTACAGGATTTATCACCAGATTCCTTTAACTTTTTCCTTTTGTTTTTCATCCAGAAGTTGACAAACTCGAAACCTGTACGAGGTCTCAATTTGTAGCCATTCACGACATTGGCCTCTTGTTTCCTCTTCAAGGATTTTTTTACGGCTTTATCGGTGGCATTTGAGTTGGTTGTTTCTTGAAGTTCGGTTGCCATGGGAAGGGTAGTGCCCATTGTTGCCAAAGGAACGTTGCTAACAGTTGCCATAGGCAGGATAGTGGCAACTGTTGTTGTCTTAGGAACGATGGAAACTGTTGGTTCCTTAGAAACCACTGTCGTTTCCATAGGCAGGATGTTAGCAACTTTTGTTGTGGCCTTAGGGACGCTATTGGCAACTGTTGTTGACACAGGAACACTCTTAGCAACTGTTGTTACCATAGAAACGCTACTGGCAACTGTTGTTGTCAAAGGAACCGTTTTGGTAACCGCTGTTTTCGTAACAGATTTCGGGGCAGAGTAAGCCCCTATAACTCTGAGCTTCTTGTAATGCTTTGGCCTGAGTTTCAGGGATCTTCTACGTCTTCTTCTCTTTGTGAGAAGAGAAGCTTTTATTTCTCCGATGATGTCACTTAGACAGTAAGCTTCCTGTGACAACGTCTCGAAGATCGAGCTTGCACTGCAATGGAGATCACGCTGATTTCGTTTTGCGGCGACACCTAAAAAACAAAAAGAATGATTAAATACAAACAATGAAAGAAAACTATTACTCCAAGTAAGAGCGCGTTTACATGTGCGATTCTTCAGGACCCAGTTCGTCATGTGACCTTTCTTGGGCGAACCTGGTATGAAATCATACATGTGAATGCATCCTACAAAACACGATAGCCATAATGGCCCGATCACGACGTCTTTTCTTCTCAGCAAAACCCAACACGTGAGTACAGAAATGTGTTCGATACCGGACACTCGAGACACACCCAGTACCAAACGATTTTGATAAAAATATCGAATGTGTAGTATCTGAGAAAATGAACAACTACTATGTGGATATGATACCGAGTAGAAACTAGTTATTATTACCTTGCTCGTTTGCTGCAGTTTCCTTTATACAACAAGGTGATAACGGTTTGTTGAGATTTACTCTCGCTGCCTTTGAGCACTTGGTAGATATAAAGAAAAAAATATGAACTATGAGAAATAAGGAATCTCCAGTACCTCATCATAATCATCTTTGATGCTATTTTTAGCTCGTTATCACGTTCGCGCAACCACCTAACGTGTCACGGCGTAAACAGCGAGCTGCGAAGCGAGGGAAAAGTTTCTTAGTTTATTTCCAGAATCAGATTGCGATGAAATTTCCGTGAGGTGATTTTGAAGACATACTCCGAATAGAAAACCATACATGAATCTTAAAATAGCACCAAACGTTGCTTATGATGGTCATTCTCTTAACCCATTTTCTTTTATAATAGAAACGTATGTGGGAAAATGTAGGGAGAGAAAAAAATATTTATAGACCGATTACATTGCTATTAATAAGCTCCCTTGCATGATGACGTGTTTTTTTTTCTCTATACCAGAATCCTTTTCGAGTAGCTTTTGTTCGGCAATTAAAACAATAGTATTGTGTTTGTATTCTAGAAGGAATATAAAATTTGAATATGGAAAGGCTCTTGAAAAGGATTCTGGTGTAGAGAGCGGACAAAGACGTCATCATGCTAGATATGCTCTTGCTCGCGCTAAAATATTGCTGTTATTTTGAATTTGTGGCCAATCAAAGTCTCACAGCTTTGCTTTGAAGTGAGGCTAACGTCGAAATTTCAAATGTGCACGCGTTCGCCATATTACCACAGGAAGCCCAACCTGATAGCTTTGCTTTGAAGCGAGGCCAAATTCGAAATTCAATTGCGCGTGCAAACTTGAGAAAGACTATAGATCACGTGACAGCGACCATTATGGATGAAAAGAATAAAAGAATATCTCGAGAATTTTGATTGATTACAGAAAGAGAGAACTTACAAAGCAGTTTTTGCTTGTCCATCTCTGTTCCCCAGTTATCGTGTTGTAGTAGTACAGAACTTCATTGTATTTGGAGAGCACACATGTCCATTTGGTGTCTTCTTCTATGTCCATTTTTCTCGGTAACCTGTGAACAGGTTTGATGCCTGCAATTGAAAATTGACCATTTTAGCAGGGAGAATAATCTTGAAAAATGTTTCAAAAATCTATCAATCTTTTTCAATTGTCATTATCATCTTTAGTATCTTTATCGTATCATCATCATCATCATCATCATCACTATCATCGCCATCTCCCTTTAAGTATTTTTTCTTCCAAGATTAGTTTTCGTAGGTTTTTATGAACATTTACAAAGATTGCCGACTATGCCCTTCAGCGGTTTGATCATGGCAAAACCTTTAACGATCCTTACGACATTTTAGGCTGAGCATGCGCAGTGACGTTGCACGATGACATCTTCGTGCCAAATTCTAGATACGTCCGTCGCACTTGTAGTGTTCCGGAAACAGACGAAGCTATCATGCACGTTATAATATTTGCCTACAAAACCAGTTTTGTAAACGAGTTTTTTTCATAATTTTTACATTCAGAGATGCGGATATTGGTCAACGGGGGTCACTTTTCCCCTTGCTTCGCGGAGGGCACTACATTACCCAAATGCTCGCACTGACAGCGACTTACTACACTTTTTCGCCAATTATATAAGTATATGAATTATACTGTTCATTTCAAACTGCGACTATAATTGTTCATAAAATCTTAAACAAATAGAAATATTTCGTTTGCTCTGAAAGGTACTCTCGTCAATTAAAATCAGAAATGTAGTTTTTGAAAAGGAAAGTAAACGTGGTTAAGAAATTGTTTTCAGAACGTTATTCTTATGCAAACAAGTTAACAAATAAATTGATATCAAGCAGATATCTTATGCAGATTTCAATAATTACATATTTGAGCAAAACAGATGTTCCAAATGGCTTTTCAAGAATCGATTCACAAAAGGGCAAGAAATGAGAATACTAACATTTTGTAGCACACTGTATCAAATCTACAATGAACAGAAGTGAATATTGCTATCAAATCCAATACACAGAAGCCTCTGAACGCAAAGACGTTCTTTTTGACAGAATGCTTTTAGCTATCATCTTTTTCAACGTCGCTTTGGCCATTTCATCAACGTTTGGAAACGCAATCATCATGACGACCATCTTTAGATCCCAGAACCTCCAAACGCCATCTTACTTATTAATAACATGTATGGCATTATCGGATCTTCTAGTTGGTTTACTGTATCACCCAATGTTAGTGTTTTTTCTGATCCTCAATTACTTGCATAAGGATTTCAAGCAAAAGTGCTTCATCACATTAGTGTTTGTGACCATCAACGTGTACCTCTCAGGCGTTTCAATTTTTACTTCACTCTATATCAGTATAGACAGGTGTTTGGCTCTTCTTCTAAGACAACGGTACAGAATTCTTGTCACCAAAAAGCGAGTTGTCATGGTGATTCTTCCGACATGGCTTGCAGGATTAGTTACCGCTTTTCTTTACATCCAATTGGCAACACTTTTAATGAATAATATTTTAGCAGCCATGGGATTTCTGACCTTGATAATAACCTGTGCATTCTACATAACATCCTATGTCAGCCTTCAACGCTACATCGCACGAGTCCACGCCCAACAGCCGAACCCGTCACAAGAAAGCTTTGATGTTGCAAGATACAAGAAAAGCTTGAAGACGATGCTGACCATATTGGGATGTCTTATCGTTTGTTATGCCCCGTTTTTTGTCACTACATCAGCAATCCCGTTAGTTCACGGAGCTCATAGAGACACTTTATTCATTTTGCACTACCTTGCAAGTACTATTCTGGGGCTTAACTCTACTTTAAATCCAGTCATTTATGTGATGAGGCTGATAGATATTAGCCAGGCGTGTAGAAAAACTGTGAGAGATATTTGCAAATTCTGACAGGTTGTGGCAGTAGCTAGACAATAATTACATACTCTTTAAAGCCTGTTTCTCACTAGTGACAGGAGCAAGGATGGCACAGTTGGTTAGTGCTCGGCCTTCGGTGCGAGAGGTCCCGGGTTCGATTCCCAGTGACTTCACATCCTTGTTTCAACTTCTTTCCTTTCCGCGTAGATTTAATTAGCTTTAAATACCCGTAAAAAGGAGCATGCTGATAGATAGAAGGGGTAGAGGGCGCATCTTCGAAAGCTTAAACACGATCCTCTGGCTCGGGAGAATTGGGCAACCACTACCCGCTCTTCGAAGTAAAATAAATTAACCTTTTTTTAAGCATTAGCGCAAGCTACATACCCAGACTCAGTATCGTATTTATCACATAAATGTACGTCAGTGTTAAAAACAATCTTGCTTTATGAGTACACTTCTGAGTCTGCGTGATAGTGTTTATTCGTAACACTACATGTATTTTGCAAACATATTTTCATACTTACACCAAATCACATCCGATCAAAGCCTCGCAATCAAGCCAGAATTTTAAGATATCGAACGTGACCTATTGGCGTATTCTCCGAAATACTTTCAAAATATTGGAAAGCTTAGCCTCCCCCACCCCCACCCTCCGAGCGCGGTCTCTGCTTGCATGAGTGTCCTTTAAGAGGCCGGTGAAGGGCTCTGTACATCTGCTTTCTGACTTTGAATTAATGAAATGAAAAGGGATAAAGGTCTTTTGTCCCGAATCTTTTCAAGCGATTACAGGTTGAAGGAGCCTTTTGTACACAACTGGATATTGAATTTTCTCCTTCTTTCCGGATCTCACGAAAAAGCTACTTGACTCAGCAATATAGTGCAGGTATCCAGAGTATTTAATGATTCATACGATCCATACGAGTTCGCTGAATACAGATACTCGAGCTTATTACGTACAAGGTTATATACAAACAAACGGAAATCAGTACACATTCATGACAGCAAAATATTTTTAGGAAAATATCATGAATGAAAGTGAAAAATGCAACGAGGAGTACGTAAAAGCAAGTCTAGAAAGTAGCGACTTTTTCTTCAAGCCTATTACAGCCATCATCTTCTTCAACGCTGTTTTTGCCATTTCAGCAACCCTTGGAAATGGACTAATCATCTTTACCATTTCAAGATCCAAAAACCTCCAAACTCCATCTTACATACTGATCACTAGCTTGGCATTTACAGATATTCTAGTTGGTTTGGTCTTTCACCCTTTACAAGCTGCCTTTATGATTCTGAATTTCTTTCAAGAAGAATTCTGGCATAGCTGTCAAATCAGTAAGGTGCTTATGGGGCTTAATATCTATCTTTCTGGTCTCTCACTTATTATGTCCGAATACATCAGCATAGACCGATGTTTGGCTCTTATCCTTAGACAACGATACCGAGTGATTGTCAACAGAACACGAGTTCTTTCAGTGGTCGTTTCCACTTGGATAGCGACGTTACCCTTCGCTGTTATTTACATGACTGCACCGTCCCATCAGTGGACGCTCGCTTTTATAACTGTAGGGTTTTGTTGCACTAATAGTGATTTTTGCTTTCTACACTAAGTCCTTTATCACTCTTCGCCGTTACACTTCACAAATTCATTCAAGACAGACTAATCTAAAGAATGGAAACTTTGAGGTTATGAAATACAGGAAAAGCTTGAAGACAATGGTCACTGTATTAGGATGCCTTTTGGTTTGTTATACCCCTTTTTTAGGCACATCAATTGCATATTCACTTTTACACCACGGATCTTACAGAGATACAATCATCGTTCTGCATTACTTTACAGCTACCATCGTGGGGTTAAATTCAAGTGTTAACCCAATCATATATTTGCTGAGGTTCAATGACATTCGTCAGGCGTGTCTCCAGAGACTAAGAGATCTTTTCCACGTCTTGCGATGATCTATATCTGCCTTTTTGGAGAAGTTTCACGAGAGAAAGCACTTCTTAAAAGAACAGTGTGTAGATACACTCTATCAAATAATCACCATTTGGTGTTGCATTGCTTCTCAATAATTTATCTCTGTTTTTTCATTACCGTTATCGTTGAAATGCGACCTGTAACTGCCTGGAAACCCTGCATTGTAACTTGCATTCAGACGGAAGTCAATCAAATCATTCGACCGATAAAAATTGCAATTCCCAAGAAAAAAATGCCTCGAATTTACGATCAAAGTTAATTATACATTTAAAGTTTATATTTATCTAAACTTTCCTTGCAAATTCGAGGCATTTTTCTTGAGAATCGCTATTTGTATCGGTCGAGTGATTAATTTGTCATTGCTTCCAGGCTGAAACCTTTTGTTCAAACGATGATTCGCATTTGAATTTTGTCCCTCTATGCAGATCAATAGTCCAGTTTCCAATTACTATAGACCGCTGAACTTCCTGACAAAAGTCGCATTTATACAGGGTTAGCCTCCTTTTCAAGCAAGACCCATGGGTGTAAACTCAATTTTTGTTTTGTTAAGAACAGAAAATTCGAATTTACTCCATGGGTCTTGCTTGAAAAGGAGGCTAACCCTGTATAAATGCCCCTTTTGTCAGGAAGTTCAGCGGTCTATAGTAATTGGAAACTGGACTATTAAAGTGCGCCTAACCCCCTGTTATTTCCCATTTTGACGAAAAGTTGGAGTATTTCTAATGACTTGTACGAAAACATTATGCGATTTGAATGGATTCCGAATTTTTTACACAATTTTAAAGTTTGGAGTTCCATGGAACACTTTCAAAAAACTTATGTCTGGATAGACGTCACACTCTTTTGTACGTTTCAAAAGTTTATTGTGCAGTACAAAAGAGTGACGTCTACCCAGGCGGAAATTTATTTACTCCGACTTCAGACTCTTAGGAATTGCAGCTTTTGCTGGGCTTTTTTCGCCTATAAATACGAAAAATCACTTTTCAGCAGCTTTGAGTGCAAGTCAAAGTGTATTCAAATCTTCAAATCTATATCACTTCAGCGATCAAATTAGTTAACCAAGTTCCCATATATTCTCAGGTGTGCCACCACAGGAAGCTCAAAGGCCCTTTTTGCCGATGTTTAAAATTGTGTAAAAGCTTTGGAATTCATTCAAGTCGAGTAATTTTATCGTACACGTTCTTAGAAATGGTCGGACTTTTTATCAAAATTGGAAATAACACTTTAATACATACAGGTGTATATGTCAACATGTAAATTGAAATTAGCTCAAACACTTTTAACACTACAAAAGAGAGTACTATTGATAAGTTTTGACTAGAAACGGAAGAAATCAATAAACGCAATTATAGCATTAAGGGTGTGCTGACATATGTAGCGTTACTGTGCAACGATTGCTATGCAAAATAGGGTCTTGCTTTGGCGATAGGCGCACGCGCGCCCATTTTTGGCGGGAATCACTTGACTTTCGGTAGAGAAAATAAAAGTCCAAACACATTTGTGTGCAAATGTCGATGAACAAATCATATAACTTCATCCTCATGTCAGTGTTAGTTTTTCTCTTACATTATAACTATCAGATCATTAAGACACATAACAGTAAAGATCACTTTGGGAAGATTGAATTACTGGACAAAGGGGAGCTCACTGTGAGTAAACAATTGATTTTCTGAACAGATTTAGTTCATCGCAACTTTGTTACTCTCAGTCCAATTTGTTACAATCTAAATTGTGTTGTATGATAGATTCCTGTCTTTAAGTTAAATTTTGGCCAATTAAAACTATGGGTCATGACAGCCTTAGAAATCCCCCCCACCCCCCCAACCCAAATCCATCCCACCCCCAAAATCCCTGCAAGGTAATTTTCAAATGAATGAATTCACAAGTACTATATTTAAACTAAATATTTTGAAATTGCAGCCAGGGGTCATATATAGAAAGTTTTTTGCTTGTTTTCTCTGACTTTTTTGATTTACATACATGAATATTATATCAATGCCAAACCTGCCACATTTTATAGCTTAAAAAGATGCATAACCAAATGTCCCATTTTGCCCTGTCATACTGTAAGTACTATCACACTGTAAGTACTATCATACTGTGTAAGTAGTATTGGCTCACCAACATAAAACCTATCAAAACACCTGGTTCTAGTAGTTCAAAAGATGGTTAGTGTTAACTTAGGACTAAGTCTTAAGAAAACCTTTGATTTTAACTCAAGATTAGCTCTAATTGCCCTTCAAGCAACCAGGTTCTGGTCTTCCTTCTGATTCTTCTCCTAACCAACACCTACACTATCAAAAACAGCACAGATTTCATGAAAAGGAAGAAAGATGTTACCATCCTACCAGACAAAATAATGGTATCATTTGATGTAGTGTCCCTGTTTAAATCTGTTCCTGTCAACTTAGTCCCTGAGTGTGACAAGAGATTTCCTGAACAAGGATGCATCTTTGAATACAAATCTATATTGAAAACATGATAACACTACTAGAGTTTGTACTCAAAAACTGCAGATTTTATTAATGCAACAGAGGCTTCTATCAACAGCTGTTTGGCTGTGTAGTGGTCTCGCCAGTGAGTGCTCTTTTGGCTTATTTCATGATGGAAGACACTAGACAGAAAGCTATTGATGCTGCCTCCATGTCTCACAAATGATGGTATAGGTACTGTATATTGATGACAGCCATTGCTAGCCCCAAAAAGCAATCAATTAATACTTTCCACAATGTTTTAAACTCCATAAATGTAAACATCCAATTTACATGTGAGAAAGAAACTGAAAGTGGACTTGGTGTTTTTAAAACAAAAACAGAACACAGATGAAGGTAAAGTGGTTGCTGATGTGTACAGAAAACTGACACGACTGACAAGTACCAAGATTTCCATTTTCACCACCCACCAGCACATAAAAGGTCACAACACTTTTCCATCATAAACTACATTTACCATCAAGTGAGGAGTGAAAAAAGAAAGAGATGGACCTCGTAAGGAACATTTTAGAGGATAATAACTATCCTAGCAATTTCATAATTCTGTGAGAAATCTGCCCTCAGTAGTGCTAGCAACAGTGATACAGAAGGAGCTACTTCTAGAAAACAATTTATTGTTCTGCCCTCTATTAGAGGAACATCAGCAAAAACAAGCTGAGTCCTAAAACAGTACAATGGATAGAGCTATAGAGTTAAAGTCAAGACAAGTGTCACAGAGCACAAGAGGGCTGTTTTCAACAGTGACGATTGTACAAAGTGCACTACATGGAAATGAAACTGGACATGAAACTGGTTTTGAAAAAAAATGCTCATTTTAGACCAAGAAAATAATTTCCATCAGAGACATCTTCTGGAAGCTTGGTGCAAAGTGGAAGATGACAGATCAAAGAACAACTGTATCAATATTCCAGAAATATATACTGTAGAATGCTAGTGTAATCACATAGCAAATGCTTAGCTATATCAAAATCTTGCATGCGTGTAAACATCAGTATACTGAAGATCCAAGTTAAAGGATCAAACCATCTGTGTAAACTATCAAAAAAAGTGAAAGAAAACAGAAAAGAAGGATTATAAACTAAAAATTCCTTTTCATTTTAACTGAGTTCAAGATGTCTTTTACCCCAATCTCCATGTTCTGTTTGCAGTTGCATGACATTTTTCTTTTAATGAAAACTCTGTGCAACAATCACTTCATCCTCATCTGGAGTTAGCCATTGTTGATAAGTGTTTAACTAATCCTTCATATATTTACAAGCATTATCAATAAATGTATGCAAGCAGGTAATCAGATGCAAATTAATACCAGAATCCCTTTGAATGCTAGAGTGATTTTCATAAACCCGTGAAACAAATTTTAGCTATTAATGTGTAATAATCAAATTCAAACAATAGAAAACAAAAGCTTTAGAGTTTAGTATCATAAAGGATTACCTAATACCAGTACAGAATACCTTTACATTAAAGGCCAATTTTAGAGTATTCTGTCGTTCTGTTTGTACTGTCTCAAAAGGACTCGTTGTCAGGAACGAGGCAAGAACTAGTCATGCATGCATGCAGATATGAGCAAGATAAACAGTGAAATATATCAATGAAATCACGCGAATTTCACTAAAACAACTCAAATTTACAAGCCATTAAGTTAACAGTGAGTTCTAGATAATTTTTGAAGTGAAACCCAATGATTTGATCATTTGTTTTCGATTTCTACGATGGATTTTAGCTTATTTATCTAGGTTTCACGTAGGCCATGTGTTACAAACAGATTGTCAAACAGCAAGCTTGTTCTGTCGCATTGAGCAGCTTTTTCGTAATCAATTTCAAGTGTAAGAGATTCTTACCTTATTGTCTTCAGTACAAGTGAAAAAATGATGTTTTTCAGGGACATTAATCGACAACAATTTGAGATAGTTTTACTTGTCTTCTTCGCACCTCACCGACTCGATCAGCTAGTTACCAGTCCTCCAGACTGTTTTCATACAGGAAACCCGAACAACAGAATTTCAACTATTCAAGTATTAAGTTATTTACAAAAGGTGACGTCAACTAAATTTGAAATCATGTGAAAACGAGAAGTGATCAGGTAAATGACTTATTTCTACCTTCTTCTTTTTCGATTTACTGTGGCTTTCGATATTCTGCGAACTCTGACCTTCAAACAGTCCGTTGGAATTTGGCTATTCGCTTCCGCCCACCACTGAAACAAATCATCAAAAAATTAATACTAAAAGCTCTTAAAATCCCCAAAAATGACCAAATACGATCTTTAGACGGTATATAGTAGCCATACTATCATTTTGGAATTAATAATTCTTCGTATTAGTGATTTTTACTTTTGATTGACAGCCGAAGCAAAAACGCAAATAAGCGGTTGGCGTTTGGAAGTCATGCGCAGAATTTCGAAAACCGCGGTAAGAAATTGGTTCTCTGATTTGCTCGACCGTCAGTTTGACACCTAAAATAGCCCACTATATTCAACACGGATGGATGGATGGCCAGTGGATGGGATGGATGGATGGATGAACGTACGGCAAACGATTGAAGGAATGAAAAAATGCTTTGATCTGTTTACATTACAAATCATCGATGCCTATAATACGTGATTCCGGCCTTTTTCGTAACGAAGTCTAGCCAATCACGTAACATCGCAATAATTGGCAGGTTCTTAGTGGAAGGTTTTATAGGTATAATCTTCGACAGAGCATATATTATATGAATGAATTCGAAGCCCACCTCTCAAAATGTACCTTTGATTAGATGTGAATGAATAAGTTCTCGACTAAGAAGTGAACTTGGAAAGTTTTTACAAGGTAGGCAAAAGTGTATCAGTATTGACAGTTTCTTAAAACAATATTTTAACGAGTTGTAATTTTCTAAGTCAGCAAAGACATCACTCCTTGCTTCAATGAGCTGACCGATAAAACTGTCAGTGTTCCGTCTAAAATTCTTCATTATATTTTCAAACGTTTAATTGTTAGCAATTTTCTTAATTCTTTGATTTTCCTTATAACTGTATTGGTAATCTGTCAGATTTCGATATTCTAAACTCATTTTGTACGTTTTCATTGTTGGCATAACTGATCGCGCGACACTGATCCGTTGAATCTCGGCCATTTTTCAAACGCATCAATTCTTCATGAGGTAATCAGCCAACAAGGTGTCTCCGGCGAATTAGGTCAAATGATGAACTTTGAAACCCCGGAAAGTCCGCTCCAAAGTACATTGAAAGGATTTCAAAGTCTGCTCTAAAGTCAGCTGACAGTTCTGGGGTGTTTTATTCTATTTATCTTACCATAAATGTACTTTCGTAGCGCTTGCCATAGTGACTCTTAGAAATAGTGCTCAGAAAAACATAGCTTTACATTTTAAGAAGAGTTGAGATTGTTTGCATATTCAAGCAATTATGGTGGCAAGGGTGGCAAAGATGGCGTAGCGGTTCACCGCTCGCCTTTCACAGCTGTGGTCCGGGTTCGATTCCCGGCTCGCACCATACGTGTATTGAGTTTGTTTAATGTGTTGTTCCCTCCCTTGCCACGAGGGTTTTTTCTCCGGGTTCTCTGGTTTTTCCTCCCTCAGCAAAAATCAACATGTGAGTTGACTGATGTATGTAGAGTATAGTAGTGGTAGTGAGTGTGGAGTGATTGTCACTATTTATTATTTATTTCAAGCAATGAACAACAAAAACCTCTCAGTCGGAGTGTGGAGTGATTGTCACATATTTCAAATATGTGACAATGAGTTATGTAAGTTATTGTTGTAAGTTATGAGTTATAAGTTATTGTTCATTTAATTTCAAGCAATGAACAACAAAAACCTCGAAGAATAAGTGCATGCAAAGCTAAAGTTATTTCTATCAGAAAGTTTAGGTTGCTCGGCTTGTCAATGCTTGGTTTAGGTTGATAAAATCAAATTAAAGTGTTAATCCAATTAAAGTAAAATTTGAATCTAAAATGAAGTTTAAGCCGCTAGTCGCTCATTTTCCATATACATTCTTTACATTCTACTTGAAAGTTGCTAAATTTTAATAACACCCAATAAGAACTTTGTACAAAGAAATGTGACCAGTAACCAGAAGTAGTAGTAGTAAAAGTAGTAGTAAATCTTTATTAAAGTGTCTAATCGTTCTAGCGCTAGGTTGCACTAATTGGGGACACAACAAAATATAATCGATAACAAAATCTACATAATTAAATAATATGATACATAATTAAATAATACGATAAAATTATCCTAAAATATATAACCCATTTCCTAAAAAAAAAAAATATATATATATATATATATAAACAATACATACATATGAATAGATACATAAACTCTAAAAATATAATAATTAAGAATACTCTAACTTAAGCATAAATGGCATTCTCTCCCACATCCTTCAAGAAGGGACGTTATATCCCTTTTACGTATCATTGATTTAAATGCTCCTAGTGATTCTATGTTTCTTTCTTCCTTACTCAATTTTGACCATAACTGTGGTCCAAGAAATCTAAGAGAATGTTTACCATAAGACACAGTATTGAAACGAGGTAAAACAAAATCAGCATTTCTTAAATTATATCTTCTAGTATTTGCATCATTGATATTAAAGATGTCTGATACATAATTCACTGTTAATTTGTTTTTTACTTTAAACATTAAGATAAGTATATCCTGTAACCTTCTATTTTGTAACGTGGATAGCTTAGCCTTCTTAAGCAAGGCATCATAACTATCATTAGTATTATCATAAACAAATCGTAACGCTCTTTCTTGTAAACGCTCTAATTTACGACTGTCGGAAGCTTTACAAAAGTGCCACACTAAATGACAATAGGTAAGGTGTGGCATTATTGCTGATTTATATAAAAGTAGCTTAGCACTTACTGGAATAAGATTTTTTAACCTTCTTAATATCCCGATTAACCTACTTACTTTCTTACAAATTTCACCTATATGATAGCTAAAATTCAAATTTTCATCAAGATTTACACCTAAGATTTTAATAGATTGTGTCTGTTCAACTTTTTCACCACATATATCCATGTCAACTTTCCTCTCGTGCTTCTGACCTCCCAGGACCATAGCTTGATATTTGTCACAATTAACTTTCAAGAGGTTGTCCTGATACCATTTTGTCATCTTCTTGCCATTTTCCACCAAAATCTTTTCCACACTTTCAATTGTTTCTTTTGCTACATAAATCTGATGATCATCAGCGTACATCGATACATTAGCCTCCGTTATGATATTAGGTAGATCATATCATAACGGAGGCTAATGTATCGATGTACGCTGAAGCCGTGGACAGCTGTTTCGGCCCTGTTGGGCCTCGTCAGCACGGTGAACTGGATACTGGTCAAGATCCCACTGAGAAAAGTGAATATGGTGCTGGACGTCACCCAGCTTTGAACAAGTCCAAAAACAGTTTAAACAGGCATTTTATCTTATTAGATAATCTACTAATCTGTCCTAATTGATAACAATAGAATTTGAGTGGTAATCCAAAGAAAAAAGTGCAATTAAAACTTGTAAGAAGGGCTGCTAGTTTTTGGCACTTTTAGCCGTTATTACTAAATATGGAAAAAGTCTCCTCTTAAAAGCATTAACAGACTCTAGAAATATTTTCATGGTAACCAGTACCGAGACTCGAACTCCTAATTCCTATTACTTACCACTAAGCTAGCCACAAGATAATTCGTTGACCAGAACGGAATTAATTTTTTGAACTGTCATAGAAATTATCATCCGTGCATGCACTTAGAGTGATTTCAATAAGCCTGGGCACAAGTAATTGAGCAAATAAAACTTATTAGATGCTAAATGTTTTGTCTTCTTTTGTTCCTTTGCATCTAGTAAACACTAACAGCGAGGTTTATTGAAATCACTCTAAATATTAGTTAATAGTTTCATTATAATAATATGGGTAAATATCTGGACGCAGATTCTTCCCGAATAATTAATGAGTTTGAGAAGTGTTCAATTAAGACCTCCAATTCGGACTTAATTGACGGTATTTCAAAGTCCTTGCAAGTAGTTCCAGTCCTCGGCTGCGCCTCATATGCTCGTCGTTTCTTTTGTCTTGCCTTAATGTACGTTTTCCCAATATAATCCCTTTGGGAATAGTCTTTGTTTGAAAAACTAAGCCACGCATATTGCATATTCTTATCACGCGTCAAAGTCAGTAGAAAGTTGTGAGAAGAACCAGAACTCCCTACTTTCGAGTTATAATGTTGGCGTTGAATTCATGTAGAAGGTAAATTTAGTAATGGATGTTATTACCAACATGGTACTGTTGGAATTGGATCCAATAAGGGTACTCTGGACTTCATTGATTGTTGAATAATTAGCCATGTTTACTGGAATCTCGTACTTTTTCGCGCAAAATTCTTGCAATTCATTCTGAAAATTGTACATCTTTGACAGCGCCCCCCAGCAAAATTATTTAATAATTCGCCTTTTCCATGCTTCGTTCTTGTAAAACAGAGCTTTCTTGGTGGAAACTCCTGGTCCCTCCATGTGATTTCAAGCAATGTTTACAGCCGGGTTCAAGCCCTGTTAAAATTGACTAAATTCGGTAGCCTATATTTTATAATCTGCAACGGCATTTATCTAGAAGTTAATGACCTATTTTTATACATGGTGAGGCATACAGTTTGTGCCGTATGAAGCAGCGTTTTATACTTTATAAAAGAGCAATAAATTCATCGCTGAAATTTGCATGCAAACAACGTGCTGGGAAACACGTTCACAAAAATGCTTTAGATCACATGTAGAGACCACGAGATTGGACTAAAAAAGCTCAGTTTTGCAAGAAAGAAACGTGGAAAAAGCGAATTACTAAATAAATTTGCTGGGGGGCGCAGTGTAAGATGTAAAATTTTGGCAGTGAATTGCAAGAATTTTGAGCGAAAAAGTACGACATTCCAGTAAACATGGCTAATTAATAAACGATCGATGGAGTCTAAAATACTCTTATCGGGTCTAATCTACATAGTAACTTGTTGTTAATGGCTTCCACTGCTTAACGTACCTTACATATAAATTTAGCGCCCACAATATTACTCGAAAATGCGGAGTTCTGGTTCTTCTCACAATTTTCTACTGACTTTGACGCGCGATATTTTCCCATCTGGAGTGCCTTCAGTTTGGATAATTATCCACAGCGCACTAGCGGTAGGTAGACTGCTCATGTTTCAGTTGTCTTAGTATTTCGGTGGTTGAACATAATTTTGAAGAACGAGATAGCCAGCCAAATGTTCCGTGTCAACATAAAATTTCTTGCATTCGATATGCAAATGAATTTCAAGCCCAAAACACAGACATGCGCAGACAAATTGTATACACCTATTTCAAAAAAGGTTGTCACCGCTAAGAGCGATAGGCGATAGGTAATAGGCCATTCCAAGACCGCAAAGCACTATCGATTTCTTAATTAAGCCATCCTAAATCTTTCTTTACACTCTTCCATCAAATATTTGGCTATTCATATGTAAATCAATTAGAAATCGATAGTGCTTTGCGGTCTTGGAATGACCTATTACCTATCGCCTATCGCTCTTAGCGGTGACAACCTTTTTGAAATAGGTGTACATGCTATCCGCTATCAGTCTATAGCTACCGTCGTAGTCGAGAATGTGCCATGAAAACGAGGCAGGCATGAAAACGAGACAGCGCACGTTCCAGAAAGTTCATAAGTAAATATGCAGGATTTTTCACGAACCACGGACATTTAATAACCTAAACTCCACTATAAATACAGTCATTGCGTTATAGCAGCTTCACGTGAGTCTAAACCAAGGTAAAATTTAAGCCTATTCATTGGAAATTTAGGATCGAGACCGACACTTCCATGAGGTTCAAATCAAACACTTATTTTTCCAGATATTTTCCAATACGCTCTCGTACGTATATTTCTATGTCCGCTATTTAGCTTCTTTCCGTAGTAGTGCGGTATGCATTATACTGGTGTGTCCATATTATGCCGTTGACTGATGTAAATAGTAGGCGAGACGATGTCACAGGGAGCCGAACTAAATTTCTATGATTAGGCAGGTATGAGCGATGTCCTACTGCCTAGCTCATTCTCAAGCCAGACTGCATGAATTCCACTTGGGCAAGAATAAACGCACTATGTGCGTCTTGTTTCTCGTAAGCTGAGTCTGTTTTTCTGCCCCACCTTTTTTGACTAGCAGAAATTTTCAATTTTTCAATTTCACGATTGATAATGCACGCTTTCTTTATTTCTCTTCCTAGTTTTTCTTTCTCTTTCTCTCTCTTTCTTTCTTTGATTATTTCTTCTTGTTCTCTTTAGTCTTCCTTTCTTTCTCCCTTCCTTTCTTCCTTTCGATTCTTTCTCTCTCTCTCTCTCTCTCTCTCTCTCTCTCTCTCTCTCTCTCTCTCTCTCTCTTTTCATTCTTCCTTAGCTTTTCTTTCTTTCTTTCATTCTGTCTTTCTCTCCTCTTACTTTCTTTAGTCTTTCTTCCTTACTTTCTATCCCTCATTCTTTCATTCTTTCCCTTTTCAATTCTTTCTTTGCTGTTTTCCGACCTGATTTTATTCAACGATACGTTTACCAGCAACCGCTCAATTTTCTATGTATTATCATTAGTTTCGTACATGTAGATTCAAAATTATACTCCGACAATCTATCCATTCTAATTTCCTACTGAATAAATCATATTTCTTAAAGATCCATTAGGGCAAGACTTAATGGCACAGTAACCTATGCGAAACCTATACAAAAAAGTGGTAATAACGGCTAGTCTCCTATCGAAGGTGCCCTCAAGCCTCAGTTTGCCTGAGCTATTTTTACAAGTTCTTGTATGCACTAATTGCTCTGTGATAAAAGAAGAGAAAAAAAAAACTCGAAAGCATGGCATGTTTTCACTATTTGATAAACAACTATGAAGCTGTTCCCGTTTAGAAACCTATAACTGAAATATAGTTTCGAATACGGTACAAAAGTTTTTAAATACGTACAGCGAAATTATACAATTCTACATTCAGCTGGCTCCTTCAAGCTCGTCAGTAGCGAATATGAGCGAACCATCTGTATCACTTAATAATGTTTTTATCAAACCAATGATGGAGATAAATTCTGATGTTTTGAACTACGTCTTTTGAAAGTTATCGAAGCAAATCTAGTGACTTTTTGATAAGTAAAGAGCACGAGTTTCTCATTGTACAGGACCTAGTAGGGGGTACTTGCCTCAGTACCCAGTGTACCGACAAGCAAGACATGTAAACTGTCACATCGTCTAGAAATTTTGAGATGAGAATCAAGAGCACATTATCATTAGGAATACCCTCCAGCGATCACAGGAGGTTGTGGCTGACATGATATCGCTAAGATCGCCGAAGCACAGCAGTGTGGCAGCCATAATACGCAGGTTGATAGCAGAAAATTTCAGAATAATTTTCGAAGAAAATAAAATCTTTCTAAAGAGCTTCAGATACATGTCAGGCCTTTATCGATTTATTTTATACCGTCCGGCGTCATGTTGAATAACGGCGTCCCCCTCCTATCTACTTCTGATGCTGTTTGTAGCCAATCAGTTCTAAAGACAATCTGTACCAATATTTTCCTTTTCTTCGGAAGTTGGAGATAATGAAAATTCGAATCTTTTTACCTAATATAAAGTCGTCGCGGCTTGGGAACGAAACGGACCGCGCGGAAGCACGCTCTTTTTATAATGTCCCGCGCGTACGTTATCGAAAGGAACCACGGATCAAAACGGACCGCACTGCAGCGCATTCTTTTGAATGCCCCGCGCGTCGTTTCCTTTCAAGGTTGGCGGCGATTAGTTAGTATATATACGCAAGAGAAAATGAGGTAAGCGTACCTCATCTTCTCTAGGAATACGGGTATGTAGCTCGGCAGGACTTCTCACGATCTCTTACATCTAAAACACCGCGATGTGCGCACGAAAAAAGCGCGTTCGTGCCGTCTTTGTGAAAGTACTTCCTCATTAATTTGAGATTTTCTATCACCACGCCATCACATTTGATTCCTACGCACCTACTTTAGTCCAGACATCGATCTTCATACATCAACTTAACAATTACTATATATAGTTGAAATCCCATAAGTCAAATACTTTAATGACTTTCATTTGCTACTAAATGTGGGAAGTAACACTTGCTTGTTCGTCATGCACATTGATATTTTATATCTTCTGACGAACAGAACTATCAAGTAACAACACACCCAGTCGACGCCAGTACCATTTTGGACTCGTTTGACGCAAAAGTATATGATTTATATGAGCACTTATTATCGTCCAGCCTTTAAAATCACATTAGGTTCGTCTGAAACGTGAGTGGTTCAGATGATTAAGACCTAATTCGATTTTAAAGGCTGGGTGGGCAATAATCCCAAATCCATGGTACGTTGTTTCTAAGCATAACTGACGTCATCATATTAGTGTTACCACAGGCAGCCCAGGCTGAGCTCCTTTTTCGAAAGGCAGAATCCATCTAGAACCAGCTTTCTAGTGACAGTTTTAACGATCGTATGGCTTTTGTTTTTCATACAATTTTATTTAAAACACTGGTTCAACAAATCATGTAAATCGGCAGTATATAAAAAAACGTTTACTAACAATGTACGGTGTATATATGTAATGTATAAAGAACGAGAGAGCGTTTTATATCGGTGGATAAAGATCTGAGCCGAAGGCGAGGATCTTTAGACCCGATATAACACGCTCTCGAGTTCTTTATGTTACTTATCAAACGTCTAGTTGTCAATTATTACATTTGACCAGAATTTTCCAAGACTATTTTTGGCCTAGAAAATCCAAATTAAAGTTTATGCAAATGAACAAAAATCTTTATTCGATATAAAGATCTACGTTACGGTAGTGATTTCCATTGTGTTTTCTAATGAATTATTAATGAGTTTGATAATTATTAATGAGTTTGATAACATCTTTTTGGGTCAGCACGAAGCCCTCTTGAAGAGCAGCGGCGATTGGTTTAAAAACGATGGTCTTTTTAGAACGACGAATGAAAACATTGGACCCTATTGTCCTCCATTGGCCAATCAGAAAATGCGTTCAAACGCACTTCATGCTATCCGATCTTTTTGAATTGATCAAACATGAAATCGGTCATATTCTTTCCGGCAGATCGAAATAGCACAATGCACTAGCCCATGTTGTGTGGTGAGAAAACCCTTTTCTAATTCCATGGCCATGAATAAAGCACCCCAGATATGGATCAAATCAATCAAGAATATGTAATAACTACTATCATTTGATACCGCTAAAACTATTTTCTAATTAATTGTTTTTGACTAAAGCACGACTATTTTTTAACACATTTGACATCATACTTTAACCTGACTGAGACTTATCGACGGCAATAAGCCCTCTTCTGACGTCACAGTCAAAGTGTATCTCAATTCGTTAGGCCACGGAACGTGGTTGGGCCAAACGTAGTAGTGATCCTTTATAAAAAACAAATTGCCGCATTCTACGTATATAAGCAGCCAGCAGATAGAATATAACCTATACTAAACGGGATTTCTGTTGGTGGAATGACTTCTCAGATGCAACTGGCCGTGTTGACTTTCGATCCGCGGAGATCAAGTTCAGCCGACATCGCTGAAATATCTAAAAAAGAGCTAGCTCTTGATACTTAACTCACCATTTAGTATCTTAAAAGTTTTATCGAGAAAAAGGTTTGAAGGGCACTCTTAAAATTCGAAACCAAGCGACGGAGTCAGTGTAGGTTTTTGAATGGTAAGTACTTGGATCTATCATTGAAGTCTTTTTCCTCCTTCTCAGTGTTTAACTAAGCATTGTCACTGCAATCAGTAAAGTTGTAAATCGCGCATTTTACTATTCTTGACTATATGTCGATAATCGTGATGAACGAGCTCATTTTAAGTATAACTAGTATAACTCAGTTTAAAGGATTTACGACACAGAGCTATACAACCGGAGGGCGTTGCGATAAATCGGAAACAAAACTAGATCTACTAGACAGAGATGTTGTCAGCTTTGTGGCTGCCATCCTCACAAAGTTCATCAAAATTTCAGCAATAACTTTGACGCAATGAAGCTGTCTTGCACTGACATGTAAACACCTTGAGTTAATTCCCAAACTGGTGCGAAAATATTATCTCTACTTCTTATTTCTGAGAATATAATAAGGTTTCTATGCAAAGAGTACGGCTTTCGAGGCATAGATCTTAATATTTTCGCCCATGCAGTTTCAACATCAGTTTTCGCCTTCTGTGCAGGAAAGTAAGATCATTGTCAGTTTATAATAATCGAACCCACACGATATCACAAGACGAACTAACTAGAACTATCGATGATATGTTGTTTTCTGTCTGGAAGCCCTTTTAGGCTGCTTGAAATTGATAAGTCGGAAGTGGAAAGCGTCAGTATTCATTAAAAATAATCAAGCAAGCACTTACTAAATCATAGAGAACAAAATAAAGGACAGCAGTTGTCAACAAAACTATCTATTTTCATTGTCTGAATGTCCCCGGCCAGCCTATATTAGCTCACATGGGAAATTGTGTTATCTTAGTTATTTTGTGGAAGTATTCGGGCTCGGTCTTTGATCACTGACCTTCAGTTGATGATCTATAACTATTTATGGATTAATTGCAAATAAAAAGATATTGCTTTGAAAGGTTGTTATTATGGAAAAGGAAAACAAAAAGGATATCAAAATCATTGTATTTCAGTATTGACTTGGCGTACGTTTATCTAGGTAGGTCGTAGGCTTTTGTTATATGTTCCTGTACATGCAGGCCCTTGAAGATTTATACTCTTTCAAATCAACACTTTTTTGTATCACCAAAAACGTTGTTTTTCCCCGCCATGGTGTTTGAAATGCTTAACCTGCATGTTCGGATATATTTGAAAGCGCACCTTTTTACTGAGTTCTAAAGTACATGCACATCGAAATGGCGTTTTGCTGGTGGAAACATGAGCTTACCGGCACTTCATCTATACTAAGCCGGATAAATCTGTGCATTTGAAAATGTACTTTATTTTCTGCTGTGATATTTGGTCTCCGTTTCGCATCAAAAAAGCGTTTCTTTTTACCTAAAAAACGCGGTTTCGATGTAGGTAGGCAAAACAGAGAAAGCCATTGTGTTTTAAATTGATCTGGATTAGTCCGAACATAGCCTTGGGCAAGAAGGCAAGTACTAAATTGATCTCAATAAAACTGAAATATCATTGTTTTCCAATTACGATCAAATACTGAGAAAGATTGCTTTTTGCAATTATACTTTTATCCGCGAACATCAAAGGCCGGGAAGAACCGGCGAATCGAATGAATTCTTACTTCATTCAAAAAGCCTTATACTATGGCAAGTTAAAATAATTTTTCAAGATTTCTCTTGGCGTGACAGATCGTTGCTGAAGCAAGAAGAAAAATTTCCCAGCAGACTAAAAGTCGGGAGCCAAACGAGAATCGTATTAAGCCACTTGTCTGAGTTTTAATAAAAGGAATAATTGAATTCATGTATAGAACGTAGTTCTAATGATTCATAGCAGCATACCGATTTGAAAACAATAATAATTCTTGATATTACTTGTAGAAGTAAACATCACGCATTCATTATGTCTGTTCTTCTATTCTCAAAAAATTGGTAACTAATTCTTACACAAGTGCTCGTGTAGTAGGCCTAGAAAGCCTACTAGCTACTGCCCAGCAGTCTATATAGCTCCGCCAAATAAATCTGGAAAAAAGGGTATCAATCTTCTTGATAATAGAATTAATCAATTTGTTTTTTTATTGATGTTTAGTTTAGATTTTGTATGATTTAGTCATTCTCAAAAACCTTGCCCACTGAAAGTCACGTGACATGACTGGAAATCGCCTATGTCGTAGAACGCATGCCGATACCTGAAAGAAAATACACTAGTCAGAACTTGCAAGTTCAAGTTTCTTTTATTCACACACCAAGCTATAGATATTCGTCATGGAATGTCTGTGTCTAGTGCTTTTTAGCACATATATAACTCTTTAGTTAATAAAACAAACTGTCAAGAACTGATCCCTTGCATTGTCAGACATGTCGTATAATTTCGCGAGCTACAAGCTCATCATCAGGCTTCTTTATTTAATCACCTTTATTTTTGTTTTATTAGCTTTGTTTTGTATTATGCTTTTAAAACATATTCCTTTATAATTTGCACAAGAAAGACTCTTCTACTCAAGCAAATCTGACAACTTTTCTTTGACAAATCCATCTACATGACTCGGCAAATCTTTTCTTTGCCATAAAAATGCTGACATGTCTGCTTTTCAGCAAATGCGTTAAGCCACCTATGTTGGTTAGCCAGACATGGTTATTATAGGTGGCCTGTATACCCAAAATCCCGTTTCAATAAAATATTTCTTTTAAACATGTAAAAATGTAAATATTGTGATACTAAATAAAGACGTCATATAAAATCTGATCTGGTCACATTTTCTCATCCGTATGATCAAAGGTTCAAAGGTTTTTATTTTCCACACATTCAGATAATTACAATTTAAATAAGAAGATAAAAATGGAAAGGTTGTAGGAATATAACCCAATGGGTACATGAAAAGATCCTGCAACCTAAAACATTTAAACTAAAACATTCATTACCTCGATATTAGTAAAAGTGCAAAGTTTCAGCTCATAAGATGTAATACAGGAGAAATGACAGTAAATTGAAGATGGGATATTTTCTTAAGATTCGTTTGGACATAGTTAATAACTATGGTTTGGAAAAATGCGTTGGATGGCAAGGTCGTGTCATCCAACGCGCTTTTCCGAACGAATCTTAAGAAAATATCTAATATAAATTTACTGCCTTTTTTCTCTTATTCATCTTATAAACTGACAAAAATTACGAAAGGACTGAGAATATCAATCAACACCAAAACAGATTATACGAAAAATATATAAAAAATCGTTCTTCATATTATTATGAGAAATTCAAATTTACAGAAATAAGCTCAATCATTTAATTAATCAAACAAAGTAATTAAGATAAATTACTACAACAAATATTTTGAATCAAATCGAACTAATATATAAAAAAGACTTGGAAAGGAATAAAGGAAATCATTGGATTCAAAAATGGTAACTCTAGCTCACCTTCTATAAGATTATAACAGATGATAAAATCGAATTAACCGATTGTGAATCTATAGCCAATGCTTTTAATACCTATTTTACAAATGTTGGTAAAAATTTGGCCGAATCTATTCCTATCTCGAATAAATCTCACCTTTCGATTTTATGTCCCCCAACCTACATAAGAACTTTAATTTGGAATTGATAACAATTCAGGAAATTGAAAAGAAGATTGATAAATCAAATTGTAATAAGGCAACAGGACCATTTAGCGTTCCAATCCAAATTCCGCTGAAATCGATCAAACACATTGTATCTCGACCGTTGTTACATATCTTTAACTTGTCCTTTTCATTAGGTAAATTCCCAGATTGCTTCAAACTTGCTAGTGTCACTCCAATCTTTAAAAAAATCTATGCTCAATGTCAGTAATTATCGCCCCATCTCGTTACTTTCAGTATTTGGACGAATTCTTGAGAAGCTAATGGTCAATAGACTGAATATGTATCTCAATAACAATAACACCCTGCACAACAAGCAATTCGGTTTCCGTGCAAAACATTCCACTTTACAAGCTATTCTATCTATTACAGATAAGATACAAAATGCTATTGAAAAAAACCTCTATTCTTGTGGAATCTTTCTGGACTTCATTAAAGCATTCGATACCGCAAATCACAGTATATTAATCAATAAATTGCAACATTACGGAATTGGAGGACTAGGCATAGCTTGGTTCGAGTCTTATTTAAACAATAGAAAACAATTTGTTCTAATGGGAAAAACAAAATCTACTACATTATCAATCTCCTGTGGTGTCCAGTACTCGGACCACTACTATTCTTAGATATACATAAATGACTTTCATAGATCTTCTTCTATCTTGGATTTTTATCTTAGTTTTTGCTGATGATTCGAATTACTAGAATCTACCATAAATAATCAATTATCTCACATCCAAAGTTGGCATCTACCTTGGCTAGCCCGAACAGGTTATTGTAGATGGCTTGCATCTAAAAGCTCGTATAATGTTTTTGATATGTAAATAATTTCTTTTAAAATTGTGATGCTAAATAAAATATGTATGTATGTATGTATGTGTACGACACTTTGCACTTTTACTACTAAATATCGAGGTCCCCTTTCATTTTTTGGAGTTCATTTTGATAGTGCTGCTTGATTTAGGGGAGATAGGGTCACGTGACCTGTTAGTGCATATGGCCTATTGGAACTTCATTCCAGTTTGAGACAGTAGCGTATTTTACACTAAACTTGCCATAGTTAAAATTTGAACTTGGGAGAAACATTTGGAACGTGTATTGTTGCCGTGAGCTAATTCTTTAAAGTATTTATGGAAGACAATTGGTGGTTCACATGTTTATAAGCAATTTCACAGAGTGTAGTTTGACTATTTCAAAAATTTTAAGTATATCAAGTTTTTGAAAGAATAGTCTACTTGGAGTTCTTGGAGCTGAAGACGTTATTTTATTATACGAAGGGCCCGTTTTTGTAAGATATGAATGGGTAGAACTTTTGACTTATAATTACTTCCCCAAATCAGGATACCACAGAGGTACCATATGAGATGCAAGAATGCATGAAGCTATATATAGTATAGATTTTTTAAGATATCAAGATCAAGATAGTGCCTACACTTATAAAAGATCCCAATTGATTTAGCAATTTTCCTACAGATAAAAAGGATGTGGGCGTTCCAAGCCGGACAAATTTTTATCTATCAGCGGACCCAAAAACTTTGTGTTTGAGGCCTACTTGGGGTCTACTTGGGTTTCATGGAACTGAAAAAGTTATTGTACGAAGGGCCCGTTTTTGTAAGATATGAATGGGTAGAACGTTTGATTTATAACTGTTATAATTACTTCCCCAAATCAGAGTACCATATGAGATGCAAGAATGCATGAAGCTATATATATAGTATAGATTTTGTAAGATGTCAAGGTCAAGATAATGCCTACACTTATAAAAGATCCCAATTGATATAGCAATTTTCCTACACGATAAATTAAAAAGAATGCGGGCGTTCCAGGCCGGACAAATTTCCATCTATCAGCGGACCCAAAAACTTTGTGCTTGAGGCCTTACCAATAGGTTGTCCTAGCTTGTTGCTAAATGTAAAAATTCCCCGAAACCGTCAGTCACAACGTTCCTCAGTCTTTGTGGAGAACAGTAAGCCTATTTGCTTGAAACCATAGATGGCTGTCAAACGCTTTTAGCTTGGCAGGAAGAGTTAACTCTTTAATAAGATAAAAATTAATCATTTGGTTTTATGGTCCAAAACCTCGACAAGAAGAATGGGGATAAATGGAATTTCTGTTCAAGATAGTTCAATAATTGACAATCCATGAATGTTCTTATATGTACTGATAATGGATATGTCCAACTGACAAGAAGAAGTCCACTTGAAACTCTTAACAACATTTAAGGATTTCCACGTTCAAATACAAATTAAACGTGGGCCGGGAAAACCAGTAATGAGTAAAAAAGCTTTTTCTTCTGAAAAAAAAAAAAACACCTAGTCCTTGCAGAAACGTATAAATAAGGTAGGCAGCTAATTTGTGTTTGACTTTGTTCCTTCCTATTTGCTTATTTTGCTATCGCGTGAAAGATTTTTGAATTTTGAATTGCATGTAGCAGTTGTAGGCAAAGGTTGCACCGTGCAAATCGGCCTTAACATCGATCTATGAGGTATATGTACCCGTCTTCGATTCCTTAAAGAATAGCCCATTTGAAAACCTTGCTAATACAAGACTTCAGCTCAAGAACTTGACATGTACAAATTACTGAAACGATTTAACGCTATGAATTACCGACTTTAAAGCGTCATTTCATCAATCAAGTCAAGAACCCTTGTTATAGCCAAATAGACAACTTTTAAGTGTGAGGAAAAAAAGAAGTTAAGATTGTCGGTGAGTTGCAAGGTGTAAGAGGAAGAACGATCTTTCAATCTTTTTACGTACGTGTCGAATACACTTCTAATTTCCCTAATGTTTTCTCCTTTATCCCCTTAAAGAATAAGATTCTTTGTTTGAAGTGCCTTCAGAAGATACGTCAGAGTACTCGCATCAAAAAGGAAGAATTTGCCCGCTGGCGCGCCATCATCATGGAAGAGTTTCTTTAATGTTCACTCTTTTACTTCTTGCTCTAAACAAAACTGACAAATGAGGTAGCTCTGCTACCAGAGATACAACGAACTTACCTCTAGAGCAATGAGATGAGAAATCATGCAAGATGTTGTGTAATATAAGGTGCAAATACGGTGAAGAGGTAACCCATGTTCCGTGATTGTGTACGTGATTCTATTCGTGATGCGTAAAAACCTGATAATTCATCTCTAATTCTAGATCCAAAAACTTATAGCTTTTCAAAAAAGCTCGTGATCGAAAGCTCCTAGTGTAAAGGGTATTTACAGCTGCTTTCCCATTATTTTCACAAATTTTGTCAAGAATTGGAAGTTTTACCTACAAAAGTATAATGTATCCGGGGACGTAGTCTCGTTATCACACTGTCGGAAGTCGCTCCGCCCGTTTGATAATCATCAGGCTCAGTAGTAGCAAGGACTGTTTCAACTGTCAGGAAAAACATAGTGATTTTCCCCCGCAACTGTACAATTTTTAGTTTCAAACAATCGGCACTAAAGCTTGATCGGTAGCATTTAAGATGGCCTGTATTTACATGTGCAATATATAGAAAAAACCTTTTTTTAGAATGACAATATCTTCCGGCTAAGTGCCTTTGGCCGGTAATAATCTGTCGGTTGGGCTCATTTAAGTACAAAATCCTGCATGAAGGACTGTACGTCGATAAGGTCTTAAAGAATATGTTTTACTCCGACGAAGTCTTGAAAGTGCAAGTAAAAACTGTAAGTATTCTTTTATACGGTGTTAAAGATTTACATTCCTTGTTTTTATACATGCTGACGATGCCGAACTCACTAGCTTGTTTTTGTTTTGAAATATATACGTATTTGAGAAAATAATTGTCAGCAATTGAATAAATATCCCACTGTTTTGAAGCGGTTACGCGCAATTAGTGATAATTAGCTAGGATTTTCGTGATCTAGAATTTGATAGAGCGGAAACCTGAAAAGCGATTAGGAATTTTTATGAGCTATAGTTTTAAAATATGGGTTTGAATTCTATAGCTCTCAAACGATACTTCTTCACTGTTAGAGTATTAAAAGCATCGGTGTAAGGTGGAAATGACGGGCAATTTAATATATAGAATGGTCTAGCTACCAAAACTCATTTTCTTAATGCTAAATACAACACATTTGATATTTTGTGACATATTAGCTCAATGGTAACATTATTTTATCGTTTAATTATTCAGACATCAATATGAAGTCAAAAGGAAAAGGCGGGATTATAGGGCATTTGAACTTTATGTTTTTTTATGTTTTTTTTCCCTGGGAGGTCATTCATGATCAGTGCTCATGACACGTACGACCATATTGGAAAAATACGAGTATGCAAGTATGATCTGACTTCATGACGCGCTTTAGGGATGGAGATTTCGACTGAAAATTATTTCAAAAATGAAGCAAAACGCGGGCGGAATACATTAATTCCAACTGATATTGACTCACGTACACGAACAATTTCATCTCCGTCAAAGTCTACTAGCTACTTTGGCCCGCGAAAGAAATGACGTGCCTCTAGATAAATAGCAAGGCATATGGTTGAATTATTTGGTATATTAATTTGTAGCAAAAACAGAATTGAGAAAGAAGAAAGAAAGAAAATGAAAAAAAAAACATGCAAAAAAGAAAAGTAGGAAGAAAAAGAAAAATAGAAAGACAGATAAATGACAAGGGAAAGATTAGGGACAGGAAACAATATATTAGAAAAGGGAATACAAAAGAAATCAGAAATGAAAAACAAGCAAAAAGGTCCATGACAACTAATCCATTAAATATCCTAGTACAAAGTACACCTTTTTTGTCGAACTTGAAACTATAGACAATCCCCACATACATCAACTACAGCAAATAAAACATCTAGCCTGAGATCGAAAGATTATGCGAAGATAAGGCTGGAGCATCTTTTGCATCGACTTTTACTTTAATATCTAATATACATCACGTGATCTTTCTTTAACAACTAGGTATTTTTATCAAATTAATTCAAAGACTTCAAATAAGGTTGCTCGAGATTGTTTTAGCTAATGAATTTCATTATTGTATACGATTAATTATAATAAATCTTCTCGAATCAAAATCTCTGGATCACTGCTGTTAAACAACCGAATTAGTGCATTACTGAACTTATCGGCTCAGTGAGTCATACGAAAGGTCTAGAACAGCTCTTGAATATTCAATATATAAAAATAAAAGATTGGTTGCCGAGTACTAAATTTAGGACTGAGCTTTTTATGAGCCACGGGCTACGAAATAACAAGCTAACGATGGAGGAGAATTAAAAAAGATTAAAAAAACAGTCCAAAAGACTTAGAAACACTGAAAAAAAGAACGATAAAGAGAGAACTATATATTACTTTGAGCTAAAAAATGACAAGTGAGTTTGAAATCATTTTGGTAGCTCACGTCTTAAAAAAGTTTGCTTTGTTTTGTTTTAGTTTTTGTTTGTTGGTTTGTAGGTTTGTTACGTTTGTTTGTTTGTTTGTTTGTTTGTTTGTTTGTTTGTTTGTTTTTTGTTTGTTTGTTTGTTTGTTTGTTGTTTGTTTGTTTGTTTGCTTGTTTGTTTGTTTGGATGGTTTTTTGTTTTTGTTTTTTTGTTTTGCATTGATGCATGGGAAAGATGGCCGTAAACAATAGAGATCAATGACTTATCTGGACTTTCTGACTTGTGATTTTGATTGTGAAATAACGCATGTTTGGATTATAATCTATTTGCTATTTTTGGATGACGTCTTTAAGTAAATTGAGGTACGTAAAGATGACGTAGCTAGCGCCTATTTAAGTCTTTGGTACCGGACTTTGAATTCAAGCTACTTCAACACCGTTCTTAACTGGCCAGTACGAATAGAAGAACTGACAGTCTTTTAAGAGACTCGTCAGGCTTTTGGAACTGATTTTCAAACTTAAGGTACATATATTATTCTACTGTCTTCAATTAAATCGTTTAAAACAGCAATTTCGAATCGCTTGCGTGCACTTTTCAAGCAGAAATTGACGAAAGCTTGAAAGAAGTGTCGACTGAGAGAGCACTAATCTGGAAGTGTCGGGGCACGACTCCAAGGCGAAACTGTCAGTTAACGCAATTCAGTCACTATCTCAATTTCTATATTTCCATTTGGTAAATTATCCTTTCACTTGCATGTTCATTGTATTCTTTGATTTGCATAATTACTTGTTTCGGACATACAAGTATAGCTTTTTTGTCTGCGACTCTCTCTCCTTCCTACGGCTTTCGCTAGCAGATCTATATCATTGGTTGAGCTTACGCACGACAATTTAAGCTTTTCATTAGTCGGACTAACTATTTATAATGGTACTCTGAAATGAGCATAAAACTATCGATGGTGCCAGATCTTTGTGTAAATTAACCTTTTAGTCAGGCTTTTGGTCCTCTGGGGGAGACGAAGTAACACCTTGGGCACCCTGCACGGTAGCAAGAAACGTCACCATCTCACACAAATGCCAAAAAAGTTTAGTCATTTCCTTTTGTTAGCATACTGGTTTTTCTTCTCTTTTTTATTGACTTCTGCTTTTTAAAAATGATTACTGAATGTATCTGTCATGTTGACTTTAAATGTCCACGTAGCGGCTCCGGGTTACGTATTGGACGAGTTTCAATTTTAGAAATGTTTTTTTTTGGTTAGCAAATTTGAAATTTCCTGGGAAATATTGTTTTGCCTATTGGAACCATAATAATGTTTAAGGCATACATGTTTCTAACAAGTATATAAACTTTAGTGCGTAACGGGTTTTTTTTTTGGAGGGGGGGGGGGAGTAGCAAATTTTCCTGGGAAACCGTCTGGGTCTATAGAACAGATATAATTGTCCCAGCAGCTCGTTGGCTACTCCCTTGATTCTGTCACAACTACTACACACTGAACTGAACTGAACTGAACTTTATTCACACACGTTTACAATATGTACAGAAAATATTTACATTTAAGATAAATACATTGACATTTACAATACATTTACAATATATACAGAAAATACATTTTTACGATTTTAAATATTTACATTTAAGATAGATATATACTTTATTGAATCAATATAGAGGTGTGTGTGGTTGCCAAAGTAGTTTCAACTTTCGTGTTGGCAACCACTATTTTAGCATCTTAAGCTTCGGCTTATATGTAGTTCACTCAGACAGCGTCTTGCCTCCTGGGCAGATCCTAAGTCTACCAACGAAAGACTTTGCTCCCAATTTTGTAGCCAATTCTAAGCCACATATAGTACTTTATTAGTTCTAATCCTTTAATGTATTGGCTGGTTTTAGGCATCCGCCCCATTAGGGAACCTGACTCAGTTGCCTGAATAATCCACATATAACACTCCAAGTACTATAAAATTATCTACCAATTAATTATTTTCGATTAATCACGTGACAATTACAGTTTTCTGGATTTTCATCCTTTTCTACAAAAATGACAATAGATGATTATTTAACAAAATATAAAAGAACACAACCTAATTTACAAACAGGGGCATGGTGGCAACCCGAAGCACAACGCTATTTCTCCCACGTATTTAAGGACGGAGCCCTCTAATGTGAAAGTAATTATTTTCTCTAAAATCTATATGGGTGTGAAAGAACCCATTGTAGGCTGTTAGAATCCAAGAAAAAAATTGGGGGTCACCACGCATTTTAATGAGTTATACGTCATCAAATGTTGCGCAAAATGCATTTTTGACGACCCAAAGAAAAAAATTAAAAATCCTCTATACTTCCAATAAGTTTCAAACTTTTTTTTCCTTAAACACTCTAAGCATAATTCTCTGGTAGGGCAATACCATAAAACCGCGAAAACAAAGAAAGTAATGTTTTTTTAAAAATATTTACTTGGTTTTAGGATGTTCTAGTCTATGATTGCTAAATATAATATGTGATATTTTTTATCATTCTTCAATTATAAATTTATAAAAAGCTTATATAATTCTAGATTTTTCTTTGGTTTATAATTTACAAAAGGAAAAAAGAGGGGTATCCAGGCGATTTAAGAAGTTATTTACCGATAAACGCACGAAATACGATGAAATCCCTAGCCCTCCATACAGAGTATAGACAGATTTTACAAAGCATTATGGGACATTTCCAAGATGGCGGCCAATAGGCAAATCTAGTCCTTGTGATCAAAAAAGTGGTTTTAAGCGAGTTTTATTCATCAATACTGAATTTAATTCTACTACAGGAACAGTCAAATGTTTTTTCTACAAGCAAGTAAGTTTTATTTATCCAAATATCGCAAAACTGCTTTGTTTTTACGATGTTTTTACTACGAAGGACCATGCGCAGAACGCAGTGCGCGCTGACAATAGTGGGCACCGTCCTTAAACGTGTTACTCGTGTCATTTTGGAATGCGGAATCTAGCCCTTGGAATGCAAAATCTAGCCCTTGGAATGCAAAATCTAGCACTTGGAATGCAAAATCTAGCACTTGGAATACGGAATCTAGCACTTGGAATGCGGAATCCTGTCCTTAGAATCCGAAATCCGGCAATTTGAATCCATAAGATCGACAGCTCTAGGAATCCGGAATCTTGCATCATTCCGGATTTCCTTATATGGGGCGAACTATATTCAGTTGTCAGCCCAGGACATATATGCATCAGAGAGACCAGTACCCCGCCATATGATAACACATAAACTTGTGTAAGGGTTGCCAATTGCGACACTTTTTATTTTAAAAACTGGACCAGAAGTGTCTTTCCACATTATTGAAACAAAGTGTCCATTGTATAGTCAATGTCGCGCGCAGGGCATGATTAAATACTCAATGAAGAGATCCCGATATAATTAGAATATACATAAAAGAGCATGCTAGATAGAGAGTTTTAAACGTTTTAGTTTATAGAGTGCTCAGTATTCTTATTTGAGATGTCCGCGCTATTCCAGCAGAGGTGGCCTATTCTATTCACACGAGATTTCTGTAGGTAGCAGTTCGGTAGAAATTTTAGCACAGTGCTAGCACATATGTGGACGCAGGGAGGCGGCTGATAAGGCATCCTCGAGAGTACTAGTCATGCAGGAGTAAAATTCTGTCACTCGTTTCTCGCTCCCAGAAAAATTACCCCTGGGCACGATGTCTGTTAGAACTTGTTCCGGAAGTTGAGATTCAAATTGGCGGCTTTCAAAGAATCTAACCAATCTGATTGGTCGATCCGTCCGCTCGGGTCGACCAATCAGAAAAGAGACGAATTTTAACTTCCGGAACAAGTTCTAACAGGCGTCGTGCCCAGGGGTGATTTTTCTGGGAGCAAGAAACGAACGATAGAATATTACTCCTGGGTTCCCGAGGATGCTGATAAGGCGGTAATATTATTTAAGCAATATAGAAGAGTCGGCGTGGAAAGCTTTCTCATGCAAAGCATGTTTTTCAATCAGCGGTTCCGTATCCTGCAAATACAATCGTCTAATATCGCGCGCCGTCATGTTAGGCGCCCGATGTGGCTTATTTATGCCACGCAGGCTAACCTTTGCAATATTTCAAAATAATCAAACCGGGTTCGTAGTTGCACAAGTGCCGGAAATATTTCTGTTTATCTTCTTGTTTTTGTTATTTGGTTATTATTTGTTACTCTTTACCAACTGCAAGTCAGGTAATTACTAAACAATCGAGTTATGTTGACTTGCCTGGTCAGTCTTAATTGAAAGCCGGCTTAGCGTGAGGATATAGAGAACTTGTATAGAAACAACAACACTTTAAATAATATTTCCTTGATACTTTTGGTTAATTCATAGTGACTTCTTTTAATAATTAATTATCTACAAAAATAGCACAATTTTCACCTGATTATTCGCGCTAGTTTCCTTGGTAATGATTTTTGATAGCATGTTACTAGGGCAACATATATTGGGTAGAAAGAATGCGTCCGACCTTTAATTTTGTAAGGATTCATCAAAGCCTTTTTAACATTTATTGAACAATTCATTTTTGAAACTTAAAAAGCATATTTTCTTATCTTTGGACTATCACAGGAAAGTTTTTAAGATTCCCAACATGGGATTAAATTGGTAAAATATTGTGTTTTCCTTGGGTAATCATTGTGAAAAACACAATATTGGGAAAGTGTTACCAAAACCAAGTTTGGGATTTATTGATCCCATACAATCTCCAATGTTGGGAAATTTTGGTCCCAATCTACTCCCAAAATGGGAATTTTTTGTTCTTTTATCCCCAATATGGGGATATTTTGATCCCAATATTTTCCCAGAAGTTTGAACATTTTGGGCAATGTTATTCCCAGTGGAGGGATATTTTGATCCCATATTTAACACAAAATTGGGATTTTTGTTCCCATTTTACCCCCAGTATGGGGATATTATGATCCCACACCTAACCCAAACTTGGGATTTTTGTTCCCATTTTACCCCCAATATGGGGATATTATGATCCCACACCTAACCCAAACTTGGGATTTTTGTTCCCATTTTACCCCCAATATGGGGATATTATGATCCCACACCTAACCCAAACTTGGGATTTTTGTTTCCATTTTACCCCCAATATGGGGATATTATGATCCCACACCTAACCCAAACTTGGGATTTTGTTCCCATTTTACTCCCAAATATGGGGATATTATGATCCTACACCTAACCCAAACTTGGGATTTTGTTCCCATTTTACTCCCAAATATGGGGATATTATGATCCCACACTTAACCCAAAATTCTGGCTTTTGTTCCAATCTACCCCCAATGTAGGGATATTGTTATCCTATATTTATTTAACCCCAAGTTGAAACATTTTGATAGGATTTCATTGAGATCCATAGCTTTATTTAGAATAATTTTTACAAACAATTAACAACTTGTCAACTATATATTTCAACTACTGTTTTTAAATTGTTTAAGTTTTCTTGCTCAAACTGCAACTCAGTTCTGCATGCAATAATTTTATTGGGTGTATATATAGAAAATTGGCAGGATTTTGTCAATAATAGTAATAATATATAACTTTTAAATTGAATTATTAAGCTGCAAGTCCTGATCCTGATTCTGATTTATTACTCTGTGAAGCTAATTGCATGTGACAGAGGGGAGGACGATGGCCTAAACCACAATTGCTTGCAAACCCTCCAAAAAATGACAAATATAAGCTTACTAAAAAAAAAACAATATATGTATTATATTGCATCTCTGAGTAAGTTCTTATCTGTAATGAAGTGATCTCTGGCATTTTCCTTCTTTAGCCTTTTACAGCTAATATTGCATTCTTTGAGCCCATATATCTTGTGCTAAGCAAAAATGACTTCTGGGGCAGCTTGTGGTCTTTTCAAGGCAGCTTCTGATTTGAAAGAAACAATATAACATATAATTGATGTCTGACCTGAATTGAATATGAAATTTGGTTTGATGAGGTTTGAAGCTACAATAAAATGGAATAATAAGATGTTTGGACAGCTTAATTACCTTTAATAATCACACCCAACTGTATGTGTCACTGTCAAGCCATATAATTTGTGCTTCACTGAGAAAAGTGATTTCATATTTTGTTCAAGTGAAGATTTTCTTAAATATTTACATTTTTCCTGAAAGAAAAATTTAAAGAGGAAACCATAACTCATAATTCCAATAATCAAGTACTAATTAAAACAAGATATAAGCTAACTTAGCTTGAACATTAGTCTTTAAAATGCCCAAACAGTCAAGTGATATAGCGCTCACAAACAGCAGAAAGACCAGAAACAAAATGAAACTCAGATAGAATTGGCAATATCACCTGTATTATTTAAAAATCCTTTTAAAAATCCTAGCTTACCTTCATTTTCAAGTGATTTTCAAACATTTCTCTCATAAAGTGGAGAAAGAAGTGTTGATTTAGCAGCCTTTGTTTGCTCTGCAAGTGAACTGTGTGCAAACTCGCCAAACTCAACTTTTCCCGCCAAAACCTAGTAAAACGCGAGACTGCTGACCAAAATGAACAGGGCTCACCCACAGGAAGCCCACAAGACCAATAGGACCATTCTTGATCTATATTATATACAGTCAGCAAAGATCAACAGGTTTTGTCACAAAAATGGTTTATGAGAAAAAGCAGGTTGGGTGAAAGTATTTTTTATGTGTGTCAATCAAACAACAACTAATTTCAACTGTCAAGATTTCTGGCAGCCTTTTCATTTCCCAAGTTAAGGATTCAATTGGGAACACATTCCCATTTATTTCCCTTGTTTGGGAGTATGTTGTGAACAGTTTCCCATTCTATTCCATTGAGTAGGAGTCAATTGGGAAAATGTTCCCATCCATTTCCCAAGTTAAGGATTCAATTGGGAACACATTCCCATTTATTTCCCTTGTTTGGGAGTATGTTGTGAACAGTTTCCCATTCTTTTCCACTGGATAGGAATCAATTGGGAAAATGTTCCCCATCCATTTCCCAAGTTAAGGATTCAATTGGGAACGCATTCCCATTTATTTCCCTTGTTTGGGAGTATGTTGTGAACAGTTTCCCATTCTTTTCCATTGCGTAGGAGTCAATTGGGAAAATGTTCCCATCCATTTCTCAAGTTAAGGATTCAATTGGGAACACATTCCCATTTATTTCCCTTGTTTGGGAGTATGTTGTGAACAGTTTCCCATTCTTTTCCATTGCGTAGGAGTCAATTGGGAAAATGTTCCCATCCATTTCCCAAGTTAAGGATTCAATTGGGAACACATTCCCATTTATTTCCCTTGTTTGGGAGTGTGTTGTGAACAGTTTCCCATTCTTTTCCACTGGATAGGAATCAATTGGGAAAATGTTCCCCATCCATTTCCCAAGTTAAGGATTCAATTGGGAACGCATTCCCATTTATTTCCCTTGTTTGGGATTATGTTATGAGCAGTTTCCCATTCTTTTCCATTGGGTAGGAATCAATTGGGAAAATGTTCCCATTCATTTCCCAAGTTAAGGATTCAATTGGGAACACATTCCCTTTCATTTCCCAAGTTAAGGATTCAATTGGGAACACATTCCCATTTATTTCCCTTGTTTGGGATTATGTTATGAACAGTTTCCCATTCTTTTCCCAGCTCTGGGATTCAGCTGGATAAATATTCCCATTAATTGCACAAAAAAGGGAATTGATTAAAAAAAACACTCTCAGTCACTTTCCAAGATTGAGATTTTATTGGGTTTGTTTCAGAAGGACGTTAAAAATTTCAAAAAATTCCCCTTCGGTTCCCAATAATGGGTTCATGATTTCCCATTTTTTCTCCAAGATTGTGAAATTTTCCAACATTTTCCCAATGTGAAAAACCATATTTTTTCCTGTGTATGCATTTGCTATCACTCAGTCTTCCAGTTATCTCACCTTTTTTCAAAACCGCACGAGCTTTTTTCCCTTAATTGGGAATTCGAAATAAGGCATATGACTAGCCAAACATGGTAACTAAAGTACAGACATTTTCATATGGTCGCAGGAAATCTGCTGTAGTAATAGCCCCATTTACACGATAAACTTTAATGGCGGACCGATTATTTTGGGTATACGGCGCATCCTCGTCAGACCAACAGATTTTCTGTTCAAAGGATGAAAATTTCGGGTGCCGGCCGTACCAAAAATGATGGGTCACCGCCTGCATGCCCAGCTGCAGGGCTGCTGTGCCATAAAATGTTTTTTTGTGTAAAGTCAGGTGCATTTTGATTTTAGCATTCATTTGGAACAAAATATGATGACCTAGAAATTACCATCTGTGGTTTATTTTTGATTTTGCTTGTTGCAGGCCTTGTTTTGCTTGCAAATTGCTTATTTCTTTCTATGCTTAATGCTGGTGTTCTCAGTTTAATTTACAAATCACGGATATTTGAAAAGCTATATATGTTTTAATGTTTGGGGATTTTTACGAATCATAATTGAAAAATGGATTACACCTTTACAGCCCAGACGGAATCCTTCTTGGCGGCCCTCTTCCAATAAGAACTGAAGGCTAACATCCTTGTTAGCCTATACTTCCTGTGTTCATTAGCACAATTTCTAATGAGCTTTTTGATCTTTGAGTTCGAAAAAGCGAGGTTCTAGAACTTATGAAAGGATTTTTTAAGGACTTTTTCTAGAACATTTTAAGGACGTACGAAGGAGTTATTTACTAACTCATTGTTAATTTCTAATGAGCTTTTTTGAGTTCGAAAAAGCGAGGTTCTAGAACTTATGAAAGGACTTTTTAAGGACTTTTCAAGGGCTTACCAAGGAAGTACTAACTCATTGTTAACATGGCTATCAGCTTCATTTATTTGTGTGCTTGTTTACGAGACTTCCCCCACAAACAATTCTGCTTATGACTTATGAATATTCATAAGCAATTGAGTGTGTTAAATGATACACATTGCACCTTCTATTCGATCATCTTGCTAGTGATCGACACGAAGCTGGGCCTCTAGTTCCAAAGAATTAGCTTTGTACATATATTTAAGGGGTAAGTTTTACCGTAAGATAAACAACTTAGCGCTGAGACAAACTAGGCGAATCAAGTATTATCTATATATACATGTGCGAACCGGAAAAAAACAAGAGCGGATTTGTCGGTTTGATGTATTGTATAACCTGCCACTTCGTAGTCAAAGAGGGGTAAAATAAGTTCAAAAAGAGAATCAAGATAACTTTAGTAAACAAATAAATTAGAAACTTTTCACATATTGACATTTAAAGTGAGTTAAAACTCGCGATTTCAACTAATTACTTATGTTGCCGGCCATTCCACAAATACCTCTTTCTCTATTCTTTTTATTTGTTATTGTTTTTATATAATGTCTCATTTATGTTATCTCTTTGGCTTTAAAATATAGATTTTAACGTCCTGATAAAATCTTAAAGGCAGACAACAGAACATTTTCACTTTGAAGTTTACGGCCGATAAGTGGTATACAATTAACATAAAAAGAAAGTTAAACCTGTTTACGAGATAAAAGCTTGTGGAAATGAATAACACTTAAGGCGGAGATAACATAGCTAGACTAAAAGCTTTGGATCTAATATTCAACAAATTCTGAATGACTGTTTATACTAAATACTGAATTTTTACATCGAGAAATTATCTCAGCAACAAAATTGTAGTAGTATTTTTGAAATGTTCAAAATTCTGTTAAAGATGATTTTACACAAAAGTCGATAATTAGCTTCTAATTGGAGTATTGTTTTTAGTTTTGATGGGTATGACTTTGAAAATAGTATTAATAAAGAAAGACGAATAATGCAAAAGATTTAAAATCCAAATTCAAGCAAAAATACTCATGAAAACCTGAAATTTTGGCATTCAATTTGACAATTTACATAAAAAATCAGCAAAATAATCTGAATGACATGAGACACACATAAACTAAAGTGAAACTAGTTGATATGAAAGAAACTTATGTCTTATCTACACACATTTTCGTAGTTTAGGCAACTTCCTGTATTTTCTTTTTCTTTTTTCTTTTTCTTTTTTTTTTTTTTTTTTTTTTCTATTTCCTTTTTTCTTTTCGTTTTTCTTTTCCTTGGGGTAATCTAGATAAGGGCCAAGTATAGACTGTTTACAGAAACTGCAAAATAGGGATATGGTCGTATCATCATAATCCATCAGGTTTATGACGCAAGGTCTGCTGATATACTACAAATTATAAAGTTTAAAGAGGGACAGTTTGGATGCAAGACGCGGCAAGCGACTTTGTTTGATGATGTTCGACATTTTGCATGGAAACGGTCCTTCGTATCCTATTCGTATCCTTCGTGACGTACTCTTTCATAAATTAAAGCTAGATATTTGTCTTGCGAATAGACGAATACAATCAATCAATCTCTCTCTCTCTCTCTCTCTCTCTCTCTCTCTCTCTCTCTCTCTCTCTCTCTCTCTCTCTCTCTCTCTCTCTAGCTTAAGGTCTACTAGTGTCTGTTTCACGGGTTTTAAAAGCACTTTAGAACCAGCTGTTCCCACATTGATGCGATAAAATGTATGAACTGCATAAGAATACTGGTCAACGATAACTAGCAGTGAATCTTACAGAGCTATAATTTTTTATACATCAATACTAAAGTAAAGTAAAGCAAAGCAACGTAACCATATTTTACGTCGATAACTCGTGACAGTTATTTGACTAACCGATAAACTTGAGGTCGACGGTGCGCTCATATTTACTCCCCTCTCTCCATCAGTGCTCCGTTTTAAGGGTATTTAAAGCTACTTAAAGCTACACAGAAAGGAAAGAAGTTGAAACAAGGATGTGAGATCCGGGGATCGAACTCTGGACCTCTTGCACCGAAAGCCGCGCACTAACCAACTGTGTCATCCCTGCTACTATACTGAATAGAATAAACTTTATTTTACACTCGAATTTAAGACAGAAAAATGGATGCTAATATTTCCGAAAAAGTAAAAGAAAAGAAAAAGAAATAACAAATATATAATGAATAATGTGACGAGACTACGGCCTCGTGCTTTCGTCAGTTTCTCGCTGTTTGGAGCCTCTTAATAGTTTTCATATCATACAATCATGTTGTACATGGTATCATACAATTATAAACCACGTTTTTCTAGTTTGAGATTTGTGAATTTTAACAATTCGCTTATGAATGAGGCCCTTACTCTCATTTTTTGCAAGTTGCTTTAGGACATGCCTCTAGCTACAATCATTTTCAAAATTATTGCACGATAACATTTTGAGCGTATATTTTTTGGCATGTATTTCTTTTCTTTTTGCGGTACCCCTCATTCCCCCCCTGCAATGGTGCGGTTTCTAGGGTAACCAGGAGGGTGTGTTGAGCAGGTCAAAAGTCATTTGTGCCTTGTATTCTACTCCAACATCGATTTAAAATAAAAGTACGAGGAGGATCGGAGCGAGAACTATTTGGCCATTTGTTAGGCACAGATTACAGTCAAAGGACTTGAAGTGCGACACCCTTGAATGTATTATTCAGTTCATTGTTGGATTTAAATTTCAATATCTTCGATTTTCAATCTTCCGTTTTAATGTGTTTGGATTATTAAATATGCAAATCAATTTTTTCAAGCCGCTTGAAAAAATTGATTTGCATATTTAATAATCCAAACACATTAAAACGGAAGATTGAAAATCGAAGATATTGAAATTTAAATCCGTGGAATTCAAGGAACACTGTCTTTCCTTTGTCTTTCCTTTTTTCTGCAAAACGTAAAGGCAAAAATTTCTAACAAATGACACAATAACATGACTATATAGACAAGACTATAGTCTTACAACACTGCTTTTACAAGAAATATGAGCCAAATTGGGGGAAAAACGAGTGAAAAATGTGAGTTACTGATACTGTGAGCTTTAGCGAATAGGCAATTTTTTTCCAAACTCATCTCCTAATTTTCCTGCCATTTCCGCTTCGCTTGCCGCCATCTTGAATACCGTATTCGGGATCCGTACCGATGGGAATCCTGTGTGGTATCTATAAAAGCCAATCAGAGTTCGTGATATGAATTTAATTTTGTTTTCATAAATGGAAGATATAGATTGAAATGACAAAACAATTTTGGCAATGATGATAGTAAAGTTCACTTTTTGCTCTTACGTAAAACAAAAGGGTTTAATCTCTGAGTTGTACTAATTCTTAAATGGTATAATTTAGTATTAATATGCTTTGTTTGTCAAACCGTACTGGTTTTTCTTATATTATATACAGTCATTCTCAAAAACGCCTCCCACGGCATACACCTTTTTTACCAAAAGGAATGTCGGACGAGGAGCCTCAGGACCACGTGACTATAGACCGAAAGGAGTCATGGGTTGTTGCAAAATTGTACTGCATTGTTGGGCTTTACTTTGGTCTTGCACAACTGATTTAATTTGTAACAGATCATAAAATAATATGTAAGAATGAGAACAAGCTAGATGTTAATTGTCATTTACATGCACTTTTACATACTGTGTAAATTTATCTAATGTTTGTAAATACCGGCTTGTAAAATCCATGGAAAAAATCTAAAGTCTCTTTTTAACAAATAGGAAGTGATGTGAAAATTTATATACCATGTGATATTTTCTGAAAAGCTCATCAATTCCCAAATAAGTCGTGTAAAAACTATAGTCAATTTTCCACGAGAAAGACTTATATCAAATATCAAATCATATTTGTCAAATTCTTGCCCGCAGGTCGTTTTTGAGCTTGATCCAAATATTACCCGCACTGGTTTTATCGTTGATCTAAATTGTCCACATCCTATTAAATCTGATACACTGATTACTGTAATGTCTGTGTTTACTCGGAATTTTTCAAATGACAAAAAATCGGAATCGTTCTCCTAGAACAAACAAACCTTCCTCTTTTAAAGACATCAACTTTCTCTAATTTCTCTTGCGTTTGATTCGAACCGATCAGGGCTATCGGGCAAAAAGGAAACTAGAAATGCACAGAAACTTGCCCGAGTGAGACCAGAATGTGTTTTCTATCTCAGCCCGCTCTGTTACCATTTGCCGTAAATCTGACGGGAAACCCATTCTGGTCCCCAGGGTTGTCCCTAGGCTACCGACAGCCTAGAGCTGAAACTTTTGTTTAAAGCCATTGAAGTTTAAGCGCATTAAGAGCTTTAGTATTGATAATCAGTAGACAAATACTTAAGTGATCTTATAAATAGTGGCTCAGATTTTGTCTGAGTTCCAAAGGTAAATCAGGCAGCCCGTCAAGACCCGTGTACACGATTTTCGCCAGCCTTGTATTTCCTGCACTAATAGAACATGAATTGGTGAGCAAATATTTACTATGGACTATTTACCTTGAAATTAGTGTTTTTATCAGTAGAATATCCTTTTTGTTTGCCGTTTGCTGTTTGCTTTAACGTTTTGAAATATTTCCATAGACATTAAACATTTACAGTCAAATTACACCCGATAACTGCTTCATAACTATTTATTAATGTGTTTTTTTCTTAAGGCAATTAGGCTCTTTCAAACGAAAGTGAAATAGATCTCACTGCAAAACATTTTCATTTGCGTGAAACCGCATTAGTTCACAATTTCAAAAAGGAGAGCAAAGTTGAGGGGTCACTAACTTGAATGAGTGGCAAAGGCGGTGTTTTACGGTGTCATTGGTGAAGTAAATATATCGTTTGATTTTCTTCATTGTCCATACAAAACATTTGTTGTAGTACGTTATCGCACCTTTCAGACAAGTTTATGAATAAGTAGTCTTGTATGTGTTGTCCTATTCCTTGGCCAAGTAGTTTTAGGTTGGTTCTTCATTTCTATTTACCTCTTTGGCAACATTCAAGTATAAACAGAGATTTGTGTATTAGGAATGGATTTTGCGTACAAAACTTAATTTGTGCCTTTTCGATTTTGGCATTCACTCCCTCATATCACGTGAATAACCCTTGTATTTTGTCGCATGTTAAGCACAAAGATAAAAACCTATACAAAACAGAATCAACAAAACTACAGAATTCTGCCCTGGGGCCGATTCATCAGTGAACTGAGTTTGTTTTAAAATGTGCTGCCCTTCCCCTTGGCGCCAAGTGGAGTTTTTGGTCGATTCTCCATTTTTTCTTCTTTGACAACAATCAGGTGTAAGAAGAGATTTGTGGATCAGCTAATGGATGTTGTATTAGGGTGTAAGAGTGATGTGCACAAAATTTTTGCCTTTTCGATTTCGGAATTCACTCCATCCTATTACGTAAATAAGTCTTGTACTTTGTCGCATCTTAACTCACACAGAAAAAGGTAGAAAACCTATACAAAACAAAATGAACAAAAATACAGAATCCTGCCATGGGGCAAATACATCAGTGAACTGAGTCTGTTTTTAAAAAAATGTGTTGCCCTTCTTCTTGGCGCCAATTGGACTTTTTGGTCGGTTCTCCATATTTTCCTTACAATCAGGCGTAAGAAGAGATTTGTATATTAGATAATGAATGTGATGTGCACAAAATATATGTTTGCCTTTTCGATTTCGGAATTCACTCCATCCTATCACGTAAATAACTCTTGTACTTTGTCGCATCTTAAGCACATAGAAAAAGGTAAAAAACCTACACAAAACAAAATCAACAAATAAGACTACAGAATCCTGCCATGGGGCAAATGCATCAGTGAACTGAGCTTGTTTTAAATTGCCCTTCCTCTTGGCGCCAATCGGAGTTTTTGGTCGGTTGTCCATTTTTTTCTTCTTGACAACAATCAGGTGTAAGAAGAGATTTGTGCATTAGCTAATGGATGTTGTATTAGGGTGTAAGGGTGATGTGCAAAAAATTTTTGCCTTTTCGATTTCGGAATTCACTCCATCATATTACGTAAATAACTCTTGTATTTTGTCGCATCTTAACTCACACAGAAAAAGGTAAAACGCCACACAAAACAAAATGAACAAAACTACAGAATCCCGCCATGGGGCAAATTCATCAGTGAACTGAGTCTGTTTTAAAATGTGTTGCCCTCTCCGCCCTTGGCGCCAGTCGGGGTTTTTGGTCGATTCTCCATTTTCTTATTCTTTGGCAACAATCAGGCGTAAGCAGAGATTTGTGTATTTGGTGTATAATGAATTTTGTCCGTTGTAGAGTGAAAGGGAGTTAAAGCTATAGAAAACAGAATCAAGAAAATAGAGAATCCTGCCCGAGAATTCATCAGTGAAATGAATTTGTTTTAAAATGTGTTGCTCTTTCCCTTTGCTCTTTTCTATTTGGCAACAGTCAGATGCAGGTAGATATCTGTGTACTGATTTGGTATTTGAATGTTGTCAGTGCATTGTAGCCGTGAATATGTTGTGTACAAAATTTTTACTTGTTCGATTTGGCATACACTCGTTCATCACTAGAATAACTCTTGTATTTTGACGAATTCTTAAGCACATAAAAGGATTGAGATAAAAAAGCTATAGAAAACTAGTGATTTAGTATTTTATATTGTTGAACACTGCAATTAAATCCTTTTTCATTGGGTCAGAGTGGTTTTTTTTTTCATCTGATTTTATTGATTTTATTGATTTTTTGTTGCGTTGTTCTTGTTCTTGTCATAGCAGTCTTCTTCTTGTTCTTCTTCTCCTCCTCCGTCTTCTTCATCTTCGGATTTGCATGCGATAAAGAAGATCTCGTAGGTGGTAAATGAATTTTTAAAATTTCATATTGTGGGAGATTAAAGTTTCAAAAGTTGCCGCTCTGTCACAATTCCAAACTTTCTTTAGACTTGCGGTCTTCTAAACAAAAACCAAAGTGAATTGCCAAGAAACTAATTCATTAAAATATCTACGAAAATTACTTTTGCAGCACTACATTGAAAACAAAATAACTAGATGAATACAATAACGTTATTTAAAGCTGTCGAAATGAAAACTAATTATTAAACTGGTCATTGCGTCTTGTTTTGTCTTGTTTTTTGGTACAAAGTATAATCATCAATATTTATCACTTTTTCACTCAATAGCTGTACTGCAGTTTTGATGAATGTGCAATTGCAGAAAGGAGGCTGAAATTAGAAAAGAAAAGATTCACCGAGAGTTTGCCGTTTTATTTGCTATTTCCGTGATATCAATCAGCATTCTTTGAAAACGAAATCAGCAAGCAAATATAAATTATAAATGAAAGGAAGATAAACAAATAAAACAAACAAACAAACAAAATAGGCACTAGTATTGAGCTCCATAACATCAACGCTGCATCTGCAGGTTACAATGCGATTCCAAGCATGCACTTTGGCAAGTTCCTTAGTTATTTTGTCCAAATAACGCTTTCGAAATTCACTCTGAATGCTATTACATATTTAAAAATTCGAACAGCTCTCGTGCACTTTTTAGACATACGGTCTACGTATTAATTGCCTCAATTGATCCACCTGTCCTAGCTAGATGTTTAGGTCTGTTAATCGTGCCAAACTCCACGCTAGAAATATATTTGCAGCTGGCATGCATGATAGGGAGCAAAAAACGAGTTTAAAGTTCAAGTTAGTGTAGTAGCATGGCACTAATAGAGAAATCTTCACTGGATGAAATGATCATTGTACATAAACGTTTGACAGAGTTGGTTATTGCAGAAAAGTAGTGCCAGAATTTTTCCCATGATACCTTAAGATAGAAACACAGCAGGTAAAAAAATAACTTTTAGCTAAATTTTCAAACTGTATGATGCACCCTCTTAGCCAAGAGACTAAATTTCCGTACGCGCCTTAGAGCAGATTTCGTATGAGTGTGAAACATACCGCGCCATGCCGTGACCATGTCAATGGCGTGATGTTTATAAACACATCCAATTCGTGCCGTAATCGTTACGTGCCGCGTCCGTGCCGTTTTCATGGTTATACGAAAACTGCTCACATAAAAATCTTCAACAGCCAATTTTGACGTGCTGCTCCGCATTTGATGTACGGTAAAACCTCTGCTTTGGGACAACTCTATTAAGGAGACATCTCCATTAAGGGAACACATTTTCAGATTCCAGTGGATTTTTTTTCGAAATTGCCTGAACCTCTATATACTAAGAGGACACCTCACACTTTTTCAGAGTCCTCCAAGTCTGCATTTGCTTTAACTGAGGTGACACCTACATTTTCAGCCACTGGAAGCTTATTCATGACATATTAAAAACATTATCTCGTGCGAAAAACAGTTCCAAAAACATTTCCAAAAGAGTCAGCCGGTAACATCGCATGACGTGAGTCTCAATCTCCTAGTGGTGCTCTTTTGCCTTAGTTTAATGATTCCTTGTGACTTCCGCACATAACTATCAGACCATTCGGTGAAAACGTTAATCGAATTCACGGCTAGGCACTTGTACTGTCTCAGTGTACGCCTAAACAAGTTGATGTTGAAACCATTTGTCATAACAACAAGATCAGTCAGGTTGTGGCTAGAGCGTGGCTAGAGCGTGGCTAGAGCGTGCTAAAAGAATGTATAAGGTTTTGTTTTTATGTCTATTTGTTCTTTCGATTGCTTGTTCGTTCGTATATTCATTCAGTGGTTTGTTTGTTTGTTTGTTCGTTCGTTCGTTCGTTCGTTCTTTCATTCGTTCGTTCGTTTGTTCGTTCGTTCGTTCGTTCGTCCGTTTATTCGTTCGTTTGTTTGTTTGTTTGTTTGTTTGTTCGTTTGTTTGTTTGTTTGTTTGTTTGTTTGTTCGTTCTTTCGTCTCTCTATTCCTTTCTTTTTCTTCCTTTAAGTCATTTTTCTTTGCGCGTATCTGATTAGTTTACGCAACTCAAAGTACATTCTATAACATATCGTTTGTACCACTGAACTTGTTTCTTCAACCACAAATTGTTTTTTTGATCACCGACAGACTGATGGCTCGTCATCACGGTTAAATGAAGTTCACTGATATGATAAAACTAACCAACAAGGAAATTTTAGATTTAGCATATCGTTAATTTCTGTTGAACGAAAATCAATACTTTTACCTTCATGGTTCAAGCGATTAACTAGATATTACACAGCACTTCTTTTGCAAGCTCAATTAATTGCAGTAAAATCCCGTCACTCTGACTGATGCCCCCTTGTCAGTAAGCGTCTAATGTCTGTTTTATCACTATTTTTAAGGTGTCAAGCTGGGCTGCATTAAAGTTGTACTTGATAGTACTTTATATAAAGAAGAACACTAAAAAGGTAAGTAGAATTATAGAATCGAACCCTTCATTAGCACAATACATACACATTGAACTCTGTTGTTACGGCCAGCTAAGAGTTATGAATACCTGGTCGTAATAGTGGGGTAGCGGAATCAAAGGGGTATTTTCAGACAAGAGATTATTAAGGGTGATATGTAGTTGCCAGTTAAAATTTGTTGTCCATAAGACGGAATTTAATTGTAATGCTGAGCCTTTTTGAAGTATGTTGCTGAAGTAATCGTAGACCTAGGCTACGTAGTGGCCCCAAGGGGAGAGAGGGAATGGCTCCTTTCTCCATCCCCCTCTCCCATTTCCCTCACTTCCCCTCCCCTCCCCCTCCCCCCCGCCCCCCCCTCAGATGTGTTTACTCATCTATACTGGTTTGACAGGTTTGAGCGTGAAAGCGTGAAAAGTTTGATTTTCCCCAAATATTATCGAAGTTTATAGTAAGCTTTAAAATAGTTCCTGAATGAATCGAAGTAATTTCATAAAGTTAAGTCGCTGAAGCCAAACTCATTGTTAGCTACATATTCGCCTTTCAGTTTTTGCAAGCTATGTGTTTTTTGAGCTACCGGCCGACTTTAACACAAATCAATGAAAACAAAAAGTCTGAAAGTTTTTATCAACAAGTAAACTGAACATACCTTTATTTTAATTTCTTGACCACTGGTATTTGAAAAACCCCTTAGGTGTGAAGGACAAAACTATTCCGCTAACTAAACTTGCTCAGTCTTTTTCTCTCGTATGGATGAATGATGATGGTCTTCTATAGGAAAATTCATTGGATGACGAGGGAATTCCACGTTGAATTTCACGAGAAATACGATATCGCACGAGTCGCGAAGCGACGAGTGCGATATCGTTTTTTCGAGTGAAATTCAACGTGGAATTCCCGAGTCGGGAAATGAATTTTCCTTGAATCCCATAGCGGACATAGAAACAATAAATAGAGTAGATTTTGTCCATTTTTTCAAAGCGCACGGCAAACCATTCAAGAGCAAGTACACAAAAATAGCCAGCGAATGAGAATGAAGCTCTAGTCGTGAATGAAAATCGTCTCACTTGCAAACTTACTTTGCTTCAACCTCGTGTCGAGTATTTGAGGAACAAAATTATTGTCAAACTACTGGAAAATGTACTTTATTTGACTGCAATTGAAACTGGAAGCCAGGTAAACATTGTCCTGGAGGAATGTCGATCTCATGAATGGCAAAACAACACTTCAGGTTTGTCGGGAAAAATGGTCTGGAGCATTTCATTGACACTGCGGAAAAAGTAAGTTAAGTTAAGTCGAAAATTGTGTTCCCCTAACTATCAACAGCTTGCTATTCAGACATGATAATAGTTTTCTATTCTTGCTGGTTTTTTTGGTTATGTTTTGAATGCCTTTTGACCGGTGAGTTTTTTGGATAATTCGTTCTGACAACTTCAGCTGAAAATAAATCGTTGTTTTGTTTTCAAAAACATCTATGACTGCATCCGGATATAATCTATTCTTTATGTTTTGAAATAAGTGATAATTGTTTTCTACTGAAGGGATAAAAGTAATGTCGAAGTTGTCGAAAAACACCAGACCACGATCGACGGACTTCAAACGCTCGCTTTCATATTATGTACTTGGCGTAAAAATGTCCTTTTCCTATTAGTTATTGCGTCTTTTTCTTTGCTTGTTTTCTCATGTTAATTTTTGGCAGCTATTGAAGTTTGTTTTTGAACTATTTTAAATTAAGTTTCGCTAAAAACAAAAAGAAGAAACACAGCAATCGCGGGCTACCTGTGTAAGTATGCAATTCCACACTGAATTCTCACTCCATGTTTTACCGTCAATATCTTTGGAAAAATAGTTTCCTTGGTCTTGAAAGCTGTTGAATCTTTTTTATTGGCTTGTATTTTCATTTTATATTGAACTACAAAAAATAATTATTTTTCAAACACCGATTATGAGAAGGAAAAGGAATCAAAACAGTCGCGGGCTGCCTGTGTAAGTGAGCAATTCCACGCTGAATTCTCACTCCTCGATGGACTTGATAGCCAATCAGCGCGCGAGTTTCGTGTGAGCTATGGGATTCTACAAAGCAGCACTCAAATGGCTGTAAGTTCAACCTGGAATACGGCAAATTCCTTCAACTAGTCCTTATTTCAGCCCAATTCTTGCCATGTTCTGTCCAACTAGTTACTTGTATTCATCAAAGCTACAGAATGAACTCTTTTTGGACCTCGTTTCCAACGGAGTTGACCGTTGGCAGACTTTCAACTGGCACTTGTTTTGATGATAACGACTCTCAAAGGTCGCAAAAGGTTGCTGCGAGCGAAGCGAGCAGCGACACTAATCGCGACACGGAACTCGATTTTTTGGCATGTAGAGTGAACGATGATTTGTGACGTCATCAAAATATGCTTGGAATGATCGCTGACCACGCGATTTCACGATCAAGTTTCTAGCTAAGTTGTCATTGTTATTCAGATTTATCATACCCCGAGAATCCACTGAATCCTGCTTTGTATTCGTGGAAGCATTCAACAAGGCCATGAACGTTTTAGTGATATTTCTCAGGAAAGACAATGTCCTTTTATGAGTTTTTCATCTCCGTTGTGTGCTCGATCGAAGCAAGACGAGAAGACGATACAAAGTTGAGTTGCATTCCAATGTTCTCCTCTTCAAAGAGGTAAAATCTCTTTAGAAAGCCACATGATATCGCTCAAATTTCTGGTGAATCGAAATTTTGCTTTCTTTACGCAGACTACTCTCAGTAGTTAAGTTAAATCCACATATATTTATGCATTCTCTATACATTACAAGGCAAATTATGTGTCAGATATTTATCAAGCACTCTTTTAGCTGCCAGGGAGCGATTCACATCCTAGCATCCTTTCCTAAACAAAGTTTTATAGTTTTATAATCATTGCTAACACTGTTTGTGATTGTTTGAAAAAGCAATATATTTGAATAAAATGTACTTGTACATTTCTAAAACTTGTGTTGTCGTAGTCAGTTAGTTTTATAATCATTGCCAACGCTAGCCATTTGTGATTGTTTGAAAAATTGCTTTACTCAAGGTGCTAAATATTTTGACCTGCGTGTGTCCGACACTGATCCTGGAGAATTATGTTCTGTAGTTCAATATTGAAGGTCAACTATAGCAGTGTTCGTCACACAACGCACAGGAGATAAAATAGAAGCGGTGTACTTTCGTGAGTTTTAGGGGAACAGTTCTGCTAACGTGGATACACCAGCTGTTTTCTGCTCGCAGCATTTCACTTTCTATTAGAAACGGCTAGTCTTTATACTTCATTTAGTCAAGAGTTTTGTAGTTCCAGTTTTCCAAAAGACGTAGTTTGTCTTATGGTCAACAAATTTTAACAGGAAACAGACGCATTTAGTTGACAATTCGACCATGGAATACAGAACGTGACTGCAGCTGTCAGAAAACTTGTTTAACCAGTTTGTGTGTATTAGCCAATCAAAAGTCGTCCTGCTGGTCATGTTGAGTAACGCAACGTCACGCAACAATAAAAAAGTTTCGGAAAATGCTCCTTTCGTCAACTTGTATTTTGGCTCGCCTTTTTGACTCGTAAAATATCCAGCCATTCTCCACACAAAACAGTCTAATAAGATATATAAATTCCTAATATAAATAATAAAAATGAGGTTGATGTCAGCACCTGTTAATAAAAAGCTATTCTAAAATAAACACGGGTACGGACTTCAGAGATATCGTGTTTTTATAGGGATGTCCGTATTAAGGAGGTATTTGTATTATCATAAAGCTAGGTGTTTGTATTATAGAGGTGTTTGTATTATAGAGGTGTTTGTATTATGGAGGTGTTTGTATTATAGAGGTGTTTGTATTATGGAGGTGTTTGTATTATAGAGGTGTTTGTATTATGGAGGTGTTTGTATTATGGAGGTGTTTGTATTATAGAGGTCTCTGTATTATAGAGGTATCTATTATTGATTTGTCCGCATTAAAGAGGTATCTGAGGTGTCCATAGGATGTACATGCATGATGTCTCAGAGGGAAGCTTTGCTCGCACGTTATATGACCTTTTATGGTTCCATGCAAGCGAAGTAAATCTTAATTTTGAGCCAGAAATGCATCGTTTTCACATAATACCGTATTTCGCGAGCAAGTAAAAATAAAAAAAGAACCCGCGGCATCGTAATCAATACAAACGGTTAACGTAAACTTATATTTCTACATTAACTTCAACATTATCATGCATTAGAAAAATAATTTACAACATACAGACTTTACGATTTCGATGCGTTTCCTGGGACTTGAATGTACGTACCCATTTTTCCTTACACTCAGAGCATCAAATTAAAATTCCATCTTAGTGGGACACGCCGACCAGAACCACGGCTAGTTCTTAAAAAACAAAATTCAAAATGGTATACTTCTCATTTCTTCGTTTCAATCATATCTTAGAACTCTTATCTTTTCCTTTCTTTTCATTTCTTGTCTTTTTTTTGTCTTTTTTTCTTTTTCTTTTTCTTTTTCTTTTTCTTTTTCTTTTTCTTTTTGTTTTCCTTTTTCTTTTTCTTTTTCTTTTTCTTTTTCTTTTTCTTTTTCTTTTTCTTTTTCTTTTTCTTTTTCTTTTTCTTTTTCTTTTTCTTTTTCTTTTTCTTTTTCTTTTTCTTTTTCTTTTTCTTTTTCTTTTTTCGCCCATGCGTCTCTTAGTAGTTTTTTTTTTGGACCACGCTTCCGTTTTCATTTTAGGAATTCGCTAGCTTACTGCAACCTTTTTAATATAGCTCGGCCTGTTGGTAGTCATATATAAAAGTTTTGATTGCTATCATTTTTTTATCTCGTTCAGCGTTACCATAGCTGGCAAAGCTAAACAAAGATGACTGATATCAGATTTTTGGACAATATGATAATTAGCTATAGTCATATAAACTAGACACCAAAGCAAAAAAAAAAAAAAAAAACATTCAAACAATTTGTCGATATTTGATGAGAATGGTCGATTTCGAATAAATCGCATTGCTTATCGAAATCGCTTTCGGTTAAATCCCTTTAAATCAGTCTGGAAATAACTTGTCAATTCCTAAAATGAAAAGTGGAAGAGCTGTCAAAGAAAGTAACCTTGAACTACCTTAAGTAGCTACCCTTAAAAAATGACACAAAAAGAAGAACGTAAACATGATATGCAGCTGATATTTTTATTTTTACATATTTATAGGACTCTGTATATTTACTGTTTAAAGTGAGATTTGGCTTAAAAACTGGTTATTTACCCTCTTCATTGATACGCTAATTTCTCTGTTGAATCTTTGGGATCTTTTTAAGTATATGTAAAACTCGTTTATTATAGTAATGTCGTGGTTTCCTGCGGGTGATAATAACAGGATTGATGCATTAAAATGCGAAAAACGACGATTTATGCAAGAAACCGCGCGAGATATTGGTAATAATCGCATTACTCAGAGCTTTCATTAAGTATTCCAAAGCTTCAAACGCTTTTATAAAGTGGTAAAAGTATAAATCGCTCGTCTAAGAAGACAATCAACGACTAATAAGATTTGACTAATGTAATATATAGGCTTAATCTGAACTCAAAAGCAAAGTTGTTTTTTCCTATTTTGCGTGGTATAGTCTATTCTTAATTGTGTTGTGTAAGATGGATTCAATTAAATAGTTCTTAAGTTTAGATTAGCACTAGACAGGAGTCAGAAAACTCTAGTACTTTTTAATTAGCTCAGTATAATTTATCATCTGAGGACTAAACTCAGCGTGATTGTTGTTTCTAATTTTAGTTGTTTTTTTGTTTTTGTTTTGTAGTTTTTAGTTTATGTTTATGTTTGTTTTGTTTTGTTTTGTTATGTCAGTTGTGTTTCCTTGTCCGTTCTTTTTCATCTCACACTGTTTCTTCTCTTTCTTTCTTCTCTCTCTCTCTCTTCTCTCTCTCTCTCTCTCTCTCTCTCTCTCTCTCTCTCTCTCTCTCTCTTTCTTTTATTTGTCCCTCTCACGTTTTCTTAAAAAGAAAATATTTCGGTACTTAAGGTTTCTTAGTAATAACACCCATCGTACAAGTCATATCCTCTTTGTCAATGTTCCACAAACATGTTTACGTTTCTTGACGTTTGCAAAACACTTGATTCCGCTTCAAGCTGCCAGAAGGGATAAGTATCACTTGTCAGAAACTATAAACGTTTTAGCGCAAGTCGAAGAAGTGGGCGTATAAGTGCTGAATTCTCGCTTTCAATAAGGGCCTGAGGTAGTTTTAGCCGGTAAATAGCACTGGAGGTCTTTTTAGCAGACGCAGGAAAGAACAAGCTTTGAGAACTTTAACTATTCGAAGGCTCCATTGCAAAAAAGGTAAGATTATTGGAGAAAACATTTGACAAACCTATTGAGAAATTTAGACAAGTTTTCAATCGTTGAATAGCGTTATAATTCTGCTGTTAAACACTGCATTGGTGGAAACCAACCGAGCAGCAAAGTAAAACTTGAGCAGGGTTAATCGTCGTAAAAAGTATTATTCTGCAGGATAAAGGTGACAAAATATCGATAAAATAGTTATTTATTTTAAAACGTGAAAATCTATTGATGAATTTAGACAAAGGTGTTATTTAAATCGTTATATTTTTAGGTAGCTATATCAATTTTGGCAGTGTAGTTTGTCTCATTTTTGATTCACGATATAATCACATTTGACTTTTCACTTTATGTCGCCTCCGATTTATCATCAGTTTGAAAATAAAAACTTTGTTTGGCTTTATAAATACTATAAAAGCGCTGTTGCAAATACATTATGCCATTCTGTCAACTTTTTTTTGTTCTTTTTCAATCCTCTTACTTAGGGTCTCGACAGACTTCGGGAAATCAGCTTGTCGATAACATATCGACGTCAACTAAAGTCGCTTTGTTCTCAAATTCATATAAGCACAGTTTGATATATAACTACTTTCTTCTAGCTAGAGTGTCGACTAGTCATTGAAAACTAATAGTAATCGATAATACTAGTTATTGATAACTACTCCCTAGTTTGTGGAGGCCCGTAGTTTTTTTTTTTTTTTTCTTCTTTTTTCTTTTTCTTGCAACAAAGAAAGAAAATGCACTCGGAAAGATGTTTAGCGCGCAAGAAGTAATATAATGATTTTTATAACAGAACTCAAGGAACAACTTGTCCATCGAAGTCGGATGTGTTTAGGTGTTTTTCTGATTTTCATAGACAAATTACCGTTGTATATTTTCAAATTTGTAGAAGTAAATCTTTCCTGTCAGTATATTATATGGGTAAAACTATATATACGTCGACACTATTTGTATGCAAGGATATTACTTGTCGACCAATGTCATTTGTGCGTATTACGAAGTCAGTTATTTGTACACCGATGAAGGAAAAAACAATGCAAGCGTCCGGTTCAAGAATTAATCTCGTCATTACGGCTTTGAATAACTTCCTTCGCGTTACTGATATACTGGCACCAACCTTTTCAATTTTATTTTTAGTTTACCTACTGAAAAGTAACTATTTGTTTGTGCGCCGGTAAACTTTGATATAGCTACAATCGGCGTCATTTCCCTGATTGCACCTTCTATCTAAATTCCACCTCGCTAGCAATACAAATTTAGTTTAACGAACAATCCCCCGTCCCCAATTTAAATATTGAGGTACAAATAGCTGAGCGCCATGGAACCTGACCTTTGGACAACAGGGGGAGGGGGAGGGGGGAGGGGAGCGAAAGTTGTATTTCATAACCTAACAATTTTCACCATTGTTTTTTGAAAGTGTGTGAATGCAAATTGACGCTGATTATAGCTAGGATTGTAATATACCTTTTCGTTTGTAGATATCTACTTTTAATAGAAGATTTAATGCACAATTTTTCCTTTAATTCAAGCCTTTTACCGCCTAAAATAAGCTTGTTTGAGCGTTCACTCGATCGCCATTGACACTCTTCAGCTGAGCATGCGCTGTAGAGACCTGCAGTTTGCGAATGACTATGTCCGGCGAGTAACTAGGAAAATCAGCCTGGAATGTTCATTAAACAATCGCTTGTAAGCTCAAACCACAAATGATTTTCTTTCAAACTTCAATTTTGTATCATTTTACAACAAAATTAGATATAAAAGAACGCATTAAACGTTACATATTTTAGCTCATTGCGGTTTTCCTAGATTGACTGCAAAAGGATACGTTATATAACAAATCTATGCAGTTGTGATTACCAAAAAAATAGAGCCTGCCCAGAGGACAACCTTGGCGTAGGGAGCCAACGGCTTGAAACCGAAACTGTAGCGTGCCTGGATTAGTATAGCTATGTTATTGGCACTAATAAACTGAAACTGAAACTGGGTATTATTCTGTCACCTGGCTTCTCGCTCACAGAAAAAATATCCCTAGCAAAATTGCCTGTTACAACTTCTTCCAGAAGTTCAAAATGATCTTGTTTCTGATTGGTCGGCTTAATGATGTCCAGCAATTCGACACAGAAATTTTCGTTTGAGTGTGAAACGGTGATCGTAGTGCGGAAACCGTTTACGTACCGTGTTGTCGATAAAATACATGCTGTGTCGTGACCGTGCCGTGTGTGATCGTGTCATGGCGTGACAGTGCCATTTTCGCAATTATACAAAATCGTCGCTATCAATTTATAATGTGGCAACGTCGAGATGAGTGCATACATTTGTTTTCCCTTTCAAAACGTAGAATATGAACTATATGCGATTCATTTAACATGAATTGATAATGGACCAACCAACATCAAATATATGTGTACACAAATTACAATGACCGTTCAAAAGTCACCATAACGAAATAGATATTCTATTTGACTTTGTTCCCAGGGAATATTTTTCTGGCAGCGAGGAAAGAACAGCAATTAAGTAATAGCGATATTTCATGTGACTTATTCATATACTTCTCAGAACGCTAGTACGTTTGATTGGCTGTTTACACACAACAACTTGTGTTAAAAAGGTTGGCATGTATTAGCATTACAATATGAGTTGGTGAGTAAACATGAAGTGTCGTTATATCCCTTGGGTTTGCCGTGAGGATACTTAATAAACTACTTTCTTGAGGCTCTAAGGGTAAGTGATCTAATCCTGAAGCTAATTAATCCGGCTCAATAATACGATCAATAAGGTTGAAAGGGAACGAATCTATCTGAAACAGGTGTGCAGCAACAGTCATTTTCATGTTCAAAATCGTACAATCATCCTTTCGAATTTCAGTAAATATAACGCAAAAACAAATTACATACAATGTGACTCTGATAATATGATTTTTGATAACTGTAGCATTTTTTTTTTTTTTTTTTTTTTTGTCGCAAATCACAAAATATCTCTAATCCGTGTTGTTTTACAAGTTTACCAAGTTTACCACGTTTCTCAATTTCTTCAAGGCGGACTGTTGTCTGAAAGGCTGCTATATGTTTTGAGTAGCTTCAATTTTTCTAAGTGGGTTTAATTTTAATAGGATAAAACAAACATAACTAAGATCATATTTTATTCCAGTATCATGTTATGCATTAGTAAAGTAAAATATTTGCTTTAGTGAGAGCTTTTAGGCCTGTGTAAAATAACCAAGACATCAATATGGGTTCTGTTGATAAACGAATCTTGCTAAAATCTACGTACATTTTTTCAGTTTATTTCAAATTAAGATACTTTTTTCACGTTCAGGCATTGGGCAACAAAAATTATTCAGCTGAAGAATACCTGTTGTACAAAGCTAAAGTTATCACTTTCAGATAGTTTAGGTTAATTTGTAAGCGGTTTTCATTAATAAAAGTTGAATTGGATAAAAGTGTTAATGAATCCAAAGTGAAAATTGGAATCGAAAATGAGTTTTAGGTCTTAGCTTCTTTCGCTCAACTGATTTCCATATAAGTCTTTACATTCAACTTGAAAGTTGCTAAATTTGATTAAACATACGGGATAACCACTTTGTACAATTCAAGACTGTTTTAAACAGACATTGTATCTAAGTAGATCAATTCCTAACTGATAAAAATAGAATTTGAGTTTTAATCCAAAATAAAAATTGAATTGAAACTTGCACGAGGGGCTAGGTAGGTTTTAGCACTTTTAGCGATTATTACTCGATATTGAAAAAAATCTCCTCTTAACAGACGGCAGAAATTTCATTTTATATCTTGCTTTTTATCATATTTTAAAGTGTTTTTATTAGATTTCTAGATTATTTTGGCCCTATCTTTGTTTCTTTGATATTACTGGCGTCAAAGACAAAGCTGAGTTTCCTCGATACTGATATCCTTGAAATTTTCGGAATACTTTTGTCTTAGCGGCCCTCTCGTTTGATGTGTTCATTTGCTATAAATTTCATATGTTCGATTATTTGTTTAAGTGTTCTTCGTGCATCTTTTTATCTCTTCATTTTATTTATTCTATTTTCGACCGGTCCATCCATCCATCCATCCATCCATCCATCTATCCATCCATCCATCCATCCATCCTTCCAACCGTCCGTCCCCCCCGTCCATCCACTATATCTCCGACAAAATATAGTATTTTGTATATATTATTAATTTTTTCACAAATATATTCCATATTGTTTACCTTCGTGTAATATTTATAATATCTTTTTTTTGAATATTGCAATTTGTGTAGCCGGCTTTTTATATACGGTCTCTATATAGCTAGGTAGACCAATATTAAGATATTTAGTGAGCTTTAGTGAGTCAGTTACTCAGTCAGTTGATTGATATCAGTTAGTCCGCGTTTGGTTATCATATCACTTAGTTTATCCCCTAAAAAGTGCCATTTATTCACCTGTCTCTCATTCATTCTATCTGTAATTCTCTTATAGATATAATAGAAACACATTCATTCGATTAGCATTTTTGCAATTCATTTACTTATTCACTTTGGACGGTTTGTCTAACATTACCAATGCAATATATCCATCCAGTATGGTACAACTGTTTCAAGAAAGGTTGTCGGGCTTAATGACCCAAGGATACGCGACTCAACCGAAAGGAATTATGGGTAGAAATTACTGAAAACTATAACACTGCACAGAAATCAACACGACAGTTCAGCATCAAGTTTGTATCGACCTAATTCACCGAAGAACTTCATCAGTTGATTTTACTGCTGCATGTAAAAATGAAGACTAATTCTACCATAAGACTGAAGTTTACCCTATACCTACTCTGTACTCCTATACTCTTTTTCCGTCTAGCTAGTCACGCAGGTTTAGGCCTCTTGTCCTACAACCTTCTTTAAAACAGGTGTAGTCGATGGCAAAATGTTACCTGGTTTTCAAATATGCATTAAGGTGACTGACTACGTTGAAGCGGCGCCATCTTGGAAATTAAGGACCGCAAGGCATCGTAGTCTGCACCATAATGCCAAGCGGTCTTCATTTTCCAAGATGGCTGGCTTGCTGTTGAGACTATTTTCGCTGTTTTCACACCTTTGACCGCTAAAAGCCTTTCATTCTTGCACGGGACCATATACCTTTTTTGTACTTATTTGAAAAAGTAACTTGATATCTCAACCATATCAAATTTGTAAAAAAGTTATGTACTCTAACCTAAGAAAAAATGGATTTTTGTAGCAAAGGTCTTATTAAGGGATAATCATATGGTTTCTCCTTTAATAGGCCATATGCACTAACAGGTCATGTGACCCTATCTCCCCTAAATCAATAGCACCATCAAAATGAATGTCAGAAATAGAAAGAGCACCTCGATAATAGTAAAAGTGCAAAGTTTCAGTTTATAAGATAAATGAGAAAAAATGGCAGTAAATTTAAGATTAGATATTTTCTTAAGATTCGTTCATTAAAGCGCGTTGGATGGCACATGCTTGCCATCCAACGCGTTTTTCCAAACGAATCTTTACTGTAGTTTCTCCTGTATTACATCTTATGAGCTGAAACTTTGCACTTTTACTAATATGAAAGTGCTCTTTCTATTTCTGGCGTTTATTTTGACGGTGCCGCTTGATTTAGGGAAGATATTGTTACGTGACCTGTTAGTGCATATGGCCTATTTGGAATACAAATATAGTACTTTTTGTTATCGGCTAGAAACATCAATATTGTACTTCCAGATGGTATTGCAAATGGTATTTCATAAGCGACATCGTTCTCGAGATTGGCTATATATCCTCCGCAAATGTTTTAACAAGTAATCAGACAATTTTCTAAGTACCATTAGTACTGGTACAAAATTACACATTGTAAAACTATAAAACCTGACGATAGATTTCTATTCACAGGTATAGCATCAAGCGCTGAAATAACATGGAACTCAATACAAGCAACCAAACGAACTGGACGTTTTTCGACGAAGACATGTCATTAGCCGTTGAATCAATAGAAGCAAAGATAGCTAAATCAATAGCCTTAGCGATTATATCGCTTGTCGCCATCGTTGGTAACTGCCTGGTTATAATGGCGGTTTACCAGAACTTAAAACTTAAAACAGTCACCAACTACCTGATAGTGAACATGGCGGTGGCCGATCTGTTTTACATATTTGTAGCAATACCGCCACTTTACCTTGATATGTTTGGATACTACGATTGGGCCTTTAGTAGCCATGGTAAAAGAATTTACTTCTGTAAAGTAATCCACTTTGGTCAATACTTCTTTGTGACAATTTCAGTGCTTACGCTGGCGGCCAATGCGTTGGATCGTTTCTTCGCTATAATCCTTCCACTTCGACGCATATTTACAAAACAAGCATTCTACATTGTTGTCAGTGCTATTTGGGTCGTAGGGGCATTGGTTGCGGCTCCAGAGATTTATGCCAAGAGAATCAAACAAGATGGTGAATATTTCTATTGTGATGAGGATTGGAGCCCAGTTTTTGATGATACTAAAATAGCATCTCGTATATACACATTGCTGCTTTTCTCTATTGTCTACTGTGTTCCGTTTTTAGCCATGACTATTATGTACACTGTTATTTTTCGGCAGCTATGGCAACGTAAAATCCCGGGAGAAGTAAGCAGAAGTAACAGCAAAACTCTAAACGAGTCCAGAAAGAAGGTTGTTAAGATGCTCGTTGTGGTCGTTATAGCGTTCATAATATGCTGGCTTCCTGTACAGATCGTGAGCTTCTTATGGGAGTATGAGCCCACGATACAAATACCACCGACTGTACATTTTGTGTGCGCTTTTATGATGCGCGCACACGCATCCGTGAGTCCGTGCATCTACGCTGTGTTCAGTGCAAACTATCGCGCGGGCTTTAAGAAGGTCCTATGTTGTTGCTGTGGCGGGAAAAATCATTACGCACGAGTAGAGATGTTTTCGCAATTAAGGGGAACAATATCGAACACTGAGGCACGCCGAGGAACTTTGGTCCTTTTAACATCCAGAGAGAGAGCCTTACAAAAATTTGACTAGTGTTAGAGTAAAAGTAACGATTTTTAGTATATGGAAGATATATCAAGTAATTTGAGCTACAATGAAAATTCTTAGATATTAAGCGATCATAATATGCTTCCTTTCTTAAAAAACTACATATGCTATTAAACTTAATTTTATCTAACTTTCGATTCATAGATTTATCGATTACATTTCTGTAACATGACCATTAGCCTGCGTCATTATTTCCCGATCAAATCTTCTAAAGCAATTAACTACTTTTCAGTCATTATTTCAATTCTGAGTTTTCTTGAAAGTAACAAAAATGAGCTTAATTTGGGTAATATTTTCGTGATAGGGGAGAAATGAAAACCCGTTGAGGCATGCAGGCTATGGTTAATTATATTAGAAAATTTTCAAGGTAACTATTACCTTTAGTTCATAGCGTGAGTTAACTATATAGAACAAGACATTCATTAAAACGTTTACTCGGCGGAGTGTTTACCGGCGGAGCGTTTACTCGACAGGCTGACGAACCACTGAACATGCGCTGTAGAGACTTGTCTACAGTTTGTGACTGTGACAGATGAAGAAAAACTGCATTTTATGACTCCGTCGCCTATGCTCGCCGAGTAATAATACTATAGTCAAAGCGTTACAGTAATTCTGTTGCGTTGATTATCCTGGTTACCAGTGCTCCTCACAATCTCTCACCACAGAGAGCCCATCCCTGTAATGTACACTATTAACTAAACTTACTTCACTTCAAAACATTTGTCAAAACAAGAATTTAAAAATATTATGGATATTTAAGATTACAAGTTTATTTCTGTAATTTATTTACAATTTTGGAACTCAGTGTACGTGATTAAACTGAATTCGAGTTGTCAGCAGGTTCAGTCGAAAGACCGACCAATTCACGTCTGATTTAGGTTTCATGTATTTCTAATTTTAAGGCTTAATCATTGGATGGTGATTGAATAAAACCTTAAAGTCTCTATGAATTTAACCCAAAGTGTTGTTGTGGAAATCACTTATTAAGTGATAACCAACTATTATTACTGTTTGTGGACTTCATATTTCTCAGGAATAAACCATCTAAATGTTCTTAACTTATGCTAATTTATGACGTCGAAAGGAGGCATCAACGACCAATATTCTACTTTTTCTTACTTTTGGAATATTCCAATATACTGGAACGTTTCCATTTGTAAATCGTTTCCACACTTTAGATAACACGTGCAATTTAGCGAAAACTTTGGTTTTCTAATCGAGGATCACTTTAATTTTGTAAAAACTCGCAATGTAGTTAGTGTAAATGCCTTCTTTGACGTCATCTCATTTGCATTTTGAGATTTGAAACTTTTATATCTTAAAAAATATGAAGTCACTATCAGAAAATATGAAACTATTTTCATTATACTCATATACAAGAATTGATTTTCAAAATAAAAATAAAATAAAATTGTTTCATAGCGACTTTAAAGTTCGTGTCAACTGTTAAATACAAAAGTAAAGTGTTAAAGAGCCCGGGTTAAATATTTACGGCATCATTTCACATGCGAAATGTTGCAAATAAGATGTTATTCTACTTAACTTATGTAACGCAGAGCAATGCAAATACAAAAGTTCGAATAGAACACTAAATGTAACAGTGATGAATATAATGTACATTGAATAGGTGTGTACTTCATGTAATTTGCCACATAATGTTCCTTTCACAAAGTTGCCCTTCATACCATATATGTGTTGGGTTTGTATACAAAACGACAGGGTTTTCTTAGCACTAGGAATAAGTCGTGTCTCTAAAGGGGCTGTTATGATCTCTCGAAGAAACAAAGGACTGAGGTAGTGCCAGGGCTACCTATATGGTAACGGCATTATGTGAGAGAACATGTTTGTCACTGGTCGAGTTTAGAACCTTCTGTCTTTATGTTCATAGATTTATGATTTTAGATAAGTGCTGCGAACGAGATAGACGTTAAGAAGACGTAAAAGTACCGAGAAGTTCTTTATGGACTATTCTAGTTACGGACAGAATTAATGGTCATATATATATGGGTCGTCAATTATCAGTATTCGGTCATATAATCACCCTTTGCCGTCCGTTCTCACAATATAAACTATTTTAAAATAAGTGCATACGAATTTAAGGAATTGCATTATGGTCTGACAGCCAGGTAACAGAGTGATTAAGCAAACACGACGCGACGCGAGAGCGTGAGATGATAAATATTTCACATTCGTTCGTTGCGTAACTATTGTGACAACGTCGCGACGCTACTTTCAGGACGCCATTCCGCTTGTTTTCACGTCCACGGTCATTTTGAACAAAATTCGTCAGCGCGCGCGACGTCCTCTTTCACGTCGCGCAGCGTCGCTTCGCGTTTGCTAAATCACTCTATTAAGAGCTGTCCGACGCTACCCCGCTGCGCGCGACGTTAGTCGAGAGAGGGTCAAGAAATTGACCTCTTAGAGCAGTCACCTCCCTCAGATCGCTGCTTCTTGGCGTAGCACTTCAAAAACAAATATCAAAACATTGTTATGAAGTAAATTGAGATATAAAGTCTAAAGTAATATTCTACAGCAACCATCCTGATTCATGGATCACAGTTAGTAATTTTCCGTTTGTTCACTAACTAGTCGTTACTTGATTTATACACACTACCACAGTTAACTTATCTGCTTCTTTTTCAATCGATTCTTCAGAATGCAGTCTTTCTTAAGAAAGTCTTTGTTGCGAGTTCGTTTGTGGGTGTTCATGACGTCAAGTCACTCCCTTCTTTAAAAATATTACTGTGATGACGTCACAAAATTAATGACGTCATACACTTAGTGACGTCATTTGTCCTATAATACCCCAGGATTTTAACCATAATAGTTAACAAGTTGTCCTCCATTTTGTCTTCGCGGAGATTCTGAGCAGCACCACGGAGGACACCACGTTGCGCATACACGATCGCAACCCGCTGGACAAGATGATTGCGGGTTATATGTTCTGTAGCTTGTGAGAGGGTTCTGTGGTGTTTGATACGACGAGTAAGGATATGCATAACTTGCTTGAGGCCTAGCCTGAGGTGCATACATGTTGGGAATAGCCGGCTGCGGTTTTGGTTTTGGTTTTGGTTTAATTCCAAAGTAAGGCTCAATTTGTTCCGGCCGCATGTTCATATAGCAGCACTGTGGAGTACAAGGAGGTTTGCATGTAGATGGACAAGGTGCTGGACAAGTGTTAGATGGTGGTGGTGGTTTTGGAGGTGTTGGTGGAGTAGTTGGTTTGGGTGGAGATGGAGAGCAGCATTTCTTGTCGCATGATGGGAAGCAGTTCTTTGGGGTTTTACATGGAAGTGGGCATATCTGAAAATATAATTTAGTTGAAAGAGGTTTATAAAACAGTATCATGAAAAGCTTAACGAGTATATGGTAAACAAAGAACTTCTCACAACACTAAGCGAAGTGCATGCATAATTTTATTGAATGCATTACTCTGTGATGTTAAAATCGCAATATTTTCAACTTTAGTAACAAATTTTGCCCAGTTGGATTGCAAGTGGCATCATGGCAGCCATCTTGGATGCATGGGCTTCAACAAAAGCTTTCTCATTATCGTCTTTTGTTTTAAAATCAAACACGGCAATCGCTTCTTGATGTTTTGAGAAGCACTCAATTCCAAATTAAGGTTCTTACCGGGAAGATCTTTGGATGCTGAGAGCACTTATAGATAACCTTCAAATACTTGTAAAGTCCAGGGCAGATTGTAGTATTGTCTTTTGCTAAAAATTTGTTATTTACAGCTACAACGCAACGTCGTTCATGGCCACACAAGTTGAAGACCTACAAAACATGCACGTCAAATGTCATGTTTAGAAATAGCACTGAATAGCAAAAGCAATCCAGTTAAACTGAAAGGAATTTAATGGAAGACTTTCATGGGTTAAGAGTCGGCATGTATATGAGTTTTTCATGGTCCAAGTTTTACTTAACACAAATCTTTCATCCGGACGGATTTTTTATTAGATAGTGATTAGCCTCGTAGACGAATTTTGTCGAGTATTCATCTGAATCGCGAAGAACGGTCTGTTCCCTCTTTTATGCCCGAAATTAGTTTGAGAAGGCTATACATCTGTGATAAATAATTCGTCTTGACAAATCGAATCTGATTCATCTCTAGTAAAAGTTGAGCCATTGCAACGAAAACCAAAGGATTTATTAATCATGGAATCCGTTCCCGTTCTTATAGGTTTTTTGCACCAGGCATATCAAAATCGATATCAAAACTTTTAAACACTTATTTCAAAAACAATAATCTATCAGTGATAAGCACGAGTTTAGAAATTTAATACCGACACGGTACCTTTTCGTTAACGTGGTGTTCCTGCTCATTGCAGGTTCCCTTGGAAGGAAGAACATCATGATGACACGTGGCGTTGTCGTCCTTCTCACGACCATAAAACGTGCTGTACAAGATAATCTTGTCTGACCGGTTTGGGCACCTGATCTTCAGTTTATGACCTTCACATGCCCTAGCAGTTAATTGCTGTATCTGTAGGTACTCAGGCATGGGTGGAGGTTTGGGATTACAGCAATGGTCATCACATGAGGGAGCGCACCATTTGGGACAATTCGCAGGACAGGTAGTCCTTGGGGTAGGTTTTGTGGGAGGTGGAGTAGGAGGTAGGGTTGGGGCCGGAACTGGTGCTGGTGCTGGTGCTGGTCGGGCAGCCGCTTGCTGCTGCTGTGCAAGACGATTGTAGTAAGCTGCTTGTTGAGCCCGCTGAAGTTGAACGTACTTGAAGTACTGGGATTGAGCTTGAGCCTGGGGCTGACCATACGCGGCAACGTGGGGTTGAGCGTATCCAGGAGCGCGGACAGGTTTATATGCTTGAGGTTGCCTATACGCAGGAGCCCTAGGTTGATCGTACTCAGGGGCCTGGAAACGATTATAAGCTTGAGGCTGCCTATTCGCTGTCGCCCTGGGTTGATCATACTCAGGGGCTTGGAAACGATTGTAAGCTGGAGCTTGACGCTGATTATATGCGAAAGCTTGGGGTCTATTAAACGCAGGGGCCTTTTGGCGAGCATATGCTGGATCCTGCGGTCGTCCGAAGGTCTGTGGTTGAGGGTTGTAAAGAGGCTTTTCCTCAATGATTTGGGGACCGCCTGGAGACAAATTAAAGAGAGATTAGAGATTTGGCTCAACAAGCATGTTTAGCCAAAGATGTGATAATGTCAAGTCCAGATGATATTGTATGTCCAATGACTGAATCAGCCCCGGACGAAATCCCTCAAGTAAATGTACGCTCAATGTTGCATTTATCACATTGTTTTGAGAAAAGACAAGCACTCCTATACAGCTAGCAATACATCACTGAATCTGTGTTTGGTTCTTGCGCTTCTTTTGTCGCTCGACTCGTTGGAACCAGGCTTTGGATAATTAACATAAAGATGTTTCATAGTGTACTTACCCTCAACTCCAATTGAAGCATTTATGGACGTGACCCCGATGAGGTATAGCAATACAAGGGAGAATGCTCCCTGCATGACGAAGCTGAAATAGATGAAGAGAATCAATATAACATGAGGGAGCTGACTTAACATGGACCAGAGAAAACATCACAGGCGCGCTACGTACTTCCCTGAGGTGAACGCTAACCGTTCAAAAGCCTGCATTTTATAACCATCAACTGTTTAATACACTGTTGTTATCTTTAACAGAGTTTTATTGTGTTTTAGCGTGTCCTCGCTCTAAAAATACTGAAGCGCAGTCTGCTATCGTCAATAATCGTGTTGGAACAATATTGGAATTAAAGGGGAATTAAATGCGGTCCACTAAATGCACCTTTTTGGCCAGTGATTCAGTCAGCGATTAAAAGAGGAACCAGCCATGATGGAACTTTCAAAAAGCGTTGTTTTTATGATAATTGGTGTTAAAAAACGTCTAGTTGATTGTCTATTTTGAGTTGTCTGCAAATGCTGATCAGGTATTGGCACGCTTTTAAAAACTGGCTGAGGCTAGAAAATTCGCGTGCAATCAAATTAACTAGAAGTTGATTAACATGTCAAACTTAAATTGCAAGTACAAATTGTACAAGTCAAATTTAATTTAAAGATTCTCCTTTTATGAGATGAAAGATCTTTAATAAAACAGGAATAAGAACATCCGATGTTTTTGACAGGCTCTAAATTGTAAAAATTGTTTTTTTATTTGAATGTAGAGACAGTAAAATGGTGAAATGACTGAAAACTTGACATTCAAAGCGATACATTTTTCAAATAGTAAACTATTTTACTCAACAATTTCATGCCTGAGATTTCAGGAATAATATTTTCTTGAAAAGCAAGATGATTTTGAATTAATTCTATTGATAAAATGGATAATATTTTGAATAAATTCCGGGTAGTTTACAATCGATCATATTAGAACACTAAATTACCTGCTCAACGCTGAGATCATTGATTTTGCTGCCAAATAAACAATCAACTAACGAGGTGCTAAACTTTATTCCATTTCTATATTATTTGCTTGAACGTTCACAATAAAATACTTCGTTAAACATTTTTTAACGAAACAAAGGTATAAAAAAGCTCTTTTCACGCTCCTCTTTGCGAGGAATACTTTCAATTTTTCGGATCAGGTCCCATCGAGAATTTATAAACAATGTCACTGCTTATTATCTCAGGGATTCACGCCAAGAACAATCAAAACTTTCAAATTTCAAGCTTATATTTTAGCAAAGAAGATTTATATTATCATATGGAAATGTTTAATATAATTCAATTCAATTGAAGTGAAGCTTTAAAAAATTAAACATCGAGATTAGTTGCTCCTGCAACCGGAAATAAGTGCCACCTGAAGAAGACTACTACCAAAGTTCTAAAGCGTTCAAATTTATGACTGAAGTAATTTAAATTGTACCAATATATGAATTAAAAGAAATAAAAAACACTTACTTTTATCTTGTGTCCCTTTCTAAGTAAACCCAGTCAATACAAACATCCAGAAAATATCCATTAATTTTGTGAACGGCTTTATGTTTATCGGCGGGAACACCGAATGGTCGTACGAGTCCTCGAGTAAAACAGTGATGTCATTGATCCGTGTCATCTCTATAGCAACCAACGACTTTTATCAGAAGGGTTGCTGGTACTGAAGAAGCTAGGTGAACAAATTACAAGACAGGTAGCGAGCAGAGGGCACACTGCTTTGGAAATCTTCTTTTAGGAGCGAAAAAGTTGCTTGGCGGGTTTTCTATTTCGCCGCCATTTTGGATTTTTTTTTCCATGTTGAAAACCGCCTTAACTTGACATCTATTGTTCTGTGTTGCAAATCAACTCACGCGATTAAAAGCCTGGTTTTAACGAGCGATGGAAGTAAAAGCGGCTGAAGCAACAAACAGTCATAAGTGCCACACTGAGTCTGCCTGTGTTGCTACCGTTTCTGCTTCCGTCGCTCGTGAAAACCAAGCTTTAAATTTGACATTCATTGTTCTATGCCGTCTAATGTTAATGCAATTAAAAAGAGTATGATATCTTCCGATCTTGGCCTAGATTAACGGGAGTTAAATACATATTGCACTTAATTTTGAATATTCAAATTTTCCTGTTCTTTCGTTCTGCGGATATACTCTAATATCTCCTCAGGTTTAGTGCAACCTTGGATTCGGACGACTAACATTTCAACTGAAAGAAAATTGTTTTACTAAGTTCTAAATGTACAATATATGCCCGTAGGATAAGTAAATTACAATGGAGGGGATGGAACACTTAAAGTCAGTTAAAAACGTTCTTTGAAAGTACGAACAAGAGATTAAAGCTGGTATTTACCCGAATTTTTTCCAAGGAATCAAAGATCAAAGATTTACTCTCTCTCAAATATATTTAGTATCACAGGAAGTCCATACTCTCAGTTTGCCGATCTCCCGCATTCGCCTCGATCTGACTCTTACCACAGGGCATCCACAATAGATACAGTGCATGAATACAAATATTACTTACGGAGGGGATGGGATTCCTGTGTTTGCACTGGATTGTTCTGGGCTTTATGGAATTCCAGCTAGAAAATTACATAAAATGTAATTCACATTTACCAAGGTTTATCACACCTTTCTTGTATTCTATTTTATTATTAATTTCTTGTAAGATCATGGGACAAAAATAGGATGCATTACTATTTCTCAATAACTGGTATTACAACTACATACACTCTAATAACTTTCAACAAGGTTTTAGGTCGAGGCTCTTGGTCATGACTCTACAGAGTTCTTGTACTTTTGATCCGATAGCCTCGAACTGAAACCTTTGTCCAGAGTCATTAATTGGAGTCCATCCGTGATATCAACTACTCTTCCACAGAAAAAAAAAGTCAATTCCCAACTTGCGGTTTCACTGGGTCTAAACTGGGAATCTGTTCTATTTTACTTGGGAAATCTGTAATAAGATTCCCAGGGATTCCCTGGTTAGACCCAGGAAAGTCCCATGTTTGACCCAAGCTGGGAATTGACATTTTTTTCTTGTGTTCTCTCTGGACTTTTAGAATTGTATTGCCCATGATCACTTAATCACTCAAAATTTCAATTAGATTCTTCCATCTCATAAACAAAAACGTAGCTTTGAGCAACTAGATTTTATTCTTGTCGTTATAAATTAACATTCCCAACGTTATCGGTCGTCAATACATCTAAAGTGTTTTAGATAATTATAAAACTGTCTCATACACATTTAGTCATTATATTTATGCCTATGTCATCTTGAAAGTAAACATGAATTTAATACATGGATACCTTATTATATCAAATGTTCATACTATGAACTGGGGTTATAATGCCATGGCTAATGGCGTCCCTTTATCATATATAGGTAGTGGTATAGTATGTCTCCATTTATAGCTCTTTCTTGATTGGATTTCGTCTTATTCTATGACATTTGATTGTCAAACGCTTAAATAAAATTAAGTAGATGTTCATTTTATGAAATCGTCTGTCTTTACTACAGAGGTGGTAGTATAGTAGTATCCATATATAGCTCTTTCTTGATTGGATTTCGTCTTATTATCTATGGCATTGGATTGTCAAACGCTTAAATCGTCTGTCTTTACTACAGAGGTGGTAGTATAGTAGTATCCATATATAGCTCTTTCTTGATTGGATTTCGTCTTATTATCTATGGCATTGGATTGTCAAACGCTTAAATAACAGAATTAAGGAGATGTTCATTTTATGAAATCGTCTGTCTTTACTGCAGAGGTAGTTTCAGTATCCATTTATAGCTCTTTCCTGATTGAATGTCGTTTTTATGGTATTTGACTGTCTAACGCTTAAACAGAATTAAGGAGATGTTCATGTTATGAAATCGTCTGTCTTTACTACAGAGGTAGTAGTATAGTAGTATCCATTTATAGCTCTTTCTTGATTGAATGTCGTTTTTATGGTATTTGATTGTCAAACGCTTAAACAATACTAAGGAGATGTTCATGTTATGAACATGTCATGTCGAAGTGTTTCTTTCCTCACTGGATGTCGTTTTATTCTACGATATTTGATTGGTTAACGCCAATACTTGTCGTCATTTCTGTTCTCAGCATCAGTGTCATCTAACACGGAACTACTTTTGTCATCATCTTTACCCTGTGCATTCTTTTCGTCTTCTTTTTCTTTTTCCTCGGTAATCTCAGATTTTCTAATCGTTTCCTTGACAACGTCAACGTCATCACCCGTAGACTGCTGAGTTTTGAGAGGCTCGGTCACTTCTTGAGAAGACTGGTCAGTACTGATATCAACAACTGCACTGTCACCATCACCTTTGGTTTTATCTTCATTTTGAGATTGGGAACCAAGAAGAACCTGGACCTCAGATGCTGGTGATGACGACGATGATATAACCTCGGTGGATGATGGAGACGACGACGACGACGACGACGACGATGATGATGATGGTAGGACTTCTATTGCTGATGATGAAGACGAAGATGAAGATGGTAAAACTTCTGTTGCAGACGAAGATGATGATGATTTGAGTGACGTGTCACCACCAATAGTCTCGGTCACGACATTGGCGCCCTCTTCCCCGTCATCGTCGTTGATTACTTGCTTAGGAACACATCGGTACTTGACCTCAAGGTATTTGGAGACAAGTGGGCATACCTCGGTTCCTTCCATCGCAAGAAAATCATTGGAAGCCGACACCTCGCACTTGTCCTCACCCTGACATAGATCTTTGACTTGTTGCTTTATTTGGTCTTCTTGTTCTGAACAATAAGAGGCTACTGCATCTCCCTGAGGGAGGCATTCCAAGGAGTTTTTCCTACCAAACATTGCTGATACGATGTCGATTCCGTTAAATATATTTGGACAACGGATGTAAGCCTTTTGATGTTCACACGCCACCGCTGTTTTCTAAAAAATGTAAGAAAAATATATCAAATAAAACAAGATCGGATAGTATATAAATTGAAGCGTTTTGCCCTATGTAAGGGAATCCGCAATTCGAAATTCACGAAAAATTTGATTTTGGAATCTGGAATCCAGCCCTTGGAATCCGGAATCCGGCCATTTGAATCCATAAGACAGTTGATAAATAATGAAGGGACCGTGTACGATAGCCGCGAATGTAGGATCTGTAAAAGATCTAATCAGCCATAATACTAAAAGTGAACGTTGAATGCAGAGCTGATACTACGGAGGATACTTAGCAATATTGTCACATCACGGAGCTTAAACTGAGACAATCGAAAAGCAACTGTGGATAGCTATTTCGGTCTAGTTGGACCTCATCAGCACAGTGCAGCTTTCGTCAAGCACATGGTAACGACTGACTACAGAGCAAGCTCACCTTCGATTGCCACATCGACACAACGCGTGACGATGATGAGATGACAATGGCATTCGAAGCGCGCATGATGTGACAACGGAGCTAAGTAGTAAAAATCTGAAGAAAGCCATACTTTCTTTCAGTGGAATACATGGCCAAACCATGTTTGAAAGCGACATATCGGATAAGACAGATAAGACAGTTCTAGGAATCCGGAATCTTGCATCATTCCGGATTCCATTACATGGGGCCAAGCTTTTAACAGGGGCAGATTTAAGGGAGGGGTGCAACGGATGGATACCCTCCTAAATTCTCAGACGGCCCTGGCCCCTTCTTCTTGATGCTTTTTTAAAATACCCTCTGGACAGTTTCCGATTTCTATAGCGATGTTCCCCCTTCCTGGAGGATAATTCTGGTATTGCCCCTGTCTAATTCGGTTCTCACTTAGCAGAAAGGGTGGCCGAGCGGTGAGAGCGCCGATCACCTCTATGGTCCCGGTGTCAATTCCCAGACGGAGTCAGACGGGGTATCACATGTGGCTTGAGTTTGTCAGTTCGTTCTATCCGTTACTTTGTTTTTTTCCTCAGATTCCTCCGATTCTCCTCCTTCAGTAAAAACGAACTTGAGTGTTGAGAGTTGTGTGGATAGGATATTAGAATTTGTCCCACACCATAGAAAATACAGCCAATCAGAAAGCAGGAAAGCCGTTGTATATTCGGCGGTATTCCACTGATCCTTCCCATAATTAAAACATTGCGCCAATTGCTGTATTTTCTCTGGCTTGGGATAACATAGTTATACAATGGCTTCTTGTGGCATACTGTGGACATCCCACTCGTCACTTGTATTTTCTTCGCCTAAAGGCTCGTGTGTATACTAGAAAATACAAGTGACTCGTGGGATATTCCACGGTATGCCACTCTAAACCATTGTATAACTATGTAGTGGTAGTGTGTGAGAGAGTATAGTGTCCCCATTAGTCCGTACGCACTAGAAGACACTGAACACTTAAACAGTTATTTATTGAATGACCTTCTTTGCTACCACTTCCTAGCGTTGTTCAAACAACCCTGGTCAACAGCTCCCAACACTGCTGGATATTGAGAGAATGTATCTGAACAACGATAACGTCCAATATTTACCTAATACAATGTGCAAACGATAGTATGTCATAGACAGCATTTAATACCTACCATCTGGCCACCGCCCGGAGGAAGTGCAAGTCTAGCAGGCTTCGCTTCCATTTCTAAAGAGGGCAAAACACACACAAAATTTTTTGAACTAGGTTAGAATGTGGAATGTTCTTTGTCACAATTAACAAATATTTTTGATTGCATGAGATTTCTTTTTTGTCAGTTTATAGTTTGTGAGATACCATGAAGGAGTTGCATTTATCTATGTACAAAAACGTTGTCGGATGAGAAGCCTCAAGCCCACGTGACTAGACTGAAAAGGAGTATGGGTAGTTTCAAAACCTCACTCGATTTTCAGTTTTGGACTTGGCTTTGAACATTAACAATTCAAGTTCTTTGTTGTATAAGGTAGAAGCAAGATGAGGGCAGGAAAAATTCGAGTTACTGATTTTCGAGTTACGCGATTTTCGAGTTACGCGCTCGGACACACATATTTTGCTGAGACAACGCCCAATTTGACATTTGCGCGTAACTCGATGACGAACATCGTGAAATCAAATCGATCTACGTAACTCAAACCTGACGAAGTGAATTTTATTTTCGCGAGTCGAATACTATTTTCCGTAACTCGATCCTAAAAGTTGAAAAATACCTTTTCGAGTTACACGTTTTAATTTCAAATCATTGCTCTACTCTTTCGCAGCCAAAAGTATTTTTCATCTTTTAGAATCGAGTTACGGAATTACCGCGTAACTCAAAAATAAAGTTTCATTTTGTCGAGTTCGAGTTACGTAACTCGACTTTGATTTCAATGATGTTTGTCATCGAGTTACGCACAGATGTCAAAGTGGGCGTTGCCTCACCAAAATGGGCGTGGCCGGGCGCGTAACTCGAAAATCGTAACTCGAAAATCGTAACTTGAAAATCGTAACTCGAAAAATACCTTACCTCAAGCAATCGCGTGGGCTTTAGACCTCTCGCGACAACGTTTATTGAAATAGGTGTATTGCCAGAAACATGTTTTACATGAAAAATCTGTAAACAAGCCTACCTAGTTAAATATAAATGACAACCTGACAACTACACTTGAGTTATTAGCACCGTACTTCAATACGTGCCCTTTACAAAAATTACGTTATAAAGCCATGCAGGGACTCAACATTCAACTAAACATATATGGGATAAAATTAGTTCTAACTTGTCAAACTGATAAAACTGCAAAAAACATAAGCGGATGGCGCGCAGTGGTTAGCCCACTCGTCTCCCACCGTTGTGGTCCGGGGTTCGAGTCCCGGCTCCGACGCTGGATCATATGTGAGTTGAGCTTGTTGACTGTTCTCTCCCTTGCCATGAGGGTTTTTCTCCGTGTAATCCGGCTTTCCTCCCTCAGCAAAAATCAACATGTGAGTCGAGTGTTGTATGTATAAAAATGTAAATGTAGAGGTAGTGAGTGTGAGAGACAGTAGGCTCACATCAGCCAATGGCTGCCATTAATCCTAACCAGCTTAAACACTGATAAAAGGTTATTATTATTATTACTATTATTGGACAAATAACATCCAACATATGGAATAACATCCAACATATGGAATGGAAATGGAATGGAAATGGATGGATCCACTAAGGGCTTTTTTCCATTTAGTGGACCCAGCAAGCCAAAATGGCTACGTTTTAAATGGTACACCTCTTTTCTTAGGAATGGTTCCAACTAATGCTAAGAACTGACATGTACCACTACGAACTGACCGTTGACTGGCTGGTTTACTAATAAAAAAGGCCTAAGTCTCATCCAACAATGCAATATCAACGGTCATGCAGGTTCCATTATTCAGCCTGGCCTATTTTATGAAAGTTTTGAAGAGGCCATGCAAGGTAACTGTCTTAGTTTTAGATTGACAGCATTTCATGATCATTATGTCTGGAACACTTAAAGAGTCATGACATCGGTAAGTTCATGATGATACTGATGTAATGTTAACTTTTCCTACCAAATTTGTGTAAAATTATAATCGAACGAAATCTATTAAAAGGGATATCGTTTTAATGTAGTATATGCACTTGATATTTTTAGCAAGAATAAATCTTCAAAGGAAAGGAAGGAAATACAGTATATGTTATTACGGGAAGTTAATAGGTCATCAGGGGTTAATGTTCTTTTTTTAAACATTGTAATTTAATTATTCTCAGCTATCAAAATATATATATTTTAGTCTGTTAGGTTTGGAATTTTAAAACATTAGCTATATAGGCACATTTAAATGAAACATTCGTCTACAAGATGGTATTTTCTTCACTTAATGGGCTAGTTCTTCACTGCTATTGACCTTGTACGAGTGGACTGAAGAACATGATGGTTCGTCAACTCTTTTTACTGATATAGTAACCCTAGAGATTCCGATTCATTGGGGCAACAAATACAATCAGACATTTACTCATTCTATAAGGGATTGTTTGGGTGAAGTTTTTAAAGCAAACCAAAACAAACAGAAAAACGCGGACAGAGGGCACTCATCCAGATCTCCAAAACATTAAACAAAACAGGTGTCGACTACTACTTACGATTTGGAAGACAAAGCAAAATAATTATCCATGAGCAGTGGGATAAATCTAAGGGCATCTTGTAAATCGTGGTCGATTCCAGCCTATTCTGTGCTTTAAAATAGTGTTTCCACTCATGTAGTTTCGCGATTTTTCTCCATTTTCTACTCTTGTTGATCTGACAGAAGCGATTATCTTAGAAATGAGATCAATTGTTCAACGCCAAATTTGGTAAAATTGGTAAATAATTCAACAACCAGTCAAAGGTATTGACAAGAGGGTCTTAGGTGGAACAAAGGCGGGTAACGAACTGATTCCAAAGGATGACGGGAATTCACAATAGCGTAAAATGCTTCCCCTCCCATTTCGGCGCTGTCTAGTTTATTATTAAATTATTGCCAAAGCTCTACCGTGCATGAGCTCTAGCAATTCGACACTCTCTCTCCCCTTGGTCTTTGGGTGAAGTAACTGGCAAAGAGTAGAGTGGCTGCTACCAGTCATGCGTCACGCGGATATTTTTAAAATGATAAATCACGCATTACACGAGTCCTGTCACGCATCAATGCAGCTAATTTTCAGGAGCAATCAAGCGGCTAATCATTGAGCAATCGCGTGTCCTTTGGTCTTCGACGTGTCTGCACTGAACTAAATCAAGACAAAGTTCCTACTTTGCTCAAAAACACAGATAAGGCGCAAATAAAGTTCTTGCTGGCTTGCAAATCAATATAAACTCACAACACTAATTTCTTTGAGTTCAGATTGCATATCAGCTACTTTCCGTCCTTGGCTCCACGCCTATGATTTTTAATAGTTTTATAGATTTTTTATAGTTTTTATCGATGTAAGACTTTCAATCAAATTTTCTACTTTCAATTACTTAGCTCGTTAATTGTATCTTAAAAAGTTTTATTAATAAGCCAAGTTTCAGATTGTAGTTTTAGGACGTTTTGACAAGGATGTCATCTTATTGACAAGAGAATTCTGGCAGCAATTTCAGTTGGGATAAAGCTAACAGTTTTGTAACAAAAACGTTAGCTTAGATTAATAAACCCAAGTTCATTTGTAGCTTTACATGTTTCTGGTGTTTAACTGTAGGACTAGTAAGGTAACGCTGTTAATTGTCATTTGTAAACTTTAATTTAAGCAAGTTCAGGGCTAAGTAGGTTTAATTGGAGAACTCCCCTTTTCACTTTACCCCTAAAAAGACATCATGAAACCATCTTGGATGAAAAGAGCGCAACGTCTTTCATATACAATGTAGTAGATTTTCCATGAATGAGGGATGAATGGAAACTCGTAACACCGTAAAAAAAGAGAATATACTTAACTTTACTGACGTTTCGAGCTTTCGCCCTTCGTCGGAGTAAAAGAGTAAAGTAAGGCCAGGAGATGGTATAAATAGAAGAGTTAATTGGCCAATCAGAGAGTGAGGAGAAAAGAACCAATAGCGTTAAGAGAAAGAAAACCGCTCATTCATACCATTGGGCTGTTGAGTGACCCAATGAATGAATAAGGCGCATTTCTTTAGACTTACGATCACAATTAGAGCCAGTAATTAAGCAGACACCAAAGACAATCATGTAACTAATGTTATGGTTGCTGGAGTTGAAGTGGCGGGAAACCGGCTTAGTACTGTCATGCGCACCAATATCGCGAATATGGTCACGAATGCGATCACCAAGGCGTCTTCCAGTTTCCCCGATATAAAGATGATTACATAAAGTACATTGAATGCAATAAATAACATTACTAGTGATACAGTCAAAGTGATCGCTTATACTATAAGAAGATTTAGGGCCTGTGACAGACGTGCGCGAAACAATGTAAGGACATGTGTTGCAACGCTTGCGAGAACAACAGAAAGATTTCCTTTTATTGGTTATTGCAATTAACCAACCTTTGATCACCTCTTGCAAATGGGTCGAGTCCACTTTTATCACTGAGAGACCTTTTAATACCACAACCTAACAAATATAACGTTTTGGGAGGATACCTCTCGCCGTGACGATTAGAAACTTCTTCAATGAACCGACTTAACCACCAGTTCAATGTTTCTGCACTCATGTCTTCAATTCGACAGCTCAAATCTTGCACTTTGTCCATATCTAAACGTATTGAGCTCGACTGTAGGGCTTTTGGAAATTTATCCTTCCGTTGTATTTGCCAATCTTCGAAAAGTTTTAAGGCCAACTTAGTGTTATTTGCAGTGTTTTTCGGTACCGTTTCTTCTATTAGAATTCTCTCCACTTCTGCCGTTTTTGGCTCGCGGAAGCGAGTTCTCGTTCCGTCCATCGTCGTTGCAGCTCAAGTGAGAACGAATTTTAGTTACCCTCGTCAAAAGTATACATACTTAGAGGGTGTAAATTCTCAATACCAAACGTTTTGCTAGTGATTTTCCTTCGACCATGAAAGAATAGGCAAACTAATAGTTAGTAGTAGACTCTGAAGCCATTGTTTTCTTTTGTTTCTTATCAACTACTACAAACTAAATGGTCATTTTTCTTTCACAGTCAAATGAAAATCACTCTAGTGCTATCGCTCTAGTACACGTATTGTTCATGAGTAAGTCCATGCATTTTGGTTTAAAACTCTTCTCTAAGGTTGATTGCAATAAACCTTATGTTGACTGTACTTCATTTATTGAGGATTACGGACATGTTAAAAATATTTGAAAATGGTACGCGAATTAGTCACAAAATGGCAAAAACTTAACACCGGCCACTATTTTCATAAAATTGCAATTTACGCAAAATTGAGCGCTAAGATTTTAACCACATTCACAAAATCATGAAATGCTAACCTAATCTAGCTGTTGGATCAGTAGGAAAAAAATTGTAGGACAGGTTTCTGTGATAACTACGATGTTTGAAATTGTGCCTCTTGAACTGACTCAGAGGTTTGGATTGTTCTTGCTTTAGTAAGACTTGCCTTGACGCCGCCCCAATGCGCAGAGAGAATGATCAATGTTTCTTCTAACTACCTGCCAAACAAAATTGTTTTGGTTAGATAGAAGAAAAGCTGTAGTCGGGCGAGTGAGTTGAGGTTTATACTCCAAAATATCCACAAATTGCAAAATGCACGTTTTTTTCGAAATTTCAAAAACATTAACCGTGCAATTCGAGCAAAACCTCTTGACAAATAAGTTCCATCCTTAATACAACTTCTTACCTTCATTTTGCGTTCTAAGCTTATTTCGTTTCTGCAAAATAAAATTTTAAAGTAAGGCACCTTCACGTCGCTGCCGCTCGAATACTTTTGTTGCACTATGCAAATTAGCCAGTCTCTAAGGAATTCACACGTTTGAAAGGGGGGTGCTATCATGCATGTTTTGTTGATTACACCGCGACTTAAGCTTTTATTTTCATTCATTCATGGAGTTTTTGAATGCAGAGATGCATAATAAACCCCCCTTGCAAACGTGTGAATTCCTTAGAGACTGGCTAATTTTTTTTTGTGCGTGGGCTATCTGCGCAATAATAGAACCACAGGTAGCCCAAGCTTGACGCATCCGTTGATTTGCTAGTGATTTAAGGGGACTCTATTAAACTTAGAATGTTTACATTCAGTCGAAATGAAATCAAAGAGGACTACCTTCCTAATCACGCAGACCAGCAGCTTGTTTATTGACACGCGCGGGTCTGATAATTGAAACGGTTAGTTTAAGGAAGCACGCAAACACGGTAAACTTTACCCATGAATGGACTTGACGCTAGTTTGAGTTTGTTGCTGAATAGTGTTTTCAATCTCTCGGCGCCGACCATGACTCATGAACGTGCCATCAGATTGAATTTTAAACCAAGAGGCTTGGATTTTACCTTGATTGAGCCTTATATTTCTTTGGTGGAACCTCCATCACATTACTTTACAGTGCATGTAGGTCAATGCTTATATTATCCACCGTTCCAAGGAGAAAACAAGAGAAAACCAAACACAAATCTTGACCACATACACCTCACTGCGAAGCTTAAATGACGGTGGTACCCAAAGGCTTCTGGGTACAGTTTTGCAGATTCTCGACGTACACGATAGATTGATAGATTGATAGGAACTGCAAACCTTGACTCGTGCGGCCAGAGGCCTGGGCACGAGTAATAACGAAATCTAACGACTCATGAAACCAATGTTTGTCTAAGTGCCCTTGAATCAAGTAATGCACTTTGCAGGCACAGGGACCGCGCAGACGTGGGGGAGGAGGGGATTGGGGTCTACATGGGGGGGTTGTCACATGCTCTGTTTGAAAACTTTTTTGACTGGGTATACGTAGTCTACTTTATTTTCAAATACTAGTCCCATCTCCCCCCCCCCCCCCCCCCCCCACACACACACACACTTTTCAAGGTGTTCCGTGATCCCTGATACAGTTCAATCAACCAATCATATTTCGACACATTGGCATATAGAGATACTGATTGTGTGGCTGTCGATTACTTGGTCTTGTAAGGATACCTTCAAGGTTGCAAGCTCATCTTTTTCAGTTCAAGGTTAGTATGGTGGGAACTTATTTTACGACTTTATCTAGCTAGACTTATAGTCATGGACAACCTTGAATCACCTTGAATTTATTGTTCCTAGCTTTGAAACAGAAGCTTTGCTGCAGAATTTTTCCAGATCTACTATTTAAGTGCGTCAGACATTTTCGGGCATTTTTAGTGTTTTATTAAACATAATAATAATAATAATAATAATAATAATAATAATAATAATAATAATAATAATAATAATAATAATAATAATAATAATAATAACAATAATTATGAACATTTATATAGCGCCTATCCAGAATCTTCTCTAAGTGCTTTACAAAAACATATAGCATGAATGGAAGACTGTGAGCATAGGATGGCGCCTTGGGCTGCCACTACACGTCCACAGTCCGTACCATGAAAATTAATTTTTAAATACTGTACAAATTACTGCACTACAAATTACTGTACTACAAATTACTGCATGTTTTTAAAATTACAATTAACATACAATAAAATAAAAGTTCACTGATGCATGATGGCCGTTGGCTCAGTCGAGCTCATCTGCCCTTTGACAGGTCTTGTATTTATTCTTGCTGGGTGTCATGCCACACTCCTCACCAGAAAGAACCTGGTGGGGGAGCCAGTTTAGACGCCGACGACCCGTCCATGTGGCAGGTAGGTCAGGTAGTACTGGGTTGCATGTTACCAGTAGCAGGCTCCAACCTGACCTGACTAAAAAAACATTCCTTATACTCTTCAACGGCTTGTCTTGTGGGTGATCAGTTTTGCACTTTTACTAGGCAGACTTTTATTAAGTCACCTTTTCGTTGTCATTTGAGGTTCGTGGCTGTTATTTTCAAGGGCTGCTTAAAGATTCATGACGACTTCAGAGCACTTTTAGGGCACCGGCCTTTTTGCAGCCAATCGTCCTCGCATTTCTACTCCGACGATTTTTGTAAAACTCACTCAGCTTTAAGATTGATTCATTGAAGTTTGATTCCCTGCATTTCGTTCCTTTTTTCCAATAAATTTTGATTTTGAGAGACGAGCCGTTCTGAAACAGTGGGGTCGAGTTTTGTTTAGCCTGTGTTCCCCGCCTTCCCCCTCCCCTCCCCACCTCTTCCCTTCCCTTGAGAGCCGGCAACGCAGGTCTTGAATTTACTCCGAAAATATTTCTCTTCAACAAAATTGCTTAAAGCCAACTTATAGCTGGATAATATGAGTATAAGTTCCTAAAAAGCTATTGAAATTGAACGCAATTCTAAAAATTAGTTGTGACCAAAAGTTTTTCAAGACCGAATGCCTCCTTGAGCCTCCTGAATTTCTGATGAGTCACTATGACATGCTCTCGTACACTGTGAAGTGTGACACTAAAAATAGTCGTCTCGGTAGGTTAAAGTCTGACCTCACTCTACCGAAACGATCATTTTTGCTGCCACATTTCACAGTGTCACAGTGACTCATCAGAAATTCAGGAGGCATTCGGCCTTGACAAATGTGTTATAATTAGAATCTTAAGTGTTTACTCATTCCAAGCTGTAATGAAAAATGAGAAATCCAATATATTTACTGTCTGCAGTCAGCGTATGTTCGACACCGTACTCCATTCCTAGCCTCCCTGAGTAATCTACCTTGCATCTAACATAAAGTCTAAGGGCCCGTTCACACGACAGAGGGTGCCCCTATGTAGTAGGGATAACTCTTTTGTTAAGGCCCGGCCAAACGAGAAATGTTGGAGATGTTGGAGACACGAGAACAAAAGAAATGTTGGATGATGTTGGATAGAATGTTTGACGGACTTCAAACTCCATGCAACATGTTTGATGCTCAATCCAACAGCATCCAACAACATTCAACACCATCCAACAAGGTGGCCAAACGACAAAATGTTGGATCGTCCAACAATGTTGCATGGTGTTGGGTCATCCAACATTTCTCGTTTGGCCGGGCCTTTATGTGTCCCCCAGGGAAAAGAAAAACAAAAGAGTTATCCCTACTACAGGGGCACCCTCTCTCATGTGAATGGGCCTAAGTCTTCAGAATGACAAAACAAGCAATGTATTGCAAGATATAAGGATTGCGTTCCAAGACCGAAATACATTATGGACCATAATTTTACGCTCCGGATCAAAGAGGGGTTCCTACCCCAACCCTCAAAAACACGTAATTTACTCGCTCATTGTCTCTCTCATTAAACCAAGTTAGGGTAGCGTACTATTTAAAAAATGACCAGCAGATGCTGCTCGTTTTTTAAAATGGCTTTATTTTAAACCTAAATTTCATGTTTTCGTATAAAAAAAAACATTTGTTTTTTCCGGAGAAAATCCTGGTTAAATTTGATGTAAATTCGGATAAACCTTTATCAGATTCTCGTCATGGTTTTCTATTGTGTTATCGTTATGAATTATTAATGAGGTTTTTTTCTTCTAGCATCTATAGACCTCTTGCAGCACCTCGGAATTCACCTCAATTTGGAGCTAGGGCAAAACAATAGGTTCCAATTCTAGCTCAGTAGATTGGATTTTTTTTGTTTTGTTCTCCAAATTGAGCTGCTTTGACGTCACGTGAAAGTGCGGTCTATATATAGGTTGTCTACAAAAATAATATCAGTTTATATAATATCAATCTTATCAGTTTTCTTTGCATTACTTTTAAAGAACTACTTAATGTCCTTTAGACAGTTTCTTGCTTTCTGATTGGTCGAGAACTGTAGTAAATAGAGTATATAGAGGGTCTCAATGGGGTGGTGGCTATTACGGTTAACAGTTAATATTTTGGCTTTTTCACGATTACGGTTAAAGTGGGTTAATAACTAATTTCCATTGTTCTTGATGGTTAAACATTAATTTCTATTGTTGAGAACGCTGGAAAAAGCTATTACGACTAACTTTTCATTACGGCTAACGGTTAGTTTTTTCCTATTATTACGGCTTACGGTTAAATTTTTGGCCCTTTTACGGCTATCGGTTAACCCCATTGAGACCCTCTATATAGAGTATCTCTAGTGGAATCTATTCGCTTTATATAATATTCATCGACGCGTTTTAACCTATCAGAGCGCGCCTAAGATTCTATGACGTCATCTATGCGCATGTACTGTAATCATGCACAAACGGTTCTCGGCCAATCAGAGCGCACGCATAATTGTTTTATTTTTCATCATTTTAGGAAAACAAGAATACAAAAAATGAAGAGTTTTCTGTTCATTGTTTTCATTACAGTCCTCATTCTGGAAGGTACCATTTTAAAAATTCATGAATTCCATTCTTATTTTTTGACTGTTGGTGGGTTTCTTGGTTCATTACTGCCGTACGTGCTTTGCTTCGTTTGCGTTGCGTTACGTTGCGTTGTTGTTTGTTTATGCATTAGTTTCTTTTTCTTTTGTATTGCTTTGCGTTGTGTTACGTTGCTTGCGTTACTTTACACTGCGTTGATTTATTTTACTTTGCTTTGCGTTGTTTTTCTTGCTTTTCTTTGCTTTTCTTTGCTTTTCTTTGCTTTGCTTTGCTTTGCTTTGTTTTTTGTTTCTGTTTTCCCTTGCTTTGCTTTTTTTTTTCTTTTTGCTTTGGTTTAATTGCGTTGCTTTGCGTTGCGTTGATTTACTCAGTTGTTTTTCTTTGCTTTTCTTTGCGTTGTTTTTACTTGCTTTTCTTTTCTTTGTTTTTCTTACTTTTTTTGTTTTGTTTTTTGTTTTTCTTACTTTGCTTTGCTTTGATTTTTTCTTGCTTTGCTATATCTTCGCACAACTTCACCTCAATCCACTTGATTTACATGACTTGATCTCATTTTACAGTGCAGTCTGCCCCTAAAAAAGGACTTCATGAAATCATCTTAAACGTAAAGAGGGCAACTTCTTTCATTAATACAAAACGTGGCATTCACCATGAATGTTGCGTTGAAAGCTGCAGTAATCACGAGGTTGCTGAAGCTGGCATATCCCTGTCAGCCGCAGAGGTGAGACTAATAATTCGGGAATGGAAGCAGAATAATTGGAGCATGCACCATTATTCGTTATTCCCAAACATGTTTTCTCAAGAATGCATCATTTAACTGTTTCCCATTATTCCTTATTCTTTTTCTTCATTTCTGATTATTCTTTTTTCATCTTGTCATTATTCATTATTTCATGGGTCTCAAGATGCAATAATGCAGTTATTCCAAAGCAAACCGTTATTCATTATTTTGCTTCCATTGCCGATACTAATAAAGTACTGTTACAATTTTCTTTCTTGCATTGTTTTTATTGCTTTTTGTATTCTTTTCTCCTGCGGCCTTTTTTGTCGGTGTTGTTGGTTATCTATGTAATAATATATTGTTCTTTGTTCTTCAGTTGGCAGCAGTGATTTGTTAGTCCTAACTCAAAGTAACCTTTTTGACGCACTACAGCCGAAGAAAACCTAACACTGGTTAATATACAAAATGGACACGTGGATAAATAGTATTATAAGCAAAAGCATGATGATAGGCAGATAAAATGTGCGATCTTTAACATAAATGGCTGTATAACTTGATGATAAAAATAAAGAGTACAGTTTGGCATCGTCACACTCACTGACGCTATTTCGTCTTTTTTTCCACAGCTAGCCCAGACTCGGGTCCTGTTCAGTATGCCTTATGGATTATGACGGCTTTGTGATCGCGTTCAGAATGGAAGGTTACGGATTCGAATTTCAATGAATTTGCTCAACTTTTTTACCCTCTGTTTTTTAAATATTAATTACTTTATACTTATGCATTCCCTTTTCTAAGGATCGGATTTTTAGGAGAGAAAATATCAAACAGTACAGCTTTAAAAACTCAAATTTATTAATAAAAGGATGCATAGGTATAAAGGAATCAATTTAAAAAAAAACACACACAGAAGATAAAATAAAAAATGTTGAGCGAATCCATCGAGATTCGAACTCGACCGTAACCTTCCATTTGAACGCGATTACAAAGCCGCCATATTCTATGAGGTATACTGTACAGGCTAGGAACTGAGTCTGGGCTGCCTGTGCTTTTTCGCGTCCTCTCCTTGTTCAGTCTCCCCACGTAACGCTCATTCATCGACAGTGAGGGCAGCGTTGCGTGACGAGACGAGACGTCCAAGGTAGCCGAATATAATGCGTATAAGACTGCCTTTATATTCCGGATTCATAACAATTTCCGTACACTCTATTTGTTGACAATTTGGATTCGAAAGGCAATAAGAACGCCAATTTCTCATACATTCCATCGCTAATTTACGAAAATGCACATATTAAAAGCGTCATATCTCTAAATAGGAAGAGTTAACGAATTCTGGCAGCAATTTCAGTTGGGATAAAGCCAACCGTTTTGTAGCAAAAACGTTAACCTAGATTAATAAACCTAAGTTCATTTCTAGCTTTAAATATTTCTGGTGTTTAACTGCAGGACTAGTAACGATGTTGTCATTTGTAAACTTTAATTTAGATTTTACTAAGCAAGTTCAAGGCTAAGTAGGTTAAAATGGAGAACTCCCCTTTTCACTTTACCCCTGAAAAGACATCATGAAACCATCTTGGATGAAAAGAGCGCAACGTCTTTCATATACAATGTAGTAGATTTTCCATGAATGAGGGATGAATGGAAACTCGTAACACCGTAATTAACTAACTGACGTTTCGATCCTTAGCCCTTCGTCGGAGTATAAGAGAGTAATAAATTCGCGGGTGGTTCTATATAGGAGCCGCAAAGTGTGGATTGGCCAATAGGAAAGTGAGAAATAGAAGGAGTACAGGACCGTAGGTTAATTGAAAGAAAACCGTTCATTCATGCCATTGAGCCGTTGAGTGCCCAGTGAATGAAGAAGTTCTTTGGACTTGCGGTCATCATTAATGCCGGCGATCAAACACCAACCGAACATGATCATGTGATTGATGTTATGGTTAATGGAGTTGAAGTGGCGGCAAACTGTTTTAGTGTTGTCGTTAATGTTAATATCGCGAATATGATCACGAATTCGATCATCGAGGCGTCTACAAGTTTTATCGACATACAATTGAATACAATACACAGCATTAGAGGATACGCAATTAAAGTGGTCTTTGATGTGGTACGAAGATTTACGGCTAGTAAAGGATGTGCGCGAAACGATGTACGGACAAGTATTACAATGATTTCCGAAGAAGAAACATTGCGTATCCGGGCTCACAAAAAATCAAATTCCATTGTCTAAGAGCCTTCCGCGCGCAATATGGCGTCAACTTCCTGTTACTAAAAATACCCCACAAAAATACCCCAAAATATTAGGAATTATTTTGTACCCATTTCCTTTTCCACTTTGGAAATATTGAAAATGGAAAAAGGATTTCAACTTTTGAGTTTTAATAGGTCAGTTTTTAAATTTCTTTGAAGTTGGATGACGGAAAATTAAAAGGCTCAGAAAAGCCATTTTTGTTTTTCTAATATATTCGAAAATTGAATGGGGAAATAGTACACGTATTGTTAATAAGTAAGCTCATTTTGGTTTAAAAATACACAATCAGGCGAATGTTCATCCATTCATACACAATCTTATTTGCAAAATGTAATGATACTGAATTCTAATACAAAAGTTAAATATGGGTTCATTTGCGCAACTTTCTAGTCCCGTGCACCAGTGATTCCAAAAGGACGATTTAGCATGAATCTACAAAACAATGGCTAGCTATTGTTCAGACTGGACTACTGTAAGTACCAAAATTTTGCTTCTACGTCATCCGTAGGACGCAGTGGCGCAACGCGTGGAATTAGGTACAAATGGACTAGGACCCAGCTAATTTCTCCCTCACTGGCCCGGCTTGCCGGGTTAGCGTTGTAACTTGTGTTCTGCCAAAGGATAACGGGGTTGGGGCCGAAATTTTTAGCCGTACCGTAAATAAATACGATGATTCAGCTCCTCTGGTGTCTGGATGCATTGTCCGGGATTTTTTGCCTTTTGGGGTCGCGGGTTCGAGCCTCAGCACAAGCAATTTTTTTTCACTCCAAATATTTCCTTGATGTTTTTCTTCTCTCTTTTTCCCTCTTTCAGGCCTTCCTAAAATGTTTTACTCTGTTATTTATTTATTTTTTATTTTTTTGCACATGGGCTATCTGCGCAATAATAGCCCAAGCTCGACGCATCCGTTGATTCACTAGCGATTGAAGGGGACTTTATTAAACTTAGATTCGTTACATTCAGTCGAAATGAAATTAAAGAGGACTACCTCCCTAATCACGCAGACCAGCAGCTTGTTTATTGACACGCGCGGGTCTGATAATTGAAACGGTTAGTTAAGGAAGCACGCAAACACAGTAAACTTTACCCCTAAATTGACTTGACGCTAGTTTGAGTTTTTTGCTGAATAGTGTTTTCAATCTCTCGGCGCCGACCATGACTCATGAACGTGCCGTCAGATTGAATTTTAAACCAAGAGGCTTGGATTTGACCTTGATTGAGCCTTATATGTATTTGGTGGAACCTCCATCACATTACTCTACAGTGCATGTAGGTCAATGCTTATATTATCCACCGTTCCAAGGACAAAACAAGGACAAAACCGAACACAAATCCTGACCGATCTTGACCACAACACCTCACTGCGAAGCTTAAATGACGGTGGTACCCAAAGGCTTCTGGGTACAGTTTTGCAGATTCTCGACGTACACGATAGATTGATAGATTGATAGGAACTGCAAACCTCGACTCCTGCGGCCAGAGGCCTGGGCACGAGTAATAACAAAATCTAACGACTCTGAAACCACCAATGTTTGTCTAAGTGCCCTTGAATCAACTAATGCACTTTGCATGCACAGGGACCGCGGAGACGTGGGGGGGGGGGGGGGGGGGGGGGGGTTGTTGGGTTGGGGGTTGGGGTCTACATGGGGGGGGGTTGTCACATGTTCTGTCTGAAAACGTTTTTTACTTTATTTTCAAATACTAGCCTCACCTTCCCCCCTCCCCCCCCCCCCCCCCCCCCCCCTCCACTCCCACACACACACTTTTCAAGGTGTTCCGTGATCCCTGATACAGTTCAATCAACCAATCATATTTTGGCACATTGGCATCTAGAAATACTGATTTTTTTGGCTGTCGATTACTCAGTCTTGTAAGGATATCTTAAAGGCTACAAGCTCATCTTTTTCAGTTCAAGGTTAGTATGGTGGGAACTTATTTTACGACTATATCTAGCTAAACTATCGTCATGGACGACCTTGAATTGCCTTGAAATTATTGTTTCTAGCTTTGAAACAGAAGCTTCGCTGCAGAATTTTTCCAGATCTACTATTTAAGTGCGTCCGACATTTTCTGGCATTTTTAGTGTTTTATTAAACATTATAATAATAATAATAATAATAATAATAATAATAATAAACGATCAAGTTACAATACTATGGGATATGGGGATACATACTGACAGAGAAATAACAGCCAATCGTCCAGATATTGTTGTGAAAGACAAAGGAAATAAAACATGTTTGCTAATAGACATGTCTGTCCCCACAGAGAAAAACATTTCAATAAAAACCACCGAATAACTCTCAAAATATAAAGATCTTGAAATTGAAATCGAAAGAATGTGGGGCTTGAAAACAAGTACAATACCTGTGATAATTGGTGCTTTAGGACTTATTAAAAAAGGAATAGATAAATATATAAACCAAATTCCTGGAAATATAAAAATAGTAGCTAGAGCTACAGAAGATTGTACTTCTTGGTACAGCACATCATATACTAAGGAGAACACTATCTATCAAGTAATACCAATCACAACTATGTATGGACTCCTTATGTTCAAGGGATGAACACGGACCTATATTTTGTAAAACTATGAAAAGGAAGAGAATACAGATAATAATAATAATGAACATTTATATAGCATCTATCCAGAATCTGCTGTAGGTGCTTTACAAAAACATATAACATGCATGGTAGACTATGAGCATAGGATGGCGCCTTGGGCTGCCGCTACACGTGTTACGAGAGGGACATTGTAAGGAATCGCCTGCTCTGCTAACTCGTTTATTAGACTTTGAACAAGAGCTAATTACAAGCTAAGCAAGGGTTGGTACTACAAGGCGGAATAGAGCCAGGTCAACCAGAAAGATTTTCCTTAGTCGGAGTGTCTGTCAGAAGGAGTTCCTTACTCCACCACTTTCCTTACTTAGGGCTGTACTTTCCAATTAACACTGAGTCGTACCCCGAACTTGCCTCGCTAGTTTGTACAAAGACTAAAGAGTGTGCGAGTGTAACAAATATCGACAGTCCTTAAACAACAACTAAACTTAATCTAATTTCCTGTTTACATCACGTTTGGAGCTAAAGTGAAACCCTACTTTGGTCTGTTTGGGTTATAGTGAAAGAGGGTGCGTCACACAAGTCGAAACAATACACAAATCCCACAATCAAAACGGTCAAGGTTACAACACTTAAAATGCTTAACTAGTAAATTACTCAAAAATACATTGAGGTTAATAAATACGTAATTACTGGAAATCTGTAGCGTAACATACTCCCCTTCTTAATTTTGTGCATCTCCCGATGCGCTGCTCGTCTTAGACGTGATGCAAATAGCTAAAAAAACAACTAGTGATAAAAATAAGGTTGTCTAGAATAATGTCTATTAATTTGATTAAATTTCTCTAATTGTTCAATCAAATGTCTAATCTTTCCTTCGCATCGGTGTATTCTGTTCCAAGTATAGTTCAAGTCACTTTTAAGTTGATCTGCGGTCGCATATGTCTTCCGAAGTTCACGTCGCTGAAATTTGATTAGTTTCTCTTTATCATCATTGAATGATGTTTTGAAGCTCGAAAAGTCCTCTTTCTTTTTCGTTGAGTTCTTCTTGATAATTTTTGAATGCATTCTGGAGACGTTTTTGTAGCTTTTTAATTTCTTTGTTAGCAACGTCCAGTTTCTTAGCCAATGTAAAATTTTCAAGTTCAACTTTTTGGATAAGAGATTCGACTTTGTTGTCTTCAACATCACAATCAGGAAAAGTACTTGTAACCTTTTCTTTCTGTTGAATTCTTTCATTCTTTGAGCGTTCCTTTTCCGACACGCAGGAGATCTCTGTTTCTTTGCAAATGGATGTTCCTTGCCACTTATAATCTTCATCTCGACGGAAAGTCAGATCAGTAAAACGTCAAGTCCAGTACAAGGGAATCCAGTTAAGGTTCTCCTTGTTGTAATTACGATGAACGATAAGCAGAACAGTTAGGTTCTCCACCAGTGTAACGAGAGGGACATCTCAAGGAATCGCCTGCTCTGCTAACTCGTTTATTAGACTTTGAACAAGAGCTAATTACAAGCTAAGCAATTGCAAGGGTTGGTACTACAAGGCGGGATAGAGCCAGGCCAACCAGAAAGACTTTCCTTTATAGTCGGAGTGGCTGTCAGAAGGAGTTCCTTACTCGACCACTTTCCTTACTTAGGGCTGTACTTTCCAATTAACACTGAGTCGTACCCCGAACTTGCCTCGCTAGTTTGTACAAAGACTAAAGAGTGTGCGTGTGCAACAAATATCGACATTTTTAGATTTATTCATTTTTTACAAAATATATTTACAAACATTCCAATGGCCTGCAAATAGTGAAAACTAATCGAGGCAGGCCAATGGATTACAATTCATGAAATAGAGTTAGAAGTAAGAGACAATACATTGAAAACATTTGTTCAAAATATAAAACTGCATGTATTAATATAATTATAAAATTAAATATATCTTAGAGAAATGTACTTTTTGGGGAGGGAGGGGAGAAGGAAGAAAAATCTAGGGTTGTAATTTTTCATCATAACATGAAGGATTCTAAGAAAAGAAGAGAAATTAAAATAAATAATCAGGGAAAATCTGTATAGCTCTCTCGATTTCAAAATAGCTCTCCTCGTTTTGTAATATGGAAAAGAGTGAGTTTCGTATTTTTTCTTAAATATGAATTTGGAACTATTCCTGATGGAACATGGAAGTGAGTTCCATAATCTTACACCAACCCTAGAAAAAGAAAAAGAATTGAATTGAGTATTCAGTCGCGCTGACTGAGTATATAATTTATTGGCAGCCGAAGAACGATTTAAACCAATTGCTGACAATTCCTCTCACACCATAGATATAGAGTTTCTCAAGTAAGATGGAATGATCAACTGTGTCAAACGCTTTTTTAAGATCGATGAATATAGCGCACGAAAAACGCTTTTTGTCCATGTTACTTTGGATTGTGCTAATTATATCGCATGGCTTGTGGAAGAACCAGTTCTGAAGCCATATTGGGCATTATCCAGTAATTATGTTTATCAACAAATTGGACAAGACGGCCATACATCAGCTTTTCAAAAATTCGATTAAAAATTGATAGCAGTGATATTGGCCTGTAATTGTTTGGATCTGTCTCGTCATCGACCTTGAAAATGGGGGTGATCTTAGGAGCTGTTTATATGGAGGCGAGCCAGCCCGGTAAGCGGGCTGACTTCTTTTGTTTTCTTTTCCCTGGGGGCACTAAACAAAAGAAGTCAGCCCGCTTACCGGGCTGGCGTGCCTCCATATAAACAGCCCCTTAGATATCTTAAGCTTAGAAGGATATTTCTCCTGTTGAACCGATGCATTAAATATTTGGGCAAGTGGTTTACTAAGCAATTTTTTTGCACATTTAAGAATAGAGACAGGGCATGAATATAGACCATGTGATTTATTGTTTGGGATCAATATTATTTCTCGTTCGACTTGTTCTTCTGTCACAGGAGCACAAAAGAAGGAATTTTTCTGCTTGATATGTTGAATATAACTAGTAAAATGTATCTTTGAGCTTGGGACTTTGGATGCCAATTTCTGCCCGACTGTGGCAAAATGCTTATTAATAATGTCCGATAACTTTGTTTTATCTTGAATAACTGTGTTCGTGTTCGTTTAAGTGAGAGTATTGTTTTCTTAGTTTTTCTATTGTTACTGATTAGCGAATTAATGCCCTGCCAAGTCTTTTTTATGTTTTTAATATTATCGCTAAAAGATGAATGAAAGTAGAGCTTTTTACTTAGACGAGTTAAATTTGATATTCTATTTCTATACAATTTATATTTAACTCTATCTCCCTTTATAAGAAAATTATTTTTTACTTTGATTGATATTTTTATACCTTTAGTTATCCAGGGTTTTGAGAAATTTTTTATTGTGCGCATTAAGGGTTTTTTAAGTGGCGCATGTTTATTAACAAGCTTATTAATCTTTTTATAAAAGCTACTAAACATTTGATCGATATCGCCATCGACAGTCCTTAAACAACAACTATACTTAATCTAATTTCCTGTTTACATCACGTTTGGAGCTAAAGTGAAACCCTACTTTGGTCTGTTTGGGTTATAGTGAAAGAGGGTGCGTCACACAAGTCGAAACAATACACAAATCCTACAATCAAAACGGTCAAGGTTACAACACTTAAAATGCTTAACTAGTAAATTACTCAAAAATACATTGAGGTTAATAAATACATAATTACTGGAAATCTGTAGCGTAACATACTCCCCTTCTTAATTTTGTGCATCTCCCGATGCGCTGCTCGTCTTAGACGTGATGCAAATAGCTAAAAAAACAACTAGTGATAAAAATAAGGTTGTCTAGAATAATGTCTATTAATTTGATTAAATTTCTCTAATTGTTCAATCAAATGTCTAATCTTTCCTTCGCATCGGTGTATTCTGTTCCAAGTATAGTTCAAGTCACTTTTAAGTTGATCTGCGGTCGCATATGTCTTCCGAAGTTCACGTCGCTGAAATTTGATTAGTTTCTCTTTATCATCATTGATGTTTTGAAGCTCGAAAAGTCCTCTTTCTTTTTCGTTGAGTTCTTCTTGATAATTTTTGAATGCATTCTGGAGACGTTTTTGTAGCTTTTTAATTTCTTTGTTAGCAACGTCCAGTTTCTTAGCCAATGTAAAATTTTCAAGTTCAACTTTTTGGATAAGAGATTCGACTTTGTTGTCTTCAACATCACAATCAGGCAAAAGTACTTGTAACCTTTTCTTTCTGTTGAATTCTTTCATTCTTTGAGCGTTCCTTTTCCGACACGCAGGAGATCTCTGTTTCTTTGCAAATGGATGTTCTTTGCCACTTATAATCTTCATCTCGACGGAAAGTCAGATCGGTAGAAGTCAAGTCCAGTACAAGGGAATCCAGTTAAGGTTCTCCTTGTTGTAATTACGATGAACGATAAGCAGAACAGTTAGGTTCTCCACCAGTGTAACGAGAGGGACATCTCAAGGAATCGCCTGCTCTGCTAACTCGTTTATTAGACTTTGAACAAGAGCTAATTACAAGCTAAGCAATTGCAAGGGTTGGTACTACAAGGCGGGATAGAGCCAGGCCAACCAGAAAGACTTTCCTTTATAGTCGGAGTGGCTGTCAGAAGGAGTTCCTTACTCGACCACTTTCCTTACTTAGGGCTGTACTTTCCAATTAACACTGAGTCGTACCCCGAACTTGCCTCGCTAGTTTGTACAAAGACTAAAGAGTGTGCGTGTGCAACAAATATCGACATTTTTAGATTTATTCATTTTTTACAAAATATATTTACAAACATTCCAATGGCCTGCAAATAGTGAAAACTAATCGAGGCAGGCCAATGGATTACAATTCATGAAATAGAGTTAGAAGTAAGAGACAATACATTGAAAACATTTGTTCAAAATATAAAACTGCATGTATTAATATAATTATAAAATTAAATATATCTTAGAGAAATGTACTTTTTGGGGAGGGAGGGGAGAAGGAAGAAAAATCTAGGGTTGTAATTTTTCATCATAACATGAAGGATTCTAAGAAAAGAAGAGAAATTAAAATAAATAATCAGGGAAAATCTGTATAGCTCTCTCGATTTCAAAATAGCTCTCCTCGTTTTGTAATATGGAAAAGAGTGAGTTTCGTATTTTTTCTTAAATATGAATTTGGAACTATTCCTGATGGAACATGGAAGTGAGTTCCATAATCTTACACCAACCCTAGAAAAAGAAAAAGAATTGAATTGAGTATTCAGTCGCGCTGACTGAGTATATAATTTATTGGCAGCCGAAGAACGATTTAAACCAATTGCTGACAATTCCTCTCACACCATAGATATAGAGTTTCTCAAGTAAGATGGAATGATCAACTGTGTCAAACGCTTTTTTAAGATCGATGAATATAGCGCACGAAAAACGCTTTTTGTCCATGTTACTTTGGATTGTGCTAATTATATCGCATGGCTTGTGGAAGAACCAGTTCTGAAGCCATATTGGGCATTATCCAGTAATTATGTTTATCAACAAATTGGACAAGACGGCCATACATCAGCTTTTCAAAAATTCGATTAAAAATTGATAGCAGTGATATTGGCCTGTAATTGTTTGGATCTGTCTCGTCATCGACCTTGAAAATGGGGGTGATCTTAGGAGCTGTTTATATGGAGGCGAGCCAGCCCGGTAAGCGGGCTGACTTCTTTTGTTTTCTTTTCCCTGGGGGCACTAAACAAAAGAAGTCAGCCCGCTTACCGGGCTGGCGTGCCTCCATATAAACAGCCCCTTAGATATCTTAAGCTTAGAAGGATATTTCTCCTGTTGAACCGATGCATTAAATATTTGGGCAAGTGGTTTACTAAGCAATTTTTTTGCACATTTAAGAATAGAGACAGGGCATGAATATAGACCATGTGATTTATTGTTTGGGATCAATATTATTTCTCGTTCGACTTGTTCTTCTGTCACAGGAGCACAAAAGAAGGAATTTTTCTGCTTGATATGTTGAATATAACTAGTAAAATGTATCTTTGAGCTTGGGACTTTGGATGCCAATTTCTGCCCGACTGTGGCAAAATGCTTATTAATAATGTCCGATAACTTTGTTTTATCTTGAATAACTGTGTTCGTGTTCGTTTAAGTGAGAGTATTGTTTTCTTAGTTTTTCTATTGTTACTGATTAGCGAATTAATGCCCTGCCAAGTCTTTTTTATGTTTTTAATATTATCGCTAAAAGATGAATGAAAGTAGAGCTTTTTACTTAGACGAGTTAAATTTGATATTCTATTTCTATACAATTTATATTTAACTCTATCTCCCTTTATAAGAAAATTATTTTTTACTTTGATTGATATTTTTATACCTTTAGTTATCCAGGGTTTTGAGAAATTTTTTATTGTGCGCATTAAGGGTTTTTTAAGTGGCGCATGTTTATTAACAAGCTTATTAATCTTTTTATAAAAGCTACTAAACATTTGATCGATATCGCCATCGACAGTCCTTAAATAACAACTATACTTAATCTAATTTCCTGTTTACATCACGTTTGGAGCTAAAGTGAAACCCTACGTTGGTCTGTTTGGGTTATAGTGAAAAGGGTGCGTCACACAAGTCGAAACAATACACAAATCCTACAATCAAAGTTAATTAATAAATACATAATTACTGGAAATCTGTAGCGTAAAACACGTCCACAGTCTGTACCATGAAAATTAATTTTTTGAATACTGTACAAATTACTGTACTACAAATTACTGTACTACAAATTACTGTTTTTAAAATTACAATCAACACACAATAAAATAAAAGTTCACTGATGCATGATGGCCGTTGGCTCAGTCGAGCTCATCTGCCCTTTGAAAGGCCTCGTATATATTCCTGCTGGGTGTCATGCCACCCTCCTCACCAAAAAGAACCTGGTGGGGGAGCTAGTTTAGACGCCGACGACCCGTCCATGTGGCAGGTAGTACTGGGTTACATGTTACCAGTAGCAGGCTCCAACGTACCTGACCTGACTAAAAAAACATTCCTTATACTCTTCAGCGGCTTGTCTTGTGGGTGATCAGTTTTGCACTTTTATTAGGCGGACATTAAGTCACCTTTTCGTTGTCATTTGAGGTTCGTGACTGTTAATTTCAAGGAGTGCTTAAAGGAGTTCATGACGACTTCAGAGCACTTTTAGGGCACCCTTTTTGCAGCCAATCGTCCTCGCATTTCTACTCCGACGATTTTTGTGAAACTCACTCAGCTTTAAGATTGATTCATTGAAGTTTGATTCTCTGCATTTCGTTCCTTTTTTCCAATAAATTTTGATTTTGAGAGGGCCGTTCTGAAACAATGGGGTCGAGTTTTGTTTAGCCTGTGTTCCCCGCCTTCCCCCCTCCCCTCCCCTCCCCTCCCCCTCCTCTGCCCTTCCCTTGAGAGCCGGCAACGCAGGTCTTGAATTTACTCCGAAAATATTTCTCTTCAGCAAAATTGCTTAAAGCCAACTTATAGCTGGATAATAAGAGTAAAAGTTCCTAAAAAGCTATTGAAATTGAACGCGATTCTTAAAATTAGTTGTGACCAAAAGTTTTTCACGACCGAATGCCTCATGAATTTCTGATGAGTCACTATGACATTTTCCAATCACAGACCAGGAAGTAGATGAAGTAATATCTGAGCTCAAGAAACAGAAAACACCTGGGCCTGATAATATACCTAATGAGTTACTGATAATCGGAAAGAAAGCACTCAAAGGACATCTTAGAGTCATTTTTAACAAAATTCTAGATAGCGGAAAATTTCCGACGTCATGGAATCTAGGGTATATTGTTCCTATACACAAGAAGGAAGACCCAACAAAAGCTGAAAATTACCGTGGAATAACACTTCTCTCTGCAATTGGCAAAGTTTTCACGGCAATTCTAAACAAACGACTTTACGTTTTCTTAACCACAAATAATGTGATCAGACAGGAACAGGGTGGGTTCAGGAAAAAACATGGAACAGCAGATAGTATTTTTATTCTGAAATCTGTAATCGATAAATATGTTAAGAGTAAACCAAAGAGGAAAAACAATTTACTTTTTTCATGCTTTGTGGACTTCCAAAAAGCTTTTGATAGCATTCCAAGGATGAAATTACTAGAAAAACTGGAAAAAGTTGGTATAAACGGAAATTTCCTAAACGTGATAAAATCGATGTATTCTACAGACAAGTCGGCAATCAAAGTAAATGGACGCATTTCTCCGACATTCTCCTGTTATACGGGTGTTAAACAAGGCTGTATGCTCAGCCCTACTTTATTTAATTTATATCTCCATGACCTCCCTGAGAAAATAAACACATGCAATGTCATAAGTAAGGATATTAATTAAGACCAAGCCTAGTATTACTGCCTTTAGAAAGGCAGTAAGAGCTGTTGATGTGTCTGGTTTGCTCGACGGTTCGTGCTGAGTGTGTGTTTGCTCATCCTAGAGGGCTGGGATGAAAGTGCTGCATGTTTGCTTGTTTTTTCTAGGACCGAGGTCGGGACAGAAGCACCAATCGACATATAGGATCTCTTATCTTCTTTTGTTATAGGCTAAGATATTATACATATATTTTAACGTGTAATTATTTCATATTGTTTAAAAATATTAGTGTACAATTTTTATAATTTTAATAATTAGATAGATTTTATATATACATATTTATATTTGAAAGTTTTATCTTTTGTTAATTGTTATTTTATAGTGTCCCCAATTAGCTAGTAAGCTAAATAACTTGTCACTAAAATAAAGTTTATCTATCTATCTATCTATCTATCTATCTATCTATCTATCTATCTATCTATCTATCTATCTATCTATCTATCTATCTATCTATCTATCTATCTATCTATCTATCTATCTATCTATCAAAGTTTTAGGTGACAAAAGTAGTTACAGCGATTTTTTAGAAATTATTAACAAACATGATTTTATATTACTCACCGAGACTTGGACAAATGCTATTCCTAAAATAGAAGGTATTGTTCGATACTTATTAGTCCTTACAAAAAAGTCAACAAAAACCAGTGGATGCCATTCAGGTGGAATTGCGTTAATTTATAAAAACAGTTATAAAGGACTGTGTTGAGGTTGCAAAATCTTCAATAATTCCATTTGGTGTCGTATTTCAAACAAACTATTGGAAAACATAAAGATTTATTTATATGCGGCATCTACATACCTCCAGAAAACTCCACTTATTTTAAGCAAGAAATTTTTGAAAAAACTAGAAGCTGAGATAGACGATTTTTTTTAAAAGAGGATACGTAATGTTACTTGGTGATTTTAATGCTCGAACAGGAAAGAAAGTGACTCAGTCTGCAAAGATGGTCAAAATCTTCATTTCAATGATTGTAGTAACTTTGTCTTTAGAAATATCGTGTACAGAAATAATTTTGACTCACCTCTAAATTCTCACGGTAGACGTTTACTTGATTTATGTAAGTCATTTGATTTCAGAATTTTAAATGGACGAATAATTGGTGACTCCTTGGGTAGGTTTACATACTCTTCTCAAAAATGGAGAAAGCACAGTTGATTACATAATTACTGATCAATGTCTTTTTAATTGTGTCAAATACTTCACTGTAGACAAACAATTATTTCTTTCTGATCATAGCCCCATATCAGTTTGGTTCGAATCATCAATTTCCTTCCTACCTGATAATGATACTTCTAAATTGAACTTAAATTCTCTTAAATCAATTTCTCCACAATACATTTGGTCTCAGGATTCTATTGAGCCTTTTCAAACCGCTATGAAATCCCCTCAAATCAAAACATTAATTAGCGATTTTTTATCTAAAGATTTTAAGGAAGGAGACTCTGAATCTATAGAAGAAGCGACTAATATTGTCCAATCTATTTTCACAACAGCCTCATCTATGTCATTGCGTTTAAATCAAATCAAACAGGATAAGAAAAAGAAAGCACTAAAAATATGTAATAAAAAATGGTTTTGATTTTGATTGTAGAAAGGCGAGAAAGAACTCAGGAACCTTCTAATAAAAAACATTCAGATCCATCTAATACTTATTTGAGACAGCTATATTTTTATAAACTGAAGAATTTTAAAAAACTTATTAAGATGAAAAAGTATAATTTCCATAGAGATAAACTACAGGAATTACAAATAAACTCGGAAAACTCCCAGTTTTGGAAAATATTAAAATCAGCTAGTGACGAAATACAAGAACAATCCATACCTCCAATAAGTGAACAAAACTGGATCGATCACTTTACGACACTTCATAAAAAGCCATCCCTTACAACAGAACAATCAATTCTTGAAAACAACCTACAACAACTTGAAAATTCTTCCGATCAAGCTAATGACATTCTTAATGCTCCTGTCACTGATGAAGAAATTCGGTCGTGTGTAAAATTACTAAAAAATAATAAAGCTCCTGCTTCGGATAAAATTAAAAATGAAATGATTAGAAATAGTATTGATAATATGTGCCTAGTTTATATCAAATTGTTTAATTTAATATTAAAATCTGGAATTTTTCCCAGATACATGCCTGGTATTGTGGTTTCTTTAACACCAATTTTCAAAAAGCGGTGATGTATCTCGATACCCAAATAACTATAGAGGAATAGTGTGTTTCTAGTTGTTTAGGAAAATTTTTCTCTCTGATTTAAACCGACGACTGTTAAATATTGTTCAACGTAATTCTATCTTACATAATTCTCAATAGGCTTATGCCTGGACATCGAACAACTGATCATATTTTTCTCTCTTCGTACGATTATTGACAAGTATGTAAGTGGTTCTCCAAAAGGCAAGATTTACGCTTGTTTTATTGATTTTAAAAAGGCGTTTGATTCAGTTTGGCACGACGGCTTATTTACACAATTGCTACAAAATAACATCAACGGCAGTTTTTATTCTCTAATTAAAAGTCTGTACTCTAAATCTAAATGTTTTATTAAATTAGGATCAAAGCGTACAAAAACCTTTGACTATACGCGTGGTGTTCGACAAGGATGTATTCTGAGTCCTTTATTATTTAATTTATATCTCAATAATCTCTCTTTGCAACTTGATCGTACTATAAGATCAGATCCTATAATTCTACCTAATAATACAAGACTCTCCTCTCTTTTATATGCAGATGATCTCGTATTAATATCAAAATCAAAAGAGGGTTTACAAAATTGTATTAATACCGTCGGAAATTTTGTTCTGAATGGCAAATGAATGTTAATGAAAAAAAATCAAAAATAATGATTATTAGTAAGAAAAAATGTAAAAACTTGAATCAACCATCTTTTACTTTGAACACGAAAAAACTTGATATTGTGGACGAATTCACTTATCTTGGTGTAAAATTAACTTCGACAGGGAATTTTGCAGCCCATTTGATTCAATCGAGAGAAAAAGCTCTTCATGCATTTTTCAAAATAAACCAATTTGTTAACTTTAAAGAATTAAATTCAAAAGCAGCAAATAAACTTTTCGATTCAATGATATCACCTATCTTAACTTATGGATGTGAGGTCTGGGGTACCTATCAAAAACAAAATTTTAATGATTGGGACAAAAGTCCAATAGAAAAAGTGCATTTGAGATTCTGTAAATTCTATCTTGGTATCAACAGGAAAGCGTCAAACCTTGCCAGTCGTGCAGAAATTGGTCGCTTTCCACTGAAAATATTCATTGATACACTTATTTTAAAATTTTATAATCATTTAATTACTTTATCTGATGACTCGATAGCTAAACAAACATTTTTGATCTCGAAATCTCTATTTTTGCGTAATAAAACTTCTTTTCATCAGAATATCCAAAACATGTTTCGTTTATATAATTTGGGAGATTTAAACGATTTGGGAAATAACATAGTTACAAATAAATCACTAAAAGAATTCACCTGTAAAATGAAAAATCAATATTTTGAAAAATGGAAAAGCGACATAGCAGTATCGAAAAAACTGCAGTTTTTCAAGTCTTTCAAAGATAACTATGATTCTGAAAAATATTTAGATGTTATTACTAATTTTGAACAAAGGAGGCATTTTACAAAATTTAGATTAAGTAATCATCAACTTGCAATTGAAACTGGTCGTTACAAGAAATTGCAAGTTGAAGATCGCATTTGTACTTTATGTGACGATATTACTGTAGAATCAGAAATGCATATGTTGTTTAACTGCTCTTTTTATAAAACGCTACGGAAAGACTTTTTTGATAAAATTAATTTTCAAGATGACGTACAATTTGATCATTTGAAGTTCACAAACGAATTATTTCATACCAACAATGAAAAAACAATACAACTTTTCTCAAAGTATATACACAAATGTTTTAAATTTCGTAAAGCTGAAATTTCTAAAGATATTAAGTAAGTTTTCCTTCCATTGGAATAGCATTTGAAAATAGTCTCATCAATATTCATCAATTTCCTCACATTAATAGTGTAGTTTTCATTAAAAAAATATATATTTTTTTCATCTCATTAGTTTATATTTAGAAATTTATATTACATTATTGTTCCAGTTCTATCTATCTATCTATCTATCTATCTATCCATCTATCCATCTATCTATCTATCTATCTATCTATCTATCTATCTATCTATCTATCTATCTATCTATCTATCTATCTATCTATCTATCTATCTATCTATCCATCTATCCATCTATCTATCTATCTATCTATCTATCTATCTATCTATCTATCTATCTGTCTATCTATCTATCTATCTTCAGTGCAGTGTTGTCCATTGTGAATGAAACACAATCTTTTGCGATGAATGAACTTGACTCTTCAGGATCTAAGAAAATAATTCTGAACCGTAAACAACTCATCCTCGGGGACCCAGGGCGAAGGGGGAGGGGGAGGACCGGAGGGGGAGGGGGAGGGGGAAGGAAAGGAAAAGGGGAAAAGGGTCCTTTTCCCTAGCTTTTCCTTTCCTTCCCCCTCCCCCTCCCCTTCCGGTCCTTCCCGTTCCCTTTCGCCCTGGGTCCCCGAGGATGTAAACAACTGTCCCTCTTCATTTACTGTAATTTTCTTTTATTGATTGTATATATGATAATCCTATATTAAATCAAATGAAGTAATTGTTAGTTTTGTAAACATTTTCATGCCTCCAATTTCGATGCTTTTCAGCTCGCTAATTTCCTCTTGAGGTTGACCAGCTGGCTCTGTTAGAATCCTGTGACGTTTGTTTGCCGATCATTGAACTTTTTTAGCCTGTTAATGGAAACTTTCATGTTTTTTTTTTTTTTTTTTTGGTCTTTTCTATTTTAGTTCTAAACTAATTTCATTTAAAGATTAGAAATTGATTCAGTTTTAGTGAGCTGCCGTCCCTGGCCCTTTTCCTAAAGAAAGGGAAAAGAAATACAAAAGACACTAGTTTGCTTTGCTTTCTCAATTTGTTTTCTTATACGTCAAAACCGTGTTTACATACTCTCTTGCGAACACAGCTCTCAGCCAATGAAAGCGCGCGTAGTATCCTAGTTATTACTCGGGCTACCTGTGGTAGCTCGAGTCTAGGTTTACCTTTTCGGTCTATCAATCTATCAATCTATCTATCTATCAACGTCGCAAATGTGCAAATTACCCAGAAGCCTTTGGGGTATACTGTCATTAAAAACGAGGTTGACCACGAGGCTTCCTGTGGTCGAGAATTGTCGCGAGGGATTGAGAGCAATTGAACAAAATGGCGGACGCTATCAATCGGATTGGCTTCTAATCTCAAGATATTTGGATAGTCACTGCTTTTAATCGTTAATATGGAATTCTCGAATTTAGTGGTGACCTTACCAGCTGTTGTAATCAACTTGTAATGTATTGATCGTCCAAGAACACGAGACAGAGATCGATTTGTGGCAGTGAACTTCACTTGAGAACAGACATGTAAGACAAGGAAATATTTATATCTTCAAATCAATAGTCAGTTGTTTTATATCACCACTGCTTGCACATAATTTTTGCTTATATAAATTCTATTTATACACGGTGTCTACAGTCATGCTCTTCATGAGAGCCGTGTTAGAAGCGAACTAATTAACTAACAATATCAAATCAAACCGCCAATGGCGGATATAACTCGTGGATGGAACTGTATTTGCAGAGCAGAAGTCAGTGAAGCATTGAGAGCTGAATGTTTTTACCCATTTAGTATATTTTTTACTTTCATGAAGTGCATTTTGTGTAATCCTTAGCCTTTAGTAGCAATTTCATAACTCAGGATTTGCTTTGATATGGAGCGTTACATCAGACTCACTGTAGCGTGCATGACGGCCAAAACATGAAATCATTGCTGAAGACGTATGATAAACTGATAAATACTAGACGCTTTTTGGAGTGAAATTAGTTTCCTGTATTGCGTGATGTTGCATCAGACTCGTTGCATTACGGTCAAAGACGCCGCATTGTCTACCGTACGACACTTTAGATCAAACGAATGACAAATACAATTCATTACATACAATGTATATAAATCTCTCATTTTATCAGTATCTGAGGTATTTGTTTCAATTTGCGTCTCAAAGTCCACAGTCATTCAATTACACTATAGATTTTACAAAAATTGTCATTCAATTAGATCCACTGAGTTATTTTGACCAAGTTACACAAGTTTTGCCTAATAGCTACAACTACAGTAGCTGACTCGTCAAAGGTCACGGTGAATAAAATGAAACATGTTTGCATTTTGATCAAATAATAATAATATAAAGACTGAAAGTCGAGTCAGATCAGTGCCGTTTCGTTTCCTGCTTATTTCAACATTTCAAGTAGTGTTAAGTTTGATGCCACAAAAATCGCCAAGAACCTAAAAAAATGTTTTTTTGCAACTAACAGTTATTATCTGACCATACCTCTCATTTTCTTTGGTCGTTTTTTTTACCCTTAATGTGTACTTGATTTTTGGACCAGGTATTGAGTTAAGATTGAAGTTTAGAATAACACCAATCTCAGTGTGATCAACGTTGCCTAGGCAACGATAAACTAATGTCTGTTATGAGAGAATTTAACTAATAGTTTGACATATCGAATAATTAATGAATTTACTAAAACATCAGTTAACTCTAAATTTAGGACTCTAATGGATTGGTAAACCTTTGTATTTGCTAAGAACTTGAGTTCGTTAAAACATGTTATATTGAGTCGTAGTGATAGACATTTTACCACAAAATGCATTAGGCTTTTAGCTATAGCTTAAGTATCTCATATAGATCGATTTCACTGACGTCATCGAGAAAAATAAAGTCAGTTTCAGAGCATCAAATAAAATAAAAATACTTGTACCTCAAAGAACAACTAAATCTTTGCAACTCTAGAAAATATTGAGTCAAAAGAGCTTTTCACCACGAAGATACGAATGTTTGAATGTGGGCTTGTTGTTGGTAAGAATGTATGGGGCCGCCATATTGGTGTACACCAATATGTACACCAATATGGCGACCATAAATACCAAGCATCGAAATGATATTAAAAATACATTTATTTGTTCATTTTATTGATTATATATATAGAAAATGACAATTAAGTTCATTGCCAAAGCAAATGAGGTGAAATTTGTCGCAAATTGATGTGTTCTTACGTCGTTTGAAAATGCGTGACTGCATGGCGTGACACAATTTTGGTGCCGATAATTTGCCAAGCGATGAACAGAATCAGACCAAATTACCAGAGACGACTTCTTTTCATGATACATACAAAATATCAGGCAATCAGCTTTCTCCGAATTTTAGTTTAGATTTTAGTCCTCCCGTGACGTCACGTGAAATCGATCTATAAGATTTCTCTGCTTACGAAGCCCAGGTAAGCCACCCCTATTTGTGTACTAAAGGTGCGGTAGCCCCTATGTTCACGTTAGTAACTAGTTCTACGTAGTTTGGTTTGACTTCCTTTCTTGAATACTTTAACATAGCTAGATAGCCCTTCACTTTTGCCATCAATGTATCTAGTTTTCCTTTCCTTTTGTAGTTTTTACCTTATAGGAAATTACTGATTTATCTGTTAAATGATGACGAAGCTTCTACGATGTCCAAGCGTCACTTATGTAGTATTAGCCAATCGTAGTAACACACCTAGTCTCACGTGGTTATAATAGACGTTGTCAATTATTAGTGCTTAGAAACTAGTAGAAATAGAAGTGTAAAACTCTCCCTGCTCAGAGTGAGAGCAGGAGTCAGGAGATAATAAACCTATTCGAACGGTACCGGCTCTAATAGAGCAGTCTATCCCATTAACATTGGTGGACAATCCGAGTATTCAACTAAGCAGAAAATCCAGGTATTGATGCTCTTCAGCATGTAGCATGTAGAAGACAAATCCTTTTTTTAGATCTGTCCCTAACCCTTACTTAATTCTAGTTGTGGAGAGTGTTACTTTTGGTGATTTTGTGTAATTTTTTGTTTGTTTGTTGACCTAATTGAGTAACAATTCCCGCTGGATCAACCAGACAGACCGAGAACACGTAGTCAGTTTGCGGTTAGTAGAGCACCAGTTTGTCGACCTTGCCAAACAAAAAAATTAAGTATGTCGGATGCTGCGACAAAAGCCGACCTACAGGCGGTCCTAGAAAAATTCACGGACATAATGAAATTATCTGTTGAAGGAATACAGCATTCTTTAGATACTAATTCTGAAAAACAATCAGCTCAGATCAATGCTTTAGAGGAAAATATTGAAGGACCCACCCACCCAAAAGGTTCCCCTGGCTTCACTAAGGCCCCCATATTTAAAGGGGAAAAGGGAGATGATCCAGCAACGTTTTTAACACAGTTTACCCAATACGCTACCTATTTTTCATGGGACCCCACCCAAACGCTTAAAGCGTTTCCTCTTTCCCTTCAGGGAATAGCAAATATTTGGTATAGTGGTCTTGATCAAACAAAAATTACCAGTCCGGAAATACTTTATCAATTATTCAGAGAACGCTTTCTGAGCCCTGCTGACAACTGGACAAGAGCTGAACCAACGCAAACAGGGCCCTAATGAGCCCCTCTCAGAATATTCGGCAGATATGCGTAAGCGCCTTCTAAGACTCGCAATACCAGAAACAGAATCAATCTTTATTTACGTTATCGGTCTGAGGCCCCATTTACGCGCACACGTTGTGTTACAACAGCCAAAATCTCTAGAAGAAGCAGAAACTCTGGCGAAAATAAAAAATTCGGTTGTGGAGCCTCCATTTAATTCGTTAAACGTAGAAACAGCAAGCTCGTTAATACACAGTATCAATTAGCTGAAGGATACACTAGCCCAGCAAAAGAAACCAGTAGCAGCCTACGAAGAACAAAACCGGGCTGCGGGAGAGCAAACAAATGAACGCGACATTAGACGGATAATACGGCAAGAATTGCGCAATTTACACGGCCAGTCTCCACGTCAGAACTTGTTTAACTCACGTGGTGACTTCGGTCGTGGCGTTCGTACCACGACGGGTCAAGTTGTTTGTTCACGATGCGGTCGAGTAGGTCATTTTGCCAGAAACTGCTATTCCCAAAGAAATGATCCGCGAATCCCACGCAATTTTCGCCAACCTAACCCCCCTACCTTCGCAGCCCGCTCTCAAAATCGCCCTCAACTTCGCCCTAATCCACAAACTGCAAATCCGTCAAACTTCCGAGGGTCTTAACTGAACGGGAACAGCTTAAGGCCCAAAATTTTAAGAAGGAGCACAAGAAATTGGATCTTTCTAATAGAGATGAGCTTAGAAAAACATGTGATAATAGTCGTCAGCAAAAGCAAACATGTCAAGTACAAGATGACACTCAATTATCAACTCATGATATTTTTGTGGATAGAGTTACTCAAGTACCAACAGGTGTTTCACATAATCAATTAGAAGCAAGTAGCCACTTGAAACCTATTAAACCAAAGCTTAAATGCCAATTAGATACTAGTGCATTGCCAATTCAGTTAGATGTTAGCGACCAAATAAGCAAAGCCGAAACCGTTACAATATTACAACCAACTTGTAGCCAGCAGCCTAAATTAGATTCTTCTTCACAAACTAAGGGTGCCTACGTTGACCGTAAAAGCGTCCAAAACGGAATGACACCCCTCAATTATCACAAACCATCTAAGACTGAGGTAGTAGAAGATAGCAGCCGAAGTGTTTTAAACACATATACAGATTTTTCAATGTACTCGATACCTTCCCTTGATACACAATCTCGTTCATCGGAGACGATTGATCTAACGTACAGTTGAACAAGTTGAGTCTCCTAGCCATACCTCTTTACAGCCTAAAACCGCTAATAATTTTTCTAGTAAGGACAAAAAGGAATGCACTATCCCGGGTGACATTCCAGTGGAAATTTCCTGTGTGGATGAAAGTTATTTCTTACCTTTTATGAATGATTCCAGCGACAAAATAGTCCCCGCCATACAAGTAAACATCCCTGACAATCCGAATACAGATAAAGAGGATAATATAGAAACTCCGGAACACGAGTCCTCTGTAAAAAGCATTTTTACCAATTTAAAAGGTGGAGATGATTTTTCTCCTAAACGTCGTAAGCGAATATTATGCACAAATCAAAAGACAAGTACATCGCAAGGCGACAAGTGCTGTGTAAATAGTGTAAGTGCACTAATCTCGAGCATAAGTGCTAAAACACAAGTACTGTGAAAACCAGCGACTCATTAATTCAAGAAAACTCTGTCTGAAAGCAACCAGAAGATAAAGGAAAATAAGTTACAAAACAGCCACGATAAGCGCTTAATGAAAAGAAAAAACTGTTCCTTGATTTCTGCTTCAAGAAATCCAATATATAAGGGATAAATAAAATAAAATAATGAATTTGGTGTTTTTCCACCGTGTTGTACTTTTATGAGGAACTACTCCCCTTGGAACATTATTAAGGGATTGTTATTTAATACAAGGAAATTTTACTCAAATATGAAATTTTTTAATGGCAAAGAATATGCCTTACCAATGTTTTGCGCAGCAAGCGCGTTTGTTCCAAGGAATAAGGGAGGACTCCTAGACAGTAAAATTCGACAAAAAAGAGATTTAACGCAGCAAACATTGCCGTTGAGTCCAATACATGACAAGCAATCAAGAAGCATCCAAATGTTATGCCTTTCTTCACAAAAAGCTAAGCAAGAAGAAGTTTTGAGGAAGATTAATTCTGCGAGCCCAGTAATAGTATTTAAAAACGCAGTTGATGCAAACTGCCAGAATCAAGAATTTCAAGAGTCCAAATATATCCGCCTTGTTGATGCGCCTTGCACAAGTCACAGACAAGATATGCAACCTACTCGAGGTGCGCAGTGCCAAACCACTGTGTGTCAGTCACTCGTGGTTAATAATACCGAAAGTGCGCAGTGTCCAGCCAGTGTGTGTCAATTACCCACTGATGTTGCCGAAGGTGCGCACCACCAAGCCAGTGTGTGCCAGTCACTCAATGATAATACAACAGGTGCGCAGTACCCACCTACGTATACCGTGTGTCCGTCACTCAAAGATGATACACCATGTGCGCATCACTCATTCACTGTGAATCAAGAACCTGAAGATGATAAACCATGTAGGCAACACCATCCTACTGGGTGCCAACCATGCATTGATGACATACCAGGTGCAAGGATGATACCACTGCCTTCATCCACTGTGCACCAGCCATCTACCGAAGACCCCAGAGGCACCACCTACCCAGCTAAATGGAGCATACCTTGTATTAGTGACATGCCAATTTCTAGAGATCAGAACACATTTCAAGGCTCGCCACAAGCCCTTATATTCCTTCAGTTTCCGTTTGATCCTGGCGGGTTCAGCAAGCAAATGATATCGGGTAGATCAGGTTCACTTAAACGCCGTTTAGCTTGTCGATCGCCGTACCCTTGCTCCCTCAGTAATTGAGATTACTATCATTTTGAAAGGTTTACTCTTACTTCTTTGATACAAGGAACTGATTATTGCTATTAGAGCATATGATTCAAATAATAGTTTGCAGTCTAGAATCTTCTTGATAGCATCGTTGCTTTGTTGACCAGCCAATATCCTATTTTCCTTTTTATACCAACAAAAAAAAACCTCTTACTCTCACGGTACACCAAAAGTTTGTTACTCAATTATCTCATATTCAAAATCATAAATTGGGAGGCTATTGCGACTTACCACAGTTTGTCATAGCCGCCATAATATATGTAACACTTCCACACATATATATAGCACTTCCACAAATTATTGATAGGAAAGCTCTTTGCACCATTGAAAATCTGTCTCCAGTAACTTATAAAGTACAGGATCGATGTTTTACAGGCCCCTTAGCTAGGGATGATTTAGTCCTTATTTCATGCCTAAACAACAAATTCGTGCTAAAAGCTGATACATTAGCTACATGCTACGACGAGCACAATACATTGATTTGTCCTGACAAGCTATTGAGGAACGTGGAAGACGTGTCATGGATGGGTCTTCAGTGGACCACCGGAACAACCATCAATTTTCAAAGAAATCATGTACAAATTGACTGTCCTAAGACTATAGAACCACTCCATCACCTTGGAGGAAGATACTATCTAAGTACGATCATTCAAACCTTGCAACTCACATCATTCAAGATTATACTCACGCCACTATCCATATACCACATACCCTGCAACGAAAGCAACCTACTATTGCCGACAGGGATTGGACATTGTCCTAAAACGCTAAAAATGACGGTACCGCTTTTTCAAAGAGATAACGTGCAATACACGCCATGGAAGCCTTCAACTAACGACTCCTTGCTCATGTTACATTATAAATCTCTCGCCATTACACCGAAACTCATCTTCAACAAGACAGGACTAGTCATCAAAGCTTTAGACAAAACCTTTCAGAGAATTGACACTAATTTACACTTAAAATTCAAGAGATTGCGACAAGAAATTAACAATATTAAAGAGACACAGGCCACTTCAACGGCGTTGATTATAGCCTCTGTGGCCCTTTCTATCTCACTCATCAATACAGCTATAATTATAACATTCATCGTCTACTATTTTAAACCCAACGCCAACACAAGGAAAAAACTCACACCGTAATAGCCAAGTACGACATAAAAGAACAGCCTATAACATGCATTGAATGTCAAGAACCATTCCATGACCAGGAAGACGATATTGAAGAACAAGAAGTAGTTTAGAAACATTGACATTCATATATTGTTATTCATATCAAATGTAAATATTTAAGCTAGAACATATAGATAAACAAAGCCAAACAAAAGAAGAAAAAAAAGGAAAGATAAAAGAAAAGAGTAACAAAACCAAAACAAAACAAAACAAAAAAAAACAAAAAAAAACAAAAAAAAACAAAAACAAAAAAAAAGAAAGAAAAACAACAGTAACAACAACAACAACAACAACAAAAATACAACAACAACAACAAAAGTAAATATCTACATATAATGAGATATTAATCTTAAGAGTTAAACTTTTTAAATTAATTAAAATTAATTTTAGAAATGGTGTATTCCTCGGTTTATCAGTATCGATCAGTTTGGTTTCATCATTTATCGCTTTAGGTCAAAACATACAAAAAAAACTAATTTTTTTATCGTTCGAAACTACAAGACACTTTGACATTCGCAGGAGCTCATGACTTAAGGGAAGGGCTATGTTATGAGAGAATTTAACTAATAGTTTGACATATCGAATAATTAATGAATTTACTAAAACATTAACTCTAAATTTAGGACTCTAATGGATTGGTAAACCTTTGTATTTGCTAAGAACTTGAGTTCGTTAAAACATGTTATATTGAGTCGTAGTAATACGGACATTTTACCACAAAATGCATTAGGCTTTTAGCTATAGCTTAAGTATCTCATATAAGATTTCTCTGCTTACGAAGCCCAGGTAAGCCACGCCTATTTGTGTACTAAAGGTGCGGTAGCCCCTAGGTTCACGTTAGTACCTAGTTCTACTTAGTTTGACTTCCTTTCTTGAATACTTTAACATAGCTGGATAGCCCTTCACTTTTGCCATCAATATATCTAGTTTTCCTTTCCTTTTGTAGTTTTTACCTTATAGGAAATTACTGATTTATCTGTTAAATGATGACGAAGCTTCTACGATGTCCAAGCGTCACTTATGTAGTATTAGCCAATCGTAGTTACACACCTAGTCTCACGTGGTTATAATATATAGACGTTGTCAATTATTAGTGCTTAGAAACTAGTAGAAATAGAAGTGTAAAACTCTTCCTGCTCAGAGTGAGAGCAGCTAGGAGTCAGGATATAATAAACCTATTCGAACGGTACCGGCTCTAATAGAGCAGTCTATCCCGTTAACATGTCAACAAAATTAGGTTTTACTAAATATCTCAATAATCTGACCTAAGCTCGAGAAACGACAAACATTCTGTTAAACTTCATGAAAATGCACACCAATTTCACCATGTTTCGGGGCAATCAATCTGTTTGCAACATGCAAATGATCAGCACGTGGACTTGATTATGACGGTTTTAAAAAAAATATTCGCGTTGTTCAATGACCAAAAATAAAATAAAATTTTATTGTCGTTACGTTGAAAAGTAGGCATGCACAATATCCAGCGAATATACATTTGAATTTGGGAGATATTTGGGGAACTGTGTTAATGTAAATATTAGCTACAATACTCAACACATACGCATAAAGACGAAAATAAATATCTCCGTTAATAATGCGTGAATCAATTCAGCATTTTTCCCAAGGATAGAGCACTGGTAAATACGTTTACGAGTGCAATTGTTGGCGTTTAATTTCGTTTAAAACATTTTAAGTTTGTCTTTAAAGTTTCGGAATGTCAAATGAAGCAAATTGACCACGGATGCAAAATCCTATCGAATAACTAAAAATCAAACAGATTGATTGCCCCGAAACATGGTGAAATTGGTGTGCATTTTCATGAAGTTTAACAGAATGTTTGTTGTTTCTCGAGCTTAGGTCAGATTATTGAGATATTTAGTAAAAACTAATTTTGTTGACATTAGTTTATCGTTGCCTAGGCAACGTTGATCACGCTGAGATTGGTGTTATTCTAAACTTCAATCTTAACTCAATACCTGGTCCAAAAATCAATTATGTTATTAATTATGTACTATACCCTTTATTAAGCATACTGGATTAAGATTATTCCTTGCTAATTTCACCTTACATTTCACTGACTTTTCATACCTCCTATTTCAAATTTATCCATTTTATGTAAATTTTCTTGAGTTTACTCTTATGATGTGCAGTCATGATCCTGGAATGTTTATTATTATTACTGATTTATTGATGCATCCACGAGGACTGTGGGACCTTATTTCCATGTATGTTTCTTAAATTTATTATTGACAATAAAAGTACTACATCTAAAGGAACTGTGTGTGGTTCCCGATAGATTCTAGGATGCTTTGGTTACGTTTTGAGAAGGCCGTTTCCGTCTGATTCCATTGGCCCCGGGTCTTATTTCAAGTACGATCGATGAAGCTTTAAAATCTTCTATGAATCAGCAAAATATTCAATAAGAAATCTCCTCTAGATTTGTAAACGGTAATTCTATCTAACATATGGAAAGAACAACAATAATAAGAATAAAAAATGCTAAAAACTTACTTCGAAATGTCATCTCCAATGGCGGACAATATCTAAATGAAGCACATGGACATTCGAGTCTACAATAATATAGCTTGGGTTTCCTGTTTCATTCGGAATTTCTTCGTAGGCACCATATTTATCAAATAAAACTTGCTCTATTTTTCCCTCGAAGAATGATTTTCAATGAAATATTAAAATCTAATCACTACAAACGCCAGCTAGTTTCTTAATAAATCGTACTTCCATAGCGAAAATCGAAGAAAAGTACTCGACAAAATTCGGAAGGCTTTCGTTCTCATCCGACTGTGATAACTTCGGAAATTAAAGTCACGGACTATCGGACTTACGCACTCGATGACATAGTGTTACTGGCTTTTATAAAAAGCCAGTAACCACAAAAAATCTATATCAGTCGAGCCACCTTAAGCGACCACGTGCAAAGATGGCAGAAGAAGACCGCTTCGAAGACTTCCTTTACCAAAACGGTCCCATTTTATTTATTTATTTTTTTTTTTGACTATTTTAATGCTATCACATCTATTCAATTTCTATTTTATTCTCAACATTTTTATTTTACAGCTATTATAAAGCACGATAGAACAAAGTGGAGTATTTTATTTCTATTTTCTCAGAACACGCCTGTAAAATAGGCTAGCTATTTTAATCCTATTTTATATACAAATTTCAGTATTCCTCTATACAATAGTGATAAAATAGACTGTTTTATTCCTATTTTTCTTACGATAGCCATAAGGTTTGCTGCCTGTTCCTCTGAAAAAATATACATAAAATAGGCTAAGTGTCAAAGCAGACTTAAAATAGACTGTTCTATTCCTAGGTCTATTACAAAACAATGGGTTCAAATTCTCAGTTGATCGAATTTCTTTGTTCTGTCCTCCAAATTGAGCTGCTTTGACGTCACGTGAAAGTGGTCTATATATATAGGTTGTTCATATCAGTTTTCTTTTCATTACTTTTCAAGAACTATTAAATGTCCTTTAGACAGTTTCTTGCTTTCTGATTGGTCAAGAACTGTAGTAAATAGAGTATATAGAATATCTCTTAGAGTGGAATCTATTTGCTTTATATAATATTCATTGGCTCGTTTTAATCAGAACGCGCCTAAGATTCTATGACGTCATCTATGCGCATGTACTGGAATCACAAACGCTTCTCGACCAATCAGAGCGCACGTGCCAAATATTATATAGATAATTGTTTTATTGTTCATTATTATAGGAAAACAAGAATACAAAAAATGAAGAGTTTTCTGTTCATCGTTTTCATTACAATCCTCATTTTGGAAGGTAACATTTTTAAAATTCAGGAATTCCATTCCTTGATTTGTTTTCTTTACTGTTGGTGGGTTTCTTGGTTCATTGCTGCCGTGCTTTGCTTTGCGTTACGTTGCGTTATGGTTTCTTTATTAATTAGTTTCTTGTTCTTTTGTGTTGTGTTGTTTTGCGTTCTCAAGTATGTTAAGGCCTGGGTTGAAGCCCAAACCTTCAAAATACACTTATTTTTGTTATGAGCAAACGTCTTGATGAAAATTTACCATACTTCGTCTATGAACAGATATCTATCTACTGATCAACCTTAAGTGATGATTTGTTAGTTTCACTGGTCACGTGACCAGTAGTGGAGAAAAATAGTTTTTCTAAAATGGGGATACGAGTTTTATTAACGAGATAAAAATTATGCTTTTAAAATCATTGCCATATGGCACCTCAACATCCTACGTTTAGACATTATGTTTCATAGGTAGTAAAGGAGATATTTGAAAACATAAATGACACCAACTGGTGACGTGACCTGTTTTGACGAATAACTGCTTAAAGAGAGTTGAAGGTAAAAATGTCTAAACGCCCAATTATTGAGAAGTGACATTAAAACTTATTTCATGCCACAGCTTTTAGGTACAGATAATAGCCATCTCCCCATTTTTCATTCAAATTTTTGGGGTTTTGGAAGTGAGGTTCAAGGTCACGTGACAGCCAAACCCCACAACTTTTCCTCCTTAAATGTTAAGGTCATGAAGTTATGTGTACATGCAAATTTTGGTGAGGATTGAGTAGAAAACGAGGATGGAAGAAAAATATATTGATTTTTAACCATAATTGGCCTTCAACCCAGGCCTTAACATACTTGAGTTGTGTTACGTTGCTTGCGTTGCTTTACTTTGCGTTGATATATTTTATTACTTTGCATTGTTTTTCTTGCTTTGCTTTGCTTCGTTTTTGCTTTTCTTTTCTTTGTTTTTCTTACTTTGCTTTGCTTGGCTTTGCTTTGTTTTTGTTTTGTTTTGTTTTTTCTTAAATGCTTTGCTTTGCTCTGTCTTTTTACTTTGCTTTGCTTTTTTCTTGCTTTGCTATGTATCTGCGCACAACTTCACCTCAATTCACTTGATTTACATGACTTAATTGATCTCATTTTACAGTGCAGTCTGCCCCTAAAAAAGGACTTCATGATATCATCTTAGATGTAAAGAGGGCAACTTCTTTCATTAAAACAAAACGTAGCCTTCACCATGAATGTTGCGTTGAAGGCTGCGATACTCACGAGGTTGCTGAAGCTGGCATATACAACAAAACAGCCGCAGAGGTGAGACTAAGGGGCTGTTTATATGAAGACGAGCCAGCCTGGTAAGCGAGCTGACTTGTTTTGTTCACGGCCCCCATACCAGGGAAAAGAAAACAAAAGAAGTCAACCCGCTTACCGGGCTGGTTGCCTACATATTAAGATAATGTTTTTATATAGATTTTACCTGATCTGATTTGGCAAATGTCATCCACAGTACACGATATTTACATTATTTGCCAATGCATGGTATTTATATATACCATGTAAAAGTAGCATACTTATTTATAAATACCAATTTACAGGATCTTTACATGTTTTTTACATGGATTTTACATACTGGGGTATTGATTTAATTTTTCCAGTGTATTTACATAAATCAAATATATCTACATACCATGTAAAACGTAGCATACTTATGTAGAGCGATAACACTAAAACCGTGAAATAACTTAGCAACTACATATCAAACAATTGCCTTAAAAAACCTGTCGTTCGTATTCACATCCATATATGGTAATCTTACCTTATTTGGAAGTACGTTTGAACTCTTTTTTGGTGTTTTTCTTGCCGGGTTTTTAAAGCCCAAAATCGCCCAAAACTTACAGAAGTGATAGCGAAAAGACTACTTAACACCGCCATCTTGTAAATACCCCGTATGTAGATAAAGGGAGCCCGATTCTCAAAAACACAGGGATCCCACACGAACGACATACAATTTATCGAAATAAAATTAACCATCTTTTAAAAATAAACAAAAAAAATTATTACAATGAGTACTTTCAGAAATATTCAAAAGATGGAAAAATGTTGTGGAGTGGAATCAAAACAATAGTCAACTATAAATTTAAGAAAAAACAGAATATTAATGAGATAACTGTAAATGATACCTCAATAACGGATTCTAAAACTATTGCTGACGAGTTTAATAAATACTTTTCTTTAGTTGGACCTAACCTAGAAAGTAACATTCCAACAGTTGATAAAAATCCTCATGATTATCTTACAAGACCATCAAAGGATAGCTTTTATATCTTTCCTGTAACTAAGGATGAGGTCGAGAAAGAGATAGCCTGTTTAAAAAATAATAAATCAACAGGACCTTACAGCATTCCTATAAAATTACTTAAACTGATAAAATATATTATTTCAAAACCGCTTGAACAAATTTTTAACCTTTGCTTTGCTAAAGGTGTAGTTCCAGATAATATGAAGATTGCTAATGTTATTCCTATACATAAAAAGGATTCGCAGTTGTTGGTTTCCAATTACCGTCCAATTTCTCTTTTGTCGGTGTTCAGTAAACTTTTAGAAAAATTAATGGCAAGTCGTCTAACATCATTTCTTGAGAAAAATAATATACTTTTTGAAAATCAATTTGGATTTCGTAGTAATCACTCAACTGATTATGCCGTTCTCAGTATCGTTGAAAAAATACAGTCCGCAATTGACAATTCTGACTATTCTTGTGGTATCTTTCTTGATTTGTGTAAAGCGTTCGATACGGTCAATCATAAAGTACTTATTGAGAAATTGGATTATTATGGAATTAGAGGGATTACAAAGGAATGGTTTTTGTCGTATTTAAATAATCGTAAACAATTTGTTACCATTAACGATATTTCATCTGATCTGAAAAATATAACTACAGGTATTCCTCAAGGGTCAGTGCTTGGCCCAATTCTCTTTTTAATCTATATCAACGATTTTCATCTCTGCTCAAATCTTTTTGATTTTCATCTATTTGCTGATGATGCAAATTTATTTTGTCGAAATAAACAAGCGAACGTTCTGCAACAACAAATAAATAACGAATTGAATAAAGTTCATACATGGTTTTGTGCAAATAAGTTGTCACTTAATATTGAAAAATCGAATTTTGTCCTCTTCCACTCTAGACAAAAGAAAAGTGTTGAAAATTTTAAAATTGAGTTTTATAATGTCCCACTAAAACAGGAAAATTGTATCAAATATCTTGGAATATATATAGATAGCCATCTTACTTGGAAACAACATGTTCAATATGTCTCAAAAAAAATCAAAAGAAACATAGGAATACTTTCAAAGTTACGTTACTACGTAAATATTGAAGTGCTCACTAACCTCTATTACGCTTTGATCTATCCATTTTTGATTTATGGAGTCTTATCTTGGGGTACTACCTATCAAACTACTCTACAACCTTTATTCATTTTGCAAAAAAAGGCTTTGCGGTTGATAACCTTTTCTCCTTTCGATGCTCATACAAGTCCAATATTCAAACAATTGAGTATTCTTAAGTTATATGATCTTACTAATTACTGCATTGCAGCTTTTATGTTTAAGTTAAATAATGATCTTCTGCCTCATAAGTTTCAGTTACTATTTAAAAAAGTAAGTGATGTACATATGTACCACACAAGATCAGCCACAAGACAAAATTTGTACTTGCCAAAGGCCAGAACAAACTTTGGCAAGTTCAATATTAAATATATAGGTTCAAAAATCTGGAATTCATTAGATAAATGCTACAGAAACAAAAAAAGTCTAACAAAATTTAAATCAGTGGTTAAAGAAAAATACCTTCTCACTTATTGATTATTACTGTTTTATTTATTGTTTAGTGCTTTGTCTATTTCTTGTTTTTTCTTGTTTTTTGTTCTTTAGTAATTTGTGTTAAAAAATGTGTAAACTTTTTGATATATATATACGTATGTATTGGAAAAAAAATGTGTAAACTTTTTGATATATATATATATATGTATATATATATAATATATGCATATATATATATATATATATATATATTTATTTATTTATTTGTAAATTTCGTGCCATTCATTTCTAGTTAAGCCTCATGCATTCCATTTAAATTTTAAAACAGAGACTGGTCCTAACACCTTATTAGCTTTATAGTTATTGGTTAGGTCCAGTACCTTAATTTATGCCATTTACAAGAATTATTATTGTTTTATTTTTGTAAAATAATGAAGGTACGAAATAAAAAGATTGTTGTTGTTGTGTTGTTGTTGATATGCATAGAGACAAATAGTAGCAAAACCCTTTGTTTTCTATTGTTTCATTAGTACTATTTGTACTTTTTAGTTAGTACTTGTTTCATGGTTTTAGTGTTATCGCCGGCTCTAATACCAATTTACTGGATCTTTACAAGGTTTTTATTAATTTCATCTTATTTTTTTAATTTCAGTTCATTAGGGAGAACTGTCTCTGAGTGGTAATCACAGAGCTTTTATCTGCAAACAATTCAGAACAATAATGAAATATCATTAGTTCTCTTGTCATGGCTGAAATAAAGGTTTTTAAATCGTAGCTTGAGTCAAATGATTTTTTTTTTTTTTTTTTTTTTGGTTTTGATGTAGAATGAATGAAAGGGTGTTGTTCAATAAGATATACTTCCATTAGTTAAGAAGGATCCTCCAGGATTCACATTCTGAACTTCGTAGAAAGACCTTGAAAAAAGTAGACTGTCCATAAAAAACTAATAAATGTTTCGACCTTTCATCAGTAAAGTAGAATCAAACCGCCAATGGCGGAAATAACTCGTGGATTGAGCAATATGTGCAGAGCGAAAGTCCAAGCGTTACATCAGACTAATTGTAGCGTGCATGACGGCCAAAACTTGAATTCATTGCTGAAGACGTATGATAAACTTGTAAATACTAGACGCTTTTTGGAGCGAAATTGGTGTCCTGTATTGCGTGATGTTGCATCAGACTCATTGTACGTTGCATTACGGTCTAAAGCGCCGCATTGTCTACCGTATTGGACGATCTAGATCAAACGAATGACAAATACAATTCCATTACATACAATGTATATAAACCTCTCATTTTATCAGTATCTGAGGTATTTGTTACAATTTGCGTCTCAAAGTCCACAGTCATTCAATTACACTATAGATTTTACAAAATGTCAATTAGATCCACTGAGTTATTTTGGCCAAGTTACACAAGTTTTGCCTAATAGCTACAACTAGCTGGCTCGTCAAAGATCACGATGAATAAAATGAAGCACGTTTGCATTTTGATCAAATATTAATAATGTAAAGACTGAAAGTCGAGTCAGATCAGTGCCGTTTTCGTTTCCTGCTTATTTCAACATTCGCTCTTAATTGTGCTGATAGAGTACAAACACGAACTAGCGGCTCCACTCACGGCCAGTTTCAGGCTATTTTTCAGGCGGCAATTTCGTTTGCTCTTTATTTTAATATTTACTCGCGTGCTGATAAAATACAAACACTAAAAACTTGGATGGCTTTGATGTTGGATTTGCAGCGTCTGCAGCGACAATTTTGTTGCTTGACGACAGCATAGTTACTTACCAGGAGAGCGACGTAAAAAAGTCCACCCAGAAAGGATTTTACTCTAGATGCGATGGAAATTATTCCAAGCAGAGTAGTACAATACAAAATGTGGCAAGGAATAAGAAATTAACTATCAGCAACTTCCCCTAACATCCAATCTTAGCGAAGTGTGAGCACGAAGTTGTCATGTCCGTCATCTCGGACCATCTTGAAGGCCCCACGATTTAAACTCATGGAGGAACCTCAAGTAGAATTTCAACACTCCACGATAATGATTAAATACAGACCTTGTTTACAGAAGACGCCTTTTAGATCGTTCAATTCTAAAGCAAGTTTCGCCGTATAATCGGCTTAAGAATTTGGGCAAATTTCATCGATCTATCGATGCATATTTGAATAACACAGGTGTCCCGAAATCATATTTCTTTTAATCTCGTACCCAGAGCGACATAGCGGAAAAACAGCTAAGCGGTTGTTTTCATAATTTTTTCATAAACTGATGATGAAGCATGAAAAACAGTAACTGCTACACTTTTAGTAGCTCGAATAAAAACTTTTTACAAAACCTTGTGACGTTACAGTAAAACTTCGTGGGGATATTTATCAAAACAATGATTTTTCTGCTGATCAAAATGTCACCTCTCCCAAAGTACATGGCATTATATCTCAGAAACGCATACATCAAATTTTGATATTATTTGATATTTTGTTCTTGGTGTCTAAAACGGCTTGTATGCAAAATATTGAGCCTTAAAAACCTATGGTGTCCTTATAAATGGAGGCTGTGAAACGTTTTTCCGCCCTGTCACCCAGAGCTCACATTACTTTCGGCCTGCGGTCAATCACGTCGAGCATGCGTAGTAGCATAGTTTAACAATGTTCGAGTGAGTGAGTGACACATTTGCATATTTCGGCCCCTCACTATAACTCGTGGATTTGCAATCCACGAATTAAAAATTAAGCTTAAATATTAAATATATAGAAGGCAAAAGAAAGGGATATTTTGTTTTGTTGTTAATTTAGCGACTGCGAACGCAAGCCAGGAACTTTAGGAATGCAAGATGGCAGACAACAAAGAAAATAGCTTTCAGAGACAGGCTCTCCCAGCAGTAAAACAATGTAAAGTGGAGCTTTTAACTCGAGATATACCTATACACTTATAAGAGCTTCAGAATGGGCTGTTATTTTGAGCTTGGTCTCCAATACTTTGACCAAATATCGAGCTCTAAATGATGTACTTGAAATGAAGCTCCCGCGATTCAGACTGTTTCCTTTGAGCAGCTGGAAATCTACGAATTTCTCACCCTAAATGTTGCTAAACGAACACGCATAGAGGCCAGTCAATTACATTTCTCATTCAAGCATTCAAGAGATCTTGAGAGGTTTTTGTACCGAATTTTAATATAGAGATTCTGGACCAGATCATTGCATGGAACGGCTACAATTGACCTTGTCACTGTGAAGCTTAAATGACGGTGGTACCACTGGTACCCAAAGGCTTCTGGGTACAGTTTTGCAGATTCTCGACGTACACGATAGAAGTGTCAAGTGATAACATCTGAACATGTCTCCAACTTCTATTGTCTTGGACAAATGGATAATTTTGAAGGGATAATTTCTAGCTGTTCATACTTCTGCACTCGAATGTAATGTTCCGAAAAACTTTGGGGAGACTTTATACGACTCTATTTATGAGATACGGTAGCCCTAAGCCAGGTTAAAACCGTAATTGAGGCCACTTCCGTCCAGTGGCTCGCGCATACTTGTCATGTTATCAGTTACTATTCACTATAGATTGATAGATTGATAGAAACTGCAAACCACGATTCGTGCGGCCCGAGGCCTGGGAACGAGTAATAACGAAATCTAACGACTCAGAAACCAAAAACATTTGTCTAAGTGCCCTTGAATCAAATAATACACAAGGTACAGAGACGGGAAGGGCTAAGGGGGTTGGGGTTGGGGTCTACATGGGGGGTTTCTCGCATGTTTTGTTTGAAAACTTTTTTGACTGGTTCTACTTTATTTTTTTCAAATATTTGCCCCCCCCCCCCCCTCCCCCGCTCCCGTTCTGCGTCCCTGATACAGTTCAATAGGCCATTTGCACGATGGCGTCATTTTACTACAACTACCAGAATGCTCTACGAATTTTCTTTCTTATTCAGATTTTTATTCCCTTTTGAGAATAGCAAAACAATTGACACTAATTATATTACAAAAGAAAGTGGGCAAAGCATTCTGGTAGTTGTAGTATATGACGCCATCATACAAATGTCTATTAACCAATCATATTTCGGCACATTGGCATAGATAGAGATACTGATTGTGTGGTTGTCGATTACTTGGTCTTGTAAGGATACCTTAAAGATTGCAAGCTCATCTTTTTCAATTCAAGGTTAGTATGGTGGGAACTTATTTTACGACTTTATCTAGCTAGACTTATCGTCATGGACGACCTTAAATCAACTTGAATTTTTTTGTTAATTTCTAGCTTTGAAACTTTCCAAATCTACCATTAAAGTGCGTCCGACATTTTCGGGCATTTTTAGCGTTGTATAAACATAAGCATTGCCTATACTCTTCAACGGCTTGTCTTGTGGGTGATCAGTTTAGCACTTTTACTGGCAGACTTTTATTAAGTCACCTTTTCGTTGGCTGTTATTTTCGGAGTACAAATGGTGCTTAAAGATTCATGACGACTCCAGAGCACTTTTAGGGCACCCTTTTTGCAGCGAATCGTCCTCGCATTTCTACTCCGACGGTTTTTGTAAAACTCACTCAGTTTAGTTTGATTTCATCCATTTTTCTAACAAAATGTTGATTTTGAGAGGGCCGTCCTGAAACATTGGAATCGAGTTTTGTTGAAATTATTCCGAAAATATTTCTCTTTAACAAAATTGCTTAAAGCCAATTTATAGATGGATAATAGGTATATAACTTTTCTAAAAAGCTATTGAAATTGAACGCAATTCTAAAAAGTTGTGACCAAAAGTTTGTCAAGACCGAATGCCTCCTGAATTTCTGTAAAGCCGCTGGTACACGCTGAAACTTTCCTCTGAAAATTGCTTCAATCGCCGTTGCGAGACAAGTTTCACAACGCATTGCACCGTGTAACCTGGTCATTTAGCTGAAACTTTCCCCAGGTCGGTTTCACGAAACGGTTTCACAAAAATTAGAACTACTTTCTACTCCTCCAACAGAAACGTGTGTCGCGAACAAGTTTCAGGACGAAATTTTAGCGTGTAACACCCCTTATTGTAGAATTACATTTATATTCGAATAATAATTAGTATATAAATATCACACGCATTATGACTAAAGATTAGTTATTAGTTGTATCATAATAACAGGATTGCCAAATTTATCGGTTCTTCCAACATCATAAAAGAAGGTGCGATTAGTTTATCTGCTGATGAGAAAAGAGATGAGTTTTCTTAACAAAATGAATTTTTTCGTTCCGAAGAAAACACAGTACGGAGTGACACGGGTTGCCTTGGGTGTCCATACAACACAACTAAAACACTCTCAAATATTCAGTTCCTGATTACATCGTGGCGCTTAACTTCAGAATACCCGGCCACTTTTTACTCGGGCTACCAGTGGTAGCTCGAGTCTAGGTTTACCTTTTCGGTCTATCAATCTATCTATCAACGTCGCAAATCGGCAAATTACCCAGAAGCCTTTGGGGTACACTGTTGACCACGAGGCTTCCTGTGGTCGCGAGAGATTGAAAACAAAATGGCGGACGCTATCAATCGGAATTTTTCGAACTATTGGCTTTTAATCTCAAGATACTTTGCTTTAATCGTTAATATCGAATTCTCGAATTTAGTGATGACCTTCTTACCAGCTGTTGTAATCAACTTATAATGTCTTGATCGCCCACGAACACGAGACAGATCGATTTGTGGCAGCGAACTTCACTTGAGGACAGACATGTAAGACACGGAGATATTGTCTTTAATAGATCAGTAGTTTGTTTTATAAATTAATAATATTTCACCACTGCTTGCACATAATATTTGCTTACACGGTGTCTACAGTCATGCTCTTCCTGAGAGCCGTGTTAAAAACGAACTAATTAACTAACAATATCTACAATGTTTATTTTAACTAGAAAGCCTAGGAGATTCTTGCCTTTGCGTGACTAACGTGTATTCAATAATTAAGCCAGGAAACAGGATTAGTAAATGGTGCAAAATTACACCAAATAAACAATGGAAAACAAATGATTTTGAATTATTAACTTATAAATATTTAGTGCAATCTGTATTTTGTACACATATGTCATGATTATATTGAATGCACTTTATTGTCAATCATGCTCAATGCTAGCAGATAAAAATATAGTGATGGATAATCATGGAAATGATAGTAATGTTTATGAGACCTTATATTAGCAACAATTGAAGAATTATTTTAGAATGTACAAAATGATATTTTCAATCAATGAAAAGTGATACTCAACCACAAATTTGTACAAGCTTTGTGCAACCATGTTCACAGAAACAAGATAAAGTGTATTGAATTGAAGATATTACTGTATGTAGTAGTATCAGATTGATGTGCATGGAGGAGCTATATATGGTATCGGTACTGGTATATATTGTATGACATTACACTTCTTCAAATAAAGCCGGATCAGCAACTGACTACTGCTATAATTATTGATCTGCTCCATATTAAAAACATGGTAATACATGTATTGAAAAGTTGTGTTAAGAAACTGAAATGATTTCACAGAAAGGTAACTGTGGTTCTTCTAGAATCTACCAATGTGACAACAGCAATATCAAAATCATTTTAACTTGGACATCAAAACAGTGTGCCACAGTTTGTAAGTTTTGTTTCCATAAATCAAAGTAAAAAAGAACAATAGAAATTTAAATTGTCTGAGCTATAATGTATTATCTATAGATCATATTGGATCATTTGGTAGGCATTAACAAAATAAAGCAGACTGTATACTGTATATGTCTGGTGTGATAAAAAGACCAGCAGTATATTAATAACCACCATGATGTGGTACAATTATGTACAAATTATGTGGTACAATTATGTACTTTCTCCCCAATATAATTTGTGTTCTACTCTGGGAGTACTTGTCATGCATTTTTGCAATCAAAAGACACTGACAAGTCAAACTGGTTTCCATCAACTTCTGTTCTCCATTTCTCCCCAAGTACTATACACAGGTGTAGCCCGAGTGAACGCCTATTAGGCGTCTAGTTTGAATAACAATAGAGGCTTTTGTATTCTTGCGTCGTTTTCAAAAAGTTCCGACTTTAGAAAACAATGGTGGCGGGTATTCTGAAGTTACTCCATAGGATCTCCACCTTGAACTTACAATAATTCTAAACAACAATAACAGCGTTTTCAAGTAGTGTTAAGTTTGATGCCACAAAAATCGCCAAGAACGATCTCCTCTACTTCCAGTTGAAAGCCCTTTTGCTGAGCAAACTGAAAAAAATTGCCTACAAATTCATTTCTGTGTAAAATATATGCAAATTCCATCTTTAATTTATTTGAAAAATAATAAAACGTACTAGCGTAGAAGAATGTTTTTCCGCTTTTCCGAAAGCCGCAATTGTTCTTCGCATATAGAGCTCGCTCGTTGACTCAGTCCAAAAATACTGCCGGCTCGAAATCTCTTTTATAACTTGAACCTGACTTCGCTTTGTCCAATTTTGTTGCGTATATACTGAGTCCTTTTTTGGGGTGTCTCATAATGGATGACAGATCACATTTTGGCGACGAGAATTTCAAGAGAATTGACGAAGAAATTCGAACCCAGAAGATTTAGAAGACCCAAGGCGACTAGAACAAGAAATTATAAGAAGAAATTAGAGGAAAAATTCATCGAAAACGTGATTTAAGGTGACTCAATATGGTTGATAGATCATGCTACCGTTCTTCACCCCACGGATTGAGCAACTTACCCATGACCAACCAAAACAGTTTTTACACCAGTTATTGGACTTAAGTCAAAGTTTTATTTTTGTCTATTTCACTTCGATTTGTGTTGCCATAGCGACGGCAAGCAAAGATGGCTGTTATCATTTTTTCTAAAATATCTTTTCAGTGAACTGGGTGACTATATAGGCAATAAACTGCATACTAAAACAAAGAAATTAAGGCTAAATTCAAAACATTTTACCAAGCCGTTTTTGAACAAATCGCTAAAAAACACAAATAAACAAATTTGCCAATTTCCGGTTGCATGTTTATTCCAAATCACTTCAATGAAAGAGTTTCAATTCTATGTTATCTCCTTTACTTTGGTATGTACTTTGTTGCATAGTATTTGGGTGCCTGGAATTCTTTGAAATCAAGAGATATTTCAGAAAATGTGATTTCAGCCTTGTTTTTATATCGTTACCATGGTAACACCAATTACACTGAAACTGACAAAAAACAAAACCTTGACCTAAGTTCATCTACTGACAGGAAGACTAGGGTAAGCTTGTCACTCAACAAGCTAATCAATAAATTTAATGTTTTGAATTGTTTGTAATTTATTCAAAAACGGCTTGGTAAACATTTTTGAGTTGTGCCTTAATTTCGTTGCCTAGTTTCGTATGTAGTTTATTGCCCATATAGTCCCTTGTCTAGAGCTGCTCGAGTTCAAAAGATATTTTAGAAAAATTAATTTCAGCCTCCTTTGCTTACCGTTGCTATGGCAACACAAATCGAAGTGAAATAGACAAAAATCAAAACTTTCAATGATGTCCAAAATTTTTAGATTCTGGATCACTTTGGCATATCATAACTCGGCTAATTTTTATCGTATTATTAAGATTTTTTTTTTTTGAAACGGTATTGGCTTTGTTATTTATGACTGTTTACATGATAAATATTGGAAGACTACAAGACGAGGAGGATTTTTGTTTTCAAAATAAAACGTTCGGCACGTAAATATTAAGAACATTCGCGAAAAAAGATTGACTTGAAAAAAGTACTTAATATACTTGTATGAGTCTTATTTTCATTTCGACACAAGGCATGCATGTCTGCAAATCATTGAAGTTTAAATTTTGAAAATCCGACAAAATCAAGCCGAGTTATGGTAAGTCAAAGTGATCTAGATTTCATAAATTTTGCCCCAAATTCAAGATGGTGGACGACAGCTAGGTGCCGATTTACTTCTAACTGCTTTCTCTGCCTTTCTGATTATCGTCCTCTCTAGAAGTAAACCAAATCAACTTACCTCATCAACGGCTGGTAGATCCATTTCTCTCTAAATTCTTCGACCAGACAAAAACAATGAAAACACTGACGAAACTCGTACCTCCACGCGACTAGACTGCAACTGGTGAACGACGCTATGATTTAACAAGGCCTGGAAGCTAATTTGTCACTCGTAGTAATCTATGACGTCACTGTAGAAATCCGTAGGAATGCTACGCTCCATATATGGGAGTCAAAAGAGAAGAGTAATCTATTTATTGATCTCGCAGTAGGTCCGATAACGACGTTTTTGACACAATAACAAATCGTGTATTTTTTCGTTCATGTTTCGGATGTTTTATCCATTACGTGACCAAAAGCATCAGGTCAAATAGAGCCTTGGTTCCATGAAAATATATAAATATATAAAAATTCAGTATAAAAACCTCTCAAGATCTCTTGAATGCTTGAATGAGAAATATAATTGACTTGCCTCTATATGCGTTCGTTTAGCAACATGTAGGGTGAGAAATTCGTAGATTTCCAGCTCAAAAAAGGAATCACTTCTTTATCGCGTCTCGAGAGCTTCGGTTTCAAGTACTCCATTGAGAGTTCGATATTTGGTCAAAGTATTGGAGATCAAGCTCAAAATAACAGTCCATTCTGAAGCTCTTATAAGTATATAGGTATATCTCGAGTTAAAAGCTCCAAATTACATTGTGCTACTGCAGGAAAAGCCTGTCTCTGAAAGCTATTTTCTTTGTAGTCAGCCATCTTGCATTCCTAAAGTTCCTCGCTGGCGTTCACTACGGAGGTGATGAATGAAGGGCATTGTTTTTTACGTTCTTAACCAATCAGGGGTGTAACACGTGACCGATTGCGCAAGAATGCTGCATTCTCGAGACGAAAAGAGGAAAAAAAAAAAAAAAACATTTGCAGTTTATAACTCGTTCCCGGCCTAAAGGCCTGGGCACGAGTAATGAGGTGTTTACTGTCTGCCGTCATGCAGCGTATGTCCGACACCGTACCCGCGTTGGCCAAATCGATTATAAAATCTCCCACTTGTGCGGGTTCAAATTTTTCAGCGGTTTACACCATGGCACTATACCGCTGTGAACAACTTAACTTATTAGAAGATAACTTTTATTAGAACAATCTGATCATCGTGTTCATTCAAGTTGAGCCTGTACAAGTGGGAGATTTTATGAACGATTTGACTAACGTGACCTCGTTGTTAGTTCCTCTTGAACACGATGCTCCTCTTCGTGCAGTTATCTCTTTTTGGTATTTTGTTTGTACTCGATGACTCCCAGAACTGATGTACTTCGTTCTGGGTATTACAGCTGCCTTTGTATCCTGCAAGCTTTGAGCACATTCGACTTTGTTTGCACAAATCTCCTTGATCAACAGCACTTCGATCTGCCATCTTGAATTTGTACACCAAATGTGACTAAAGTTTCACGGTTTCTCTTCATTCGCTTGCTAATAGTTAATAGCCAAACTTGATATTTTCCGGTTACATATGCACTTAATTCAAACTTTAATTTAAAAAAAATCAATCGAGCTTGTTTGAAAAGAGATCTTGCTCGAAGCTCGAGTTTTTTCCATAATTTTCTTCTATTTACCTCGATAGTTCGATGGATTTGTAATATCTACTGGGGAACCCAAAGTCAAAAAGAGAGAGCTCTATATCCCCTACCCTCCCGATCTCTAGGCTGACTTCTTTGTTCTGTGGCCCCCAGGGAAAATAAAATAAAAGAAGTCAGCCCGCTTACCTGGATGACTCGCCTCCATATAAACAGCTCCTAATAATGGGCAACCTACGCAGCACTCAGTTGATATAAAAAATGGCAAAAAAAGGCAAAGGCTAATGTTTTACTTCGAAATCGCGGGGAGTGGTTACCCAGTCTCCCGAGCCAAAGGCTCATGTATCAAGCGTTCGAAGGTGCGCCCTCTACCCCCTCTCTCCATCAGTGCTCCGTTTTAAGAGTATTTAAAGCTAATTAAAGCTACACGGAAAGGAAAGAAGTCGAAACAAGGATGTGAAGTCACTGGGAATCGAACTCGGGACCTCTCACACCGAAGGCCGCGCACTAACCAAGCCTCGTTCTAAATCCTTTGTATCTGGCAGGTGAAGCATATCTCAGAACTGGACTGCGGGAGCACAATTATTCATTATTTTATCCCACACCATAGAAAATACAGCAATTACTGCAATGTCTCATCGGTAGAAACAGTTGAATACCGCAAATATACAACGGCTTCCCTGCGTTCTGATTGGGTGTATTTTCTATGATATGGGATAAAAGTCATTAGCTGTTACAGTTAACATTTATTTACTGGGACCGAGGGAAACAGTATGTTTTGTGGTCCCGAGACAGTAGATAGGGAATATTGCCAGTTCTGCAACACCCAGAGCTCCGGAGCTTCCGGAGCAACAAAAGAAATTGTTCCGGAGCAACTGACAAACAAAAGAAATTCTTTCCGGCCCAACAATTTAAATTATTCTGCCGGAGCTGACAAACAAAAAGAAATTCATTATTAAATTCTAGAATTTGACCCCGAATGAAACATTCTTCACAAACACGTACGTACGCATCCATTTTGCTCTTTTCCGCAACCGTGGTGACCGTGACGTCAAAAACGTGTAAAATTCTGCAGCTCAGTCCCGGAGTATATATTCGGAGCAACAAATTAAATTATTCCGGAGCAGCTGACAAACAAAAGAAATTCTTTCCGGGGCGTCCGAGGAACAGTAGTCCCCTTCACAGTTCTCTGCGCCATCTTGAAAAGTAGCCATGCCTTTACATCGAAGCGAGACGAACGGTGAGCTTGCAATGATAGAGACCTGTGAATAATTGTTCCAGGTGTTAAAAATGGTATCTATCATTGCACGCGCAGTCTTTCAGATACCTCAGCACCCCGGCCAACAAGAAAAACAAAGTGTGAAAAACTCAAGCTTTCATACCGGCACATTCCGGTACTCGTTGAGAGCGTGACGAGTGAGCTTTTGTTCGTGAAACGGCCACCTTGTGTTTATGCAAATTCGTTTTGCTTATCAGTACAATAGAACTTTAGAACTTTAGAACTTTATTGAACAAAATTACATTGCAGCTAGCAGTGTAATGCGCGCAGCTAGCTGAATTGCGTAATTAAATATCAGTGTTACAATAATATATACAATATTAGATACAATAATTCTTAACCCCAAAATGACCTTTGATCAATTGACCCAATTTTTCATTTCAAGCCTTCAATTATCAAGTATATCAGTCGACCCCCCTCCCCCCTCCCCATTGGGGTCGACAAACAACAAAACATACTGCTTTCCCGAGTTCCAGTAAAGAAGCGTTTTGTTATATACCAATTGTCAAAGAACAAAAAGCAAAACGTCGCTACAATGAATGTTTTTTTTTATTCAAAACTCACTCAAGTCTTGTCAACAAACTGCTGACCTTTTTTCGCGCAACGTTTTTCCGAGAATTTTGCAGCTTGTTTGGTGGCCTTCGTCAGTAATTGATTATCAATCTTTTTTTCTCGGAATAAATTCTGATTATTCGTCTTACTAGTTTGAAAATAAGCACGAGTTTTGTCTCATGTCCGAATGAATGAATTTGCAAACGCGCGCTGCCAAAAACGCGCCTTTAAAGCTCAATCAACTTCCGGTTTTGTTATTACCTGTCCACAACATATTGCTGCCGTTGCCCAAGGAAACATCAAAATTTGTCCACGTTTACGTGATACCCTCTCGCCCAATCAGAGCACGAGAAAAATAAACTTTGACAGTTGGTATATAACAGTTTTCTTTCTTGAATTTTGTATTGTTTTTTGTATTTATTTCTCCTGCGGCCTTTTCTGTCGGTGTTGTTGGTTATCTATGTAATAATATGTTGTTCTTTGTTCTTCAGTATAAAGAAAAGTTTTGCGGTCAGAAGTAAAATTAAAGTCTTTGACGCACTACAGCCAAAGAAAGCCTAACACTGGTTAATATACAAAATGGACACGTGGATAAATATTATTTTAAGCAAAAGCATGATGAGAGGTCGATAAAATGTATGATCTTTAACATAAATGTTTGTATAACTTGATGATATTAAGGCCCCTATGGCTAGCTCGTGGATGTATCGTGAATAAATATGTACCTAATAAAAGTAATGTCCCACTGTGTACACTACAAACCTACTGTATTTTTTGCTACCTTCACTCTATCATATAACTTGAAATAATGTCATGGATTGACCGAAATGACCACAGGAAACCCAAACAATACATTTTAGTAAAATGACAAGTTTTCATGATCATTTGAAGACAAAAATCTCAATAAATCAATAATTTCTTTAGCAATAAAGAAGAGTCATTAGCTATAAAAGAAAACAAAATGTGTCAAACAGAAAAAAAAGTGGAAAACAATTGATGATAGAGTACGAACATTAAAAGCTTGGATGACTTTGATGTTGGACTTGAAAAGATTTTTGTTGCTTGACAGCGATGTACAAAGGCATTCAGAAAGGTTTTTACTCGTCGTCAGTATCGACTGCAATGCGATATTCTATTGCGTAAGTCATTGCTAAACTTGCTTCGGTACTTCGATCCATGGTTTTACTCCTGAAATAGCTTGCGCTAATACTAGGAATTTAATGATATAAAAGGCTTCTTCTTTAAACAATGTCTGTATTTAATTTTTCGTGTGTATTGGACATGTCTGGGAGTGCTTCTAGTCAATGCATTTTGTCAATGCATGGTATTAAGGTAGTACCGGATCTTCCCAAATCTTCAATGATTTTTTTTTTAAATTCTGTCATTTGAAGTTTATTGTTAGGGTATTCAAATAATGAAAAAAAAGAAGGGGGTCCCCGTATTAGTTATGGAGATATAAGGCGTCAAAAAGGAGGGATTTTTCAGTTTTCCGCGCGTTTTTGCCGAAAATCTGATTCCGTCAATAAATTCGAATTACTCGATTGGATTTAACAAAGAAAAACAGAAAACTGCATTAAACGGTAGTTGTTGAATCTAGGAGACATACCTTGATAAAAAATCCATCCAATCTTTTGAAAGTGACGTGAAAATTAAATTCTAGAAGCGAAATTATATATATCCACTGGCCTGCCTCGATTAGTTCTCACTATTTGCAGGCCATTGGAATGTTTTTGTAAATATATTCTGTAAAGAGAAATGAATAAAAATCTGAAATTGCTTGCAATTCGGAGGAGTTATATGCGTGTGTAGTTGTAAAAATGTTGAAAATTCATGACAATTTTAACTATGAAATTTTTTTCCCGCACTAAATCGAAAGAATACGATATCTAGCTTAAAATGAAAAGAATAAAACAGGGGGTCACCGTATTATTTCAAGAGTTAGAGAAGCAGAAAAGAGAAAAATACGCTGAAAACGAACTCCAAATGTCACCATTTTAGCAATTTTCTCACTGGCTTTTTCGATAAATAATATTAATCAAATTTAAAAATTCGAGGCTGAATACCTACATTATACAGTACACAAGATTTCATAGTTAAAATTTTTCCGGTATTTTGATGACAAAATGCTATTTTTCTCCACTAAAGTTAGAGTTTCTTCACTTTCAATCGTTCGCTTACTAGTGTCCAGACTCCCCACGGTAATACCAATGCTCTCTAATAAAAGTGCGCGCGCTCGAATGCGCGCGGGAGATGCGCAGTAGCAAGTGTCCGGAACTACCTTAAGTTCAAGCTATAATGTTCAGTTGACTAAACTGATAAATTTTGTCTAGTCTGATTTCAACATAAATCGTGAAAAGCAAATATCGTTGATCTATGAATAGTTCGGGAGTCCTGGAATTAATAAATAAATGATTGGAAAAGATCAAATAATATGATCAGAAAATTGCCTTACAACCATAGTTTTCTGAACTTCGGCTCAGTACCGAACAGCGAGCGCAGTCGAGCGGAAAGAGTATCGTACCCAGACTCTAACGGGTATCTGCTAACACCTGAGTGAGCGAGCCAGTGACACCGAGTCCCCACAATCACGTTTCTATGCTTCGCATATCCACGAGTTAAAAATAAAGAGTACGTACAGATTCAGGATCGGATCGACGCTATTTCGTCTTTTTTTCCACAGGTAGCCCAGACTCAGGTCCTGTTCAGTATGCCTTATGGAATATGACGGCTTTGTGATCGCGTTCAGAATGGAAGGTTACGAATTCGAATTTCAATGAATTCCCCATACATTCTGTTTCTAATTTACGAAAATAACATATTAAAAGCGTCATATCTCTAATGTTATGGTACCATCTTGGACCTACAAGTTTTATTGAGTTTCAAACAGGTAATTCAGCTAGCTACTTTCTCGCTCTCTTTCTATATTGCTTGTTCTCTTGCTCTTAACAACTTCTGGACTCTCGCTAAAAAACTATCAACTTTTACAGCTTATTTACCTAAACTAGTTTTTTTGTTTAAAAGTGAAATACTTTCCTTTTTAGGAATACGGTTTTAGCTATAAAGATTGAGAGTTGCTGAAGAAGGGGAATTCCCTAATCAATATTTAGTTTGCCTTAAACTTCAATTACAAATGTGTCATAAGAAGAAGGGGAATTCCCTAATTGATATTTAGTTAGCCTTGAACTTCAATTACAAATGTGTCATATAAGAAGAAGGGGAATTCCCTAATTAATATTTAGTTTGCCTTGAACTTCAATTAAACATGTGTCATAAACAAGAACTAAATTAACTTTCATTATAATCGGACTATGGTTGGACATCGAAAACAGTCCTACAATTATTAAAAATTAAACTTTAAAACTACAAACGTAGATTTATCAAATATTTAAATTAGTCTAACTTTCTTGCTACAAAAACATTTGTTGTTTCAACTGGAACAATTGCCGAGTTAATAGTAAAATTCTTAAGGGCGTGGTGTAACACTAAATCGAAAGCGTGAACGTTATTTGTCCAGATGGATTCACAAAATATGGTTGTTATACATTACACATGCTAAATTTGATGCAAGTAGATGAAATCGTATTCCTAGCTAGTATTGTCGCAAGTGAGGCATATTTCAGAAATGACTATTAAATTCATCGAGATCAACACTTCATATTGAGCCCCCCGTGCGTGGCAGTTTCTTATCCTGCTGACTGCTCTCCAAACAAAGAGATGGTTGACACTGTTTCTCCTGACTGTCTACTTTGAAGATCAAACTAGTGATAAAGCGTAAGGCAGATGGCCTGTTTCCTCCTTACTTTTATTCCTTACTGTAGTTGTCTTACACTCTTTCCAGAGATGGCCGAGAACTCGCGAAGTTGCTGCTTGTCTTCGAGTGACAATTCCTCAATTTCATTCGTTAAGGCACACATTTCTTTAGTGGGTGGAGGTGCACCGGGAACCACCTTTTCGGGATAGAAACTTTTAGGCCCAGTGAAGTAGTGAAAGTGGCCACTGTACGCTTCTGAATTTCTCTTACACAAGCTGCACGTCTGGTGCCATACTCTAGCTGAGTTGGCATCGGGTCATCTTTTCTCATCAAAGAGAAAAAGTTCTCGACCATCAATGTCACCATTGAAGGCAACCGGACTTGTTGCAGCAGATCTAGAATGCCTAGCTCAGTTAGTAGGTTTTGCAACCTAACCAGAGAATCATGCATCAGCATAAATGACTTTCTTGTACAGTATGGCATTATCTGGTCAGGCCCTTGTGTTGATACGCGACCACTAGTTCTCTCTCTTGCTTGCATCCCGGCCCCAAGTAATAATGAAGTTAATAAGTTTATCAACGGTTGATAAGGCTTGGTTGAAGGTATGTCTTGGAATTCCTCTATAGTGATCCAGGTTCAACAGCTCAGCATAAGGATATAAAACAGATGAAAAATCTTTAAGGGGCTTCCATTGGAGATAAGTCGTATGGACTTGTTTCCAGAGTCACAAACGAACAAAGCTGATGCCAATGCGGAGAATGCAAATGAGCAGACGAAATTACGTCACCCTGGTTGTTAGCTTTATTGGCTTGTCCACAGTACAGGCTCACTTCGTCTCTTTTACCAGTAAAAGATATCTTCAAGATAGTATGGTTACTGCAGGAAACAAAAAGTTGCTTGCCAACGAGACAAATTCCAGACGGAGAATGGAAAAGGCCAGACACAATACGGGGTATTAAGGTTCCTCTGTTACTACCATGAACAACCAAAATACTTGAGCATTCAGCGTGAGCATTGGAAATGAACAGCTCTCTTTTATACGGTGTAGTTACAGATTTCCATACTTTCCATTCATTCCTTGTTACATTATTGTACACCGACGCTAGCCCAAACTAGTTCACTCGCTAGTTTACGTTCATCATTTTCAGTCTTATATCTTTTTATTTAGTAGAAGGTAAAAAACAGATTTCACAAAGTTATTTTCCACTTTTTATAATTACATGTAATAAAAATTACCGTTTACTTTTGACAGCGGATGAAAATTTAAAATATTCTGGAATTGTTTTATATGAAGTTTTCTTTCTTTCTTTCTTTTTGTAAGTCAAATTGGCAAATTTACCGTGGTCAGGTACAGAAGAACAATTGAAGTGATGCCCTCGCTGATCTACTGGTCAAACAGAAATGATCAAAGTGTTCGGCGTCTACTTTGTGCTTTCTTTGAAACAACTTCAAAACAAATGCCTAACATTAAAACAACAATTGTTGACACACCTATGGGCATTTGTAAGACCAAATTTTCTGAGTTTGTTCTGAACAACAAATCAATTGTTGTCCTTTATACTTATTGGTATTATTATAAATTGAATCTGAAAGAACATGTTTATCCAGCTAACTACATACACAACCAACGACCAGTTCCACGGGCATGAATTATAACTGAACGTATGCCTTACTGTCGTTGGATTCCTCTTTTATAAACGTGAATGTTCACGTCAGTGTATTTCTTCTTATTTTAGATCTATATATACCGCTACCCGGCAGTGAAAGAACATGAAGTTCCTTCTATTCATCATCATTCTATTATCCATGATCTTTTTGGAAGGTAAATTTAAAATTTGTGAGCTGAGGATATGTTCACATTACTCGGATAAATTTGAAGACGCATCTTTTTTGCAGCAGGTTGGCTTTTAGTTCGTTTTACTTTTGTCTAAGGTTTGAGATAAAAAGAAAAAAAAGAAGCGCTTTAATTTATCTCTATTATTAGTGTGTAGCTTTGATGGTCATGCATGTTTTCAAGTACTCTCAGTCGCCTCTTCATTCTTCATTCATTAATACAACCAAGGCTTTTACATCATCTTGGTTGTATTAAGTTAGGCAATCTGTGTCAAAATATAGGTTCACCGCGCGACTCAGAAAACATAAACTGAGTTCTACTCATATGTTGTTTGTAATTCGAAAAATAGTGCAGCCAGTACCACCAAGAAAGGCTAGTGAGATCACGATGAAGAAGGAAAAGGCGTTGTCATTCATCAGCGTTAACAAACGTGGTATCTTTAAGAACCTCTACCATGAATGTTGTATCGAATGTTGTCATGTTGAAGAAATCCAAGAAGCTGGGATATTTAACAAGACACGTGTTGAGGTACGTATAGTATGGCTCAGGAAAGGCAGAGGTAACCTGTATGGCAACCAAATGCACCAGGAAATTTGTAGTCCAAAAAGAAGAAACAAAATACACCTAATCCAAAAAACGTTGTCGCAACAAGTCCACAGTGTAAACTCTAAGACCGCAAGGGATTTGGGCAGTTTTTCTTCAAATTAATCTATTCACTATTGTCTTTCTTTGTGTGATGTATCCTTGGTGAACATTTTAAGCATTCTAGCAAGCGTTATGAGTAATTTTAAGCCTTTGTATTCATGTTTTATTCAACCAAAACTACCCAAATCCTTTGCAGTCTTGAAGTGTACACTGTAGACTTAACGTGACAACGTTTTTTGGATTAGGTATATATTATTCGATCGTAGTCCGAACATTCACAAAGAGCCGACTTTCTAACTCCTTCCTAAACCTTTGAGTAGCATGAGCAGCCGCGCCCTTGTGCGTGCTGCTTTTGCTTAATCTGACGACTTTTTTAATACTGGTTTGTTCACGAGAAAAATTGAATTACTTAATCATAATATACAGTTCGATCATGTAAAAAACCATGTAAAAATCCAATGATTAAGATGCAATTTACTAATATATGGTGCTTAGTTTTACAATGTTTTTACATAGATTTTACCTGATCTGATTTGGCAAATTTCATTCAAAATACACAATATTTCATTATTTGCCAATAAATGGTATTTATATACACCATGTAAAAGTAGCATACTTATTTAAATACCAATTTACTGGATCTTTACATGATTTTTATTCTATTGTATTTTTCTAATTTCAGTTCGTTAAGGAGAATTGCTAAAGTGGTAATAATCACAGAGCAAACAATTCAAACCAATAGTGAAATATCATTATTTCTCTTCTCATGGCTGAAATAAAGTTTCTTTAAATCGCAGCTTGATCCAAATGATTTTTTTTGGGTTTTGATAGTAGAATAAGTGAAAAGGTGTTGTTCAATAGGATATAATCCCACTAGAAGGATCCTCCAGGATTCACAGTCTGAACTTCGTAGAAATACCTTGAATAAAGTGGACTGTCTATAAAAATCTAAAAGATGTTTCGACCTTCCGTCTAGCTTCATCAGTAAAATAGAAAAACAAGTTAAGCTTAAATATTAAAAAGTATATATAGAAGGCCAGAAAGGGATATTTTGTTGGTTTTACCCGATAAAAATTCATGAGGAAAAAATATACTATTTTAAATTTTGCTTGGATGTCAAGATGATTGGTCACGCGAAGGTGACTCCAATATCGTATCTCCGATATACAGTACTTGTAATCTCGTATACCCGGCATGTTGCGGTATCCTTTGTCGCGGTATCCTTTTAATTTAGTTACGGATGAACACTTCACCTTTCATCTTGTAGTTCCAGGTCAATTAGTGCACAGGTATTGCACTCTTTGAGGTCACATGGTGGTATACCATAAATAATTGATACATAAAAACTATAGCTTTGGTGTTTAGATGTGTCGGACAGGCTTGCCTTCCCAACAATGTTGCTATTGTTTATCATATTCTTTCTGACACAAGCCACCAAAGAAGGTAAGCTTTACCATTTGTTTATGTAATCGTGATGTTACAGTATCATTATAATTTAAGTTAAGTTCATACCACTATCAAATGGGGCTTCTTCATTATCTTTAAAAGTGACATAGTTGCATTCACGGTTTTTGCCTTTAATTTCCGCTGTTTTTATGGTGTTTCCTTGAGTTTATTATAGAGAAAAGGGAATTATTTTGGCCATCTGAATCACATACTTCTGAGAAAAAGATAGTAACGTACAGATAATTAGATTAACTGATGACAGAGGATGGATAATGAGCTCAGGAATGCATGTGAAAAAGAAAATAAGAACAAATAAAGGTCATGTTATATTTTAAGATTAGGATTATGTATCATTATTTTATGAGTTACAAGGATTTGCTAGCAGAAGTGTAAGAAATATAAATATAAATTCTCATATATCATCTCCTTTTTAGTCTTTTCCGCGGTCGATCCAGATCTCTCGCTGCATTGCCTCAGGGCACATAATGACTACCGAGGTCGCCATAATGCACCCAAGCTAACATGGTCAGCGGAGCTCGCAGACCAGGCTCAAGACTGGGCCAATCATTTAGCAGCCATCGATCAGATGGAAAGAGACCCCAGTATAAAGGATGGAGAAAATATATTTTTCATGTACGGAGGGGACCCTACTGAGGCTTGTGATCGAGCCGTTGAAAACTGGTACTCGGAAGTTAGGAACTATGATTTCAAGAATCCACATGAAAGTCCAAGCACAGGTAATTAAGAAAAAGCTGTGTCACGTGAGAAAACGTTGTTGGGGACTATACTACTTTTTTGCAATATGGGCACATTCGTATTACGGAGACTTAGCTGAGACTTCTTGTATCTCTTTTTAGCAAGGTACCTGTGTAAGAGCTGACACCTCTATTATATACGGACATTTCTATCGGAAAATGAACAACCATAGTCTATAGTAATAATATCTCTTTAATAGGGACACCTAGCATAACTCTAACTCCTCTAATACAAGCAACTCTATCATATGAACACCTCAAAATACAAAATACTCTTAAAAAGACTATTTATAAAATAAAAAAATCCCAAATTTTACAGCACCTCTAGTATTATCGTCATCCCTACTTCCTTTAACTTTCTTTGAGTTTACAATCCTTTATCCAAATTCTTGTAAGAACTTTTCCTGAGAACAACAATTTTCATATTAGATCACTTTAGCCAGATTGTATGGAAGAATACCAAGGAACTAGGAGTTGGAACTGCGCAAAGTAAATCCGGGAACTTCTTTCTCGTGGCCCGTTACAAACCAAGTGGTAACACGGGCGGAGTCTTTCAAGATAATGTCCAAAGTGCATCAGATGGTAAGTTATTGGCTATTTAAAGGTTAAAGCACTCGAGCGAGTGAGTTATCAGGATTTACCTGCACGAGTTCGCTAACAATGAAAGAGAAATTTTAAATACTCGATGTCCGGCGCCACTCATCCTTAACGAAAGACCGGAGCTCAACCAAGCCAACCGGACTGTTGCCATTTTGCATTTCGTTAGTTATCTATCTCTCTTCACCAGTACCAGTGAAAGCAGATTCGTCTGAATCCTCACCTCCAAGCTCAAAGGATACCAAGGAAACTGCCAAGGAAACTTCAACAACTCCCACAACGCCAACAGTGTCTACAACATCCTCCGAAGGCGTGGCCTCTAAAACGTCTACCTCGTCAACTTCTGCTGGAAAGGACTTGGCGGCCCCAGAATATGAAGAAGGAATCAAGAGCAAGTCTGAGTCGCAAAGTGATGAAAAGCCACCTGGCGGTAGTCGTAATGACGAATTCAGGCTTGGTGACATTGAAATCGGCAAGTCACCCACTGCCGATATGCTAATGACACCTCCAAAATACGGTATGAATAGGACCATGGTCTGCCTTTTCAAATTACTTGTTATTTCGCTTGTTAATTTGAATAAAGTATTATTATTATAAAATATTTGCTCGCGAATAGGAGATTGATGTAGTTTATGTTGGATGATTTGATAAAGCGGCTTTGGGCCCCCTTGGCCCATAGCCATAACACTCCAAACCTGGATGTGTTCTTTTGTCTTGCCCAGTATACGTAAACGAGCTTCAGGTAAAGCAGCACTTGAATTTTGATGGAATAGCAATGGGAAAACATAAAATTATATTTTGTAGTCTGTTCTAGTCTTGTTTCTCCTATTGGGTTTCAGGTAAAGATTATCAAGTTGACATTCGCTTTCCTGATATTGAGTTTACAAGCATGATGGCTTATCCATCATCCAAGGACTTCAGAGATATGAAAATAGCAATCACATCTGCGGTGAGTAACACTTCCAGGGGTTCCGTGACTTCCCTTTTGGTCCTGTTTCTTCCTTGCATCAAGGATTTATAGGGTTTTTCTCTCCCGGGCCCAGGGATGGAGGGCACTCCTTCCAGTTATGGGTAGGGATGTGCCACTGTACCCCTAAAACCCTGACCATGTTCCAGAGCAAAATGTCCAAAATCAATACCCTGTTCCAGAGTGAATACTCTAAAAATACCCTGTTCCAAAAGGACATATAAACGTTTTTGAGAATGTTTTTTTTTTAATTTCACAAGGGATTTTACCATCCAGTTCTTTACTCTGGTTTCCAGACTCATTTTCGATATCTTCGTTACAAGTTGACATGTAGTTACAAACTTTGTAAAATATATACCCTGTTCCAGAGAGTGATTGCGATTTTATAGACCCTGTTCCAGAGTAACAACGCTGAAAACCATATACCCTGTTTGGCGGCACGTACATAGGGGAGGACCTCCCCCCTCTCCCGGGGGGTTTTCTTACTTGGATCTCTCTCTTTACCAGACACGTACAGAATGGAATTAAGCTGAAGTATTTTCTCAAACAAGAGCCTTATTTGCAAGTAGACGACAATTAATTCCAAATATCACAACAGCAGCTTAAAATTCCTATTTCCCTTGTAGATTATGCAGATGTATGAAGACCGTGAAGAGTTTTTGGAAGTACAACTGCTAGGATTACGGTAAATATATCAGGCTACTCAAACCTTTGTCCTTCTCTATTTATGCATATAGACATTTCTTATAAAGGAAAGAGCTTTGCTTTTCTTTCCCAAAGTTCAGCTCTAACGGGTACTTTCAAGTATATGCAATTTGGGTCTTTCCTTTTTAGCTCCATAGGATTTTTCCGTTTTATTTTCAAGACGACTTACTATCAGGAATAATTTCTCAACAGGAACGGAAGTGTCATTGCTACTGTGGGTATTATATTTTCAAAACCCGGCCACAACTACCTTGATAGACTGAACAGAGCTGTCATGTCAGGAATCCTAGCAAATATGGTCGTAACACGTGACTATGTAAGAGCAGGTAAGAAAACATCTCTCAGCTATGTTGCTATAGCAATATAATCTGTTGTTCTACTTCGCAAAAGAGGGTAAAGCCGTAAGGATCGATATCGATATGCTACCTTCTTGTCTTGCCTTTCACCATAAACATGGTAGCACAATCCTTGGAACTAAATGGTTAGTTCTCTACACTTAATTCTAAGAAAATCTATCAGCAAACTTTGAACTTGGTCGAAATATTCCACACCAACCGCACAGCTATCTCCCAACGAGTGAAATTGTTTGATTCTGTAAATTGATCTTAAATTAAGTTACAGATCTTGTTTTTAGATATTGTGCCAGATGGATATCTCAGGCTGACCCTCCCTCGTCAACCAGCGTTATGCCCACCACCATGTTCCAACCCAAGCCGTTGCTTCCAAACTGGATGTACTGCGGCCTGCTGCTCGAATAACCCAGGCACTCCACCTGCGGCGCCAGCTCCATTCCAACCTGCGCCAGCTCCATTCCAACCTGCGCCAGCTCCATTCCAACCTGCGCCAGCTCCAGTCCAGCCTGCACCAGCTCCAGTCCAACCTGCGCCAGTTCCAGTTTGCCCTGGGGGTTGTCCTAGTGCCTGCTACCCTCAATGCACATCAGACTGCTGTAACAATAAGATTGTGGCGCAAACTGTGCCACCTCACGTGATGAACCTTGCATCAACTGCGAGCCCGACCCCTGATTATTCTCAATGCCATGACTCGTGCCCTGTTGTATGCATACCAGAATGCAACCCAGATTGCTGTTTTGCTCCATCACCGCCAGCATGTGATGAAAATTGCGGCGATGTCTGCTCTACGGAATGCCCCCAGGAATGTTGTCGTAAAAAGTCTGGAATTGATCCGCGGCACTTTGGGCACCCAACCTTCAGTAATTTCCGCCATCTACCACCGTTACACCATGGTAGAGGTCCTCATCCAGCTTTTATGTATGGGCCCAAGTATGGATCCTTGAGGAAGCCAATACAACATGCCCCTAAAGCTATGCGTCCTAGAGTAAGTCGACCTCTGGGTTATATCAGTAATATCCCAACTATGTCATATTGGGAACCCTATATGAAATTAGCGGCAAGATTATATGGGGCTAAAGCTGGAACCATGAGGGACAACGTAGAATCAAAGCACAAAATGTCATATTCACGACCACTAAAGACTCCATCACAGCAAAGAAAAGTACCGTATGCATATAACAGACTACGATCTAAAAGCCTACAAACTCGTCAACAAAGAGTTCAGAAGAGCTATCGGACTCATGGGAAGGGAATGAAAATGATCAAAGACCTAAAATCTAAGGGTGCACCAGTGGACATCAGGTATGCATATCGCTATGGTGATCGACTTCTTGTTCCAATAGACCTGCCCAAAAGTATGGATATCAAAGAGATGAAGGGCAAAAAATTTATAAGTGTACCAGCATTCAAGAGAAATAACGTGGCAAGGAATTTTCAGAAACGAGAAACTTTGTACAAACGACGTTAAGAACTGATCTGAAGTTAATTCAACTTGAAGAACATAAAGATAAAATCTGCGAGTGGCAGAACATAAGACGTGGTATTAATTGGACTTGTACCAAGAGACAATCAAGAATAATGTAAAAAGCTTAAAAGCACTGAATTAAAACAGTAATAAATAATAATGATCAATAATAACGGCTAATGATGATAATAATAATAATAATAGTAATGATAATGTATTACTTGGATGACGATAATGACCTTAGAACGATGTCACTACTAAATACCGATGCCGATCAAGAAACGAGCGCAAATTCAGTGAACAATCGATTATAAAATCATTTTCGCTTCTCATTTTTTCAGCAATTATTCAGGGTGCGTTTACGAGGGCAATTTCGTCCCTGCTCATTTCGTTACAGGACGAGTTTAACATAAGTTTTGGAAGAGACGTTTACTTGAAGACCAGAACAAGATCGCAATTATATGTACATTTCAAGGAGCAAGGATGGCATAGTTGGTTAGTGCGCGACCTTCGGTGCAAGAGGTCCGAGTTGGATTCCCAGTGGCCTCGCATCTTTGTTTCGACTTCTTTCCTTTCCGTGTAGCTCCTATTATCTTTAAATACCCTTAAAACGGAGCACTGATGGAAAGAGGGGCCGTAAAGGGCGCACACTTCGAACGCTTTATACATGCATGAGCGAATGGCTCGGGAGGCAACCACTCCCGGACCTTTGAAGTAAATTAAGTTGCCTTTGTCTATTTACTTGAGTCGGCCTTTTGTAACCGAGACGACACGGGTCGTCCCGAGCTGAAACTCGTCCCATAACGAGCTCAGCCCGGGACGAAATAGCTCCTATAAACGCACTCTCGCTGTAATTTCCATTTGAATTTTCTTACTATAGATAAGAATTTCCCAGCTCTTCTTTGATTCCCTTTTTCTTGTTTCCACAAACCCCATTAAATACATTGCAAAACGTCATGAATGCATGCTGCCATCAAGAAATTCAGTAATTCTGACTACAGCAACAAGAGTTGGTACTTTCAAATTAATGTACTTTGTATTTGTGTATCTAGATGATGTGGTCCCGGATAGATGTCAATAGTACGAGGATAGCTTTGTAAGGTGATTTCAGCATGATACTGGTAGTAAATTTGATAACCGTATATAGTTATTGACGATAATCAAATGATTTGAATTGTTCAAAGTTTCTTAAATTAAATAAAATCTATTTTCCACAAGAAAAATATCTCATTTTCTGTCCCCTAGCCCGTTCAGGTCTAGCGCTTATTAGAAGATAAAAAAATACCTCTCGGTATTTTGGTCACAAATTTCTCTCTCGGTCTCGACATAACTTCTTACCTTATGCACTTACTCTGACTAAGTACGAGGGCCGGATGGGAAAATAATTGGCTCGAGGTCATGACATTATGAAACGAGCGCAGCAAGGTTCGTACGTAATGAACGAGTGCCAAATACTTTTATTTTTAGACGTGCACGCTGGACCTTCGAAAATGCGTTTGTACCCCCATCACTAGGTTCAGATTTCAGCCGTCAGGGATTCGTGCGCCCGCGATACTCCGTGACGGGGGTGACTGAGTATCACGGGCGCACGAATCCCTGACGGCCTACCCCATCACGCATGCGCGGGGCCAAATTCTTTCAATGACCGTGTTTAATATTAATCAAAAGCGGTTCACATCTATCATCTCACATCCATCAAAGACGATGAGCAGTTCATCTTGTATCAGGAAGCTTGTTAATTTATTTTCGTAAAAAAATACAAGTTATGCCCAAACGCAAGTTGTTATATACAATGTCATGAGAATAGAAATCTGTAATACAGTAAAAAAAAAAATACTTTTTTACAGATGTCAGATGTTTTTTGCGTTAACCATTCATCAGAGCGAAATCCTGGGTTCACCAGTGCAGTTGTGCAAAGTTCAAAGCGTTTCGATTTACGAAACTAAAATAGCGAATTTTTACCTTTATAATATAAAATATACGAAAGTCAATAATAATAAGGTCTTGGCTAGAGTAGATTTCGTATGACTGTGAAAACGGCACTGCACGGTCACGGTACGAATTTTAGAGTGGTTTTCGTATGAGTGGGAACGCTGTACAGTTACGATACCATATGGTTACAGCAGGAATTTCGAATGTTTTTATAGAAACTATGATACTATACTGGTACAGTTACGATACGGCACGGTAAGTTTCCCACTCATACGAAAACGACTCTATAGACAACACGGCACTGACACGGTCACGGCACGGCGCGGTCCGTTTCACACTCATACGAAGTCTGCTCTAAATATATCTCAGAAAATAACGATTAATATAACTGGTCCCCAAATATATATCCAAATAAAAAAGAATACAGATCTCTGTAGTAGCTGGAGTAGCTATTGCGATGAGTTGCGATTTCCAAGATAGTCGCTAGCGACAATGTACTTATATAATTTATATAACTTAAAAATGCATTAATGGAAAAGGTCGATGCGCTGTACATGTTCATTGCAAAATACGTTTACAAATTGATAAGTATATTTAACATACTTGATTGCCCTATTTAACTATGACGTCACATCAAAACAATCTATTGTTTAAACGCAAAGGATCATGGTCGCGGGAGGGGGACAAAACAGCAACAACACAAAGAAAATTGATATAAATGCAGTTTTGTAGACCGTAGAAAAGCGGTAACAGCCACCAAATACAGTAAATATTGTGTATTACACATCAGTACATCTTATATTTGGAAACCAGACAATTTGAGAGTAAACTTTTCTTAGCAGAGAGAATTTTAAACAAATTTCTATTGTTCTAGACGATTCTGCCCCCCTCAAAAACAAGCTGTGACGTCATAATGAATTAAATAAATTTAACAAAAATATGTGACAACAGTACTGGACGTCTCGACGACTTCGTGTCGTCATTCTCAATGTTTAATGACGTCATCAAACTGTCCAGTCCTGTTGTCACTTATCTTTGTTAAATTGTTTTTCAAGAATATTTTTATGGAATTGATCTGTTTAGTAATTACTCATTATTAATACCCGCCCTGGTTTCCAAAGAGCTCACGTATCTTTTCATTGTTTGGGTTGACTTTACCAAGCAAATGTGGATATTTAGACTCCATGATTTTCCATGCTACCTCTGCACTCAAGGACTCTGCTATCAGTCGAGGATGAAAACCATCCGCTGGTTCGATAAGCTCCCATATTTGATGACCTTTTGCTTTCCATTCCTGTAATATTCATAATATTCAGGATTATTAAGGAAAACAATAAGTTTGCTAGATTCAGTGATCATAAAATATAGTTTTAGATGGGTAGTACCCAACTTTGAAGCAAGGCAAATCTAAATGTACATGGTCTATTTAGACTACTGACCTTCATGACCTGAGGAAAGGGGTTTTCAATGAACACCACATCAAAGTTCTCATATTTGGCATGTTCTGCAACATCCTTCATAACAGCTGTCAGTGCAAAGGATCTCTCAGCTGTCAAATTCCTGACCGTCTCATTAGTATTCAGGTATCCATAGCATGGTGAAACTTCAACACAGTTTAAGAAGTCATAAAATTGTGAATAAGTAATATCACGTCGAAGGGAACCAATAGGATGAATACGATTGTGCATATTATTATACAACAACCGACCATCAATCATTCCGACTATGATAATATGGCTTCCATTGGGAAGTTGTTCATCTAGTGTATGTAACGTTTTTAGAAGGTTGGTTCTCATTTGTTCAGGAGTGGTCATGTGACTTGTATCGTGCCAGTGATTACACACATCATTTCCAATTAATGAGTAGATGACAAGAGCAGGTTGATCAACCCCTTTTTTGCGTTTTAAAGATTTAAGGAGGATGTTGTTGACGTCAAATGAGTCAGCACCATTTTTGGCTAGGTTTTGGTAGTCACGGTGATTACAACGGTTTCTCTGGAAAAGTTTCATGTAAATTGAAGACACATTTCCTTTATCTAAAGCCCATCTAAAATTCAAAACCAGCCCATTAGAACACAAGATTACTCTGAATTACACAACATATTACCAATATGTACATGTACAACTTAATATTTTTTTCATAAGGGGGACGAGGACAAAAGCCATGTTATTAGAGTTGACAGACCAGCCAACAGACAGACAGACAGACAGACAGACAGACAGACAGACAGAAAGAGTTAAGTCCTTACTAAAGATCACCTCTCTACAGGCCAATCTCTCTTTAAAATTCACTATTTGAAAAACTGTTAATGGAAATGAGTCCAATGCATGTAATTATGATGACAAGTTGTTTATCATCAGGTAGCCTGCCTGTGATTCATGCATTTTTAATCACAGAAAACATATCTATCACAGGGGAAGGGGGAAGGTACCTGAAATGGGTATACCTTTTTGCTGGCTGTACTGAAAGGAAACTCCTGAAAGTATAGGAAAATATAGTATATGCATAGAGCGAGGGGATAAGATCTGAACTTGTTTTTCTCCTCTCCCACACAAAGGACCTTACTTACTTAGAGACATTATAGTATCCAGTATATAGGGAAATTTGTGGCCAGTCAACTTCATTTGCAACTATAAATTCAGCATCTCGAAATACTGATTCTTCGAATTCTGAGGAATTCAGCCATTGAGGTGGAAGATGAAAGTGTGCTGCAACAGAGTCTCCCAGGACAATTAGCCCTTGATATCCAGTATCTGAATAATAATGATAATTATAATCATAAAAAAATTATTGATCCTACGAAATATTTGGCTATACACAGCACTGTACATTAAACACCTTCTAAGCCGTAAGGTAGCCAGTGCATCACAATTAAAACTCTCATTTACAATTGTAGTTTCTCTAACAGTAGGTGACACAAATTGTGTTCTATCTTTCTGATTTCAAAAAGACACTTGTGATCATCTAATATATAAAGCTGCTCACCATTGAATATTTACCTATTACAGTTTCTCATGTCATACATACATTTGTTGTGAATGAGAATGACTTTCATGAGAATGAATTTCATAAGTTAGCCAATCACCGGCATAACATCTTTTTGAAATAAGAAAGACTCTTGGGGTCCAGAACATGTTTCATGTTGCTCTTAGGCATAGGAACTAAATAAGAGTTATCCTGGATGTAACACATGCTATCTCTCAGGCAGACATGGTAGAGATAGATTTTAACTGCATGTCCACATTAGGCCAATTATTCCAGTCTGTTTCTAATTATAAATCAAACAACACACAAACAGCAATCCTTTCACTCACTCTTTTCCATATTTGGGTTGTCCTTCAGCCCCTGCGTGGGGAGTGAGTAAAAGGATGGTAAGTTACAATGTATCTTGTACTTACCTTTGCAAAGAATCTCTTCATATGTCTTCAGAGTTTTAAGATCTATTCCCCATATCCCATTACAGTTGGTGTCAAGGATAATATCTCCTTTATCTATAGCTCCTGGATAGACCAGGTCATTAAAGTCATCACAATCTCTACCTCTCCAAGACCACCCTCTCCATGCCTCACTAATACTACTGAAGAAGTCATTATCAAAATCAACCAATGGATGATGATCGGTGAATACTTTCGTAAAAAGATTACAAAGTCTTTTAACTCCTGGGAGAACACAAGGATCAAAAAATGGCTCTTCTGGAGAATCCTTGAATTCAAGTTTCTTCTCCTCTCTGGCAATCCAAAGCTTCTTAGTGGCCTCGTAAAGAACTGCATTGAAATCTCTCTTTGGAGGGAAAGCATGAACATGTTGGATATCCCTTTTGAGTGTAACAGAGTTTAATGGCATGGCAAATGACGTCAGCTGTGACGTCACTGGTGAGTATTTCAATAATCTGTGGAATATAATACCGTCCTAAAGATCTACAAGCCCTCTTGAACAATGGTGCTGGCAGTAAATTACAAAGTCTGTCAAAGGCTTGTACGAATGTTTCATTGTGTATAACGCTTAATTGATCAGTTATTGCTGCAACGGCAGTACAAGCAACGCAGTACACGCCTCCGTTCACTCCTTTCTTGAACTTGGCATTGTTCAGTTGGTTCTGGGCGAGAGTTGAAGTCGTATATACGAAACACAAACCGAATAAAGATCCACAAAGTAAAAGTTTTAGCTTCATCACTGATCCTCCTTGGTTTGTAATGACAAATATAAGGACTATAGCCACAAAATGTTATTTTTCACAGTGAAACCTTGAATTCTAAATTCCCGTGATCTAGTTTCGAATCAGTTCGAAGGTTTTCGTCTTTTTATTTCCTGATACTAGTTCCAGACCTCTCACAGATACCCATAAAACAGGAATACCACCTCAAAGGGAATTGTACTGTTCATTTTTTCGTTCAGTTTAGACATAAATACATACTGTAAAAATGACATAAAAATAATTTCACAACTTACCACAATTATAGATAAAGTAAATTAAAAGACTTAATACCCGATTGAACTGAGGGATGTCAAAATTTTGATTTTCTTAAAAAATGAACGTCCCAGTTGAAGAACCTATATAAGCTAAAGTAAAAACCGCGTTCACCAATAGTTTTAACTTATTTTAAACAAAAATGTGTTAAGAAAAATACGGATTTTCCTCGAACAGGAAGGACAGGAAATTATCTTGAAAGCCACTCCCCTTTCCCACCCCTCTCCCCTCAGTCATGACAATGCGGCTGCGATGTTGTCGCACATGCGCAATAGATAGGAGTGAAACATGGCGAGGTGAAGGAAGAACTTTGATGATAAATTGATTTTACGTGATAAAATACGAGGGTTTCTGCTCTTTAGCAGCAATGTATCCACGTTATCATAAAGGAAATATTGTAATCAGTTTTAATCCAAGTATTTCACGTCTTTGAAACGAACCATCTGAGAGAAAACTTTGAATATACGGGCCTTCTACATGATCAAGTTTGGCCTGATTTGCCGAGTGTTTACCAAAGGGAACTTCAAATACATCCAAAGGAACGGTCCCGAAGAGAACTTTTGGCTCAATTCCGGGATAAAAACAAATAAAGAACAATAAGTGGAGAAATTTACTGCTTTATAATTTCAAGATGAGTAAGTATATTGCGATGAGAATTTTATAATGTTTTTGAACGAATTATGAGATGTATTGTGTCATTCGTCGCTAAAACTGCTTTAGAGATGTGAAATTTGAGATTGCGTTCTCAAATTATTCTTTTATTCTTTATTCACGTACCTTGTTGAGTTTCTTAGTGTCTCATCTAGCACCTCTAGAAACCTTTGATTTGAAAGTCCGCAGAAGAATAAATATTTAGGTAAATAACTCGGAATAATTCATCCAAAAAATCCAACCATTGACCATGTTTGTAACTTCTAATCAACTCCAACAGCAATGATGTGAAACGAAAATTACGGATTATTATTCTGATGATAATTAATAGACGCAGGCAATATATGTTTATTCAAAGTTAAATTATGAGTGATTTTCGAGCAACTTCAATCGCCACACCTCACGTGCGTGGAAAATTATCTTTAAAAGATGGAAATATTTACTTTTGTATTGTATCCATTCTTAAAGATTATATATATCCATTCCTATATGAATTGTATGGCTAGACGTGGAAGCTAATTATTAGTATTTTAGATGTCTTGTATTAGCCTTGAATGATGTTAAATCATTTAAGAATAGAGTTCGTATCCAATGATTCGATTACAACTTGAGATCTTCAACTTTTTTTTCATTCGATTTTGAACCACGTTTAGTATAATATTTCTCATCTTAATATGATATTGTCAATGAAATTCTTGCTTTCGTTTTGAACTTTCTTTTGTAAATAAAAAGCTTCCTTGCTCATACAAGACATACAATGTAAACCATCCATGCATGCATTATCAGATTTCTTTACGATGTATACTATAAGTTTTTTCATGAATCAATATTGTTCTATCAGTCATTATTATTTATAAGAGTAATTTCAATATTATAGTTCCTGAAATCTTTTGTTAACTACGTTTTTAATTGATCAAAACATATCTAAATTCATATTGTAGTACAATGTTGGAACAGCGTGCTTTTGACTTTGGTTAGCCACGAAACAATTAACTCTATAATTCAAAGACTTTGATTTTATATATTGTACCATATACTGCACATTAATAGATTCCAAGATCATTTATATGTGTTACTCTTGAAAACTACATCTTGAGTTTCACTATTCTACAGTTATCTGGTCTGGTTGCCCCAAAATATGTGAATTCCAGTAAATAAAATAATGCTATTATCCAATTAAAAGTATCTTCTGGAAAAGGATTTATCCTACTTCTTTGTTCACCCAGAGCTTGAGGAATAAAACACTAAAAGTACTTTGAAAAGACACTTTTCATGTCTTAGGTGTCAGAATAACTTAAGTTTTATTCTTTAGATTGAATGATCAATTCTAGATGTAGAAATTGTGTTCATCATGAAAACTTTATCATTTTTAAGGATTTTGGTTTTTATTACAATAAAATAATTTTAATAGCTTGATATTTTATTTCATGAATTAAAGTTTCCATGTATGTCATTACATTGTATTCAAGAGTTTATAACCAATGAAAGTAAAAATGATAATAAAAATAAATAGATTATTATTATAACTGAAAATTAATGAACATAATGAAATACTTGTTCTTGTTACTGATGTAAGTTGTAATTCAGTGTTAATATAAGACCAATTTAGCTTGCTTGTATTTTCCCCATTTCAATTCGCTTGGGAAATTTGATTCTAACTAGAAACAATATAAGTGATAGTTCACGTTTTGATTTCGCTGACGTCATTATTTTTGAGTAAATTCATTTTCCGAGTCAAATCCAAGTCCGAGTCAAAGCCGAGTCCGAGTCAAAAGGCCGAGTCAAGATAAAAAACAAAAACAAAACAAAAAAACATTTATGATTAGAAGACTTACATTGCTAGTATTTCACATCATGTTTATCTGATAAGCTGAAGTAAAGTTTTGCATTCTATTTATTTAATGTTTTACATCATAATCAATTCAGTCGTATTATCGATAAATACAGAACAACACCAGACTGAAAAACTCCCCGCTAAAATGAACAACTGAAATCCCAGCTACAATGTAGTATTTCACATTGCCTGCCAGCAAAAGCAATAGGCTGTGGAGCAAATATTTTGTGGAACAGATCCAACAATTTAGACGTTCATAAACCTGGTTAGACGCTCGTATAAAACTGGCATGAATTATGATTAATGCCGTGTTTAGTTCGGCAAGTTTCAAGCTTGCAATGTCGGATTAATTGATTGATTGATACAGAAACTCTAAATCATCTTAGGGATGCTGGTTTTGCTCCTTTCTTTGACACATTTTAAATGCTTCAGGGAGGCAAGCCGTCTTGTCATCCTTTCCCGCACCAAGCAAACAGTTGTTTTCAGTGTTGGGCTTTCTGTGGTAACCACAAAATGGCGGCGTCGAAGTTCATCGTTGTTTACTTGATTCTTTCTTAAAACTTTTGACAAACATGAGTTGATATATTAGCAATGTAAGCCTGCTATTAAAGGTCAATTTTTAGATATTTTCATCTTGACTCAGCCTTCTGACTCAGACTCGGATTTGACTCGGTGATTCGGTGAACTCCATTATTTTTCAAGACTGTTATGATTGGATTCATGGATGAATATCAATGATCTATTTATGTCCCAAGGGATAGTTCCTAATATATATTTGATTGTCTTATGTACAAAATACTGTACATCCAAGAACTAAAGCCTGTCCTAAATGTCCAATAGGACTCAATCAGGGCTAAAGTATTTTAGGAACTGTCACTTCAGACATGTAAAAAGATATATTGATATTCATCTATAAATCGATCCATTCAAAATGGTCTTAAATATGATGTCGGCGACACTGAAACATTGATATCACTTATATTATTGTTTCTAGTAAAAAATCATTCAAATTTGTTCTCTCTTAGAAATGCTTTTTGATTAATAAGGAAGAATATCCACTTTGAACAAAGAATCTTATTTCCAAAATAACTGAAATTGGAAAACATTGCTAGGCAAGCTAAATCAATTTGACACTCAGTCAATCATTATCACTAGTTCACTAGGAAGTTAGTTGAACTTAATATTCATTGTTTTTGAGTATAATTTGAATATTCATTATATCTAAAAACTTAATTTGTCATTTCTTTTTGAAATTACATATAATGTCAGTTATGATTTCCCAGTTATAATATAGATATTAATTTTTAATACAATAATGTTTCATTTTCAGGTATTAATTCATCTGATAATGATGAAGACAATAACAGAGCCAGAGCAGCAATCATTGCAAGATATGACAGAGTAAGTGACTTGAGATTACAAATTATGTCTTAGTTGTACATGTAGGCAGATATAGCCAAAAAACATGACACAGCACAAGAAGAGGATGTGAGCTGAGAGTACTGTAGACAATGTCACATTTTATTATTGTGACAACGTCAAATACCATGATGTGCAGGACATCATTTCACTACATACTCTTCTTGATGTTGGCAACGTGAACAGTCATTTTGAACAATATGTCAGGCATGTGGCATCTTCTTTTGTGTCATGTCATTTTTGTTAAACCAGTCTATTATTGCAAATACCAAAAAGGTTTCATTATAATTATTACATGTTAGTCTGGGATAAATTTGTATCTTGATTGAAATTGAAACATGCACTGGTTTAATGTTTTTTACTCTGTCACACTTTTGATTGTTCTCCTATAACTTTCTTCAAGACTAGCGATTTAGTAGGACAAATGAAAGCTCAACAGTAAAAAACAAACCAGAGTACGTTTCAATTTCAATCATGTCACATCCTGGTTGTGATACTCAGTACTGTAAGTTCTACTTTGAGGTTTTCCTACATGTATTCCAAAGACAAACTGGATTTGATCATAAACACTTGTTGTTTTGCAAACTTCTTTAATTCCTTTTGTGGTATGTATTTAATCATTATTTATATAATTAGGGCTATGATGATGGTGCTGAAGTAGATGATTGGGAGGATGCCAACTTCTTTGTATATAAAGTGACTGACAGATACGGCTTCCTGCAGTAAGTACCAATGAAGGACATCTGATGAAAATAGCCTATTAAGTGATTTTTCTGCACTTGGAGCTTGGTATGGATCAAAAATAATTTATTTAGCTGTTATCAAGAGACCATAATACTAAGAGTCAGAGCAAAACTCAGTATTGATGTCTGTGCGATGTTTGCAACAACTAAGGCTTATATTTTTAGTCATTTTGCCATTGTGCGCACAAGGCTCTTAAACAATAGAATTCAAATGCTGAGAGCAAATGGTCCATCTGTGCACATGTCAAAAATAAAATTCTGTCATTTGAGAGCCTTGTGCACACAGTGGCAAAATTACTAATTAAAAATAGCCTTTGTTATCACAAACATTGCACAGGCATCAATACTGAGTTTTGCTCTCTTAGTATTGTGGTCTCTTACTGTTATAGCACGGTGGTCATATTGTGATCTCTTGTTAGCTGGATAAAGTGTGGTGGCCACATATACAGAGTGGCTGTAATAACAAGATGGCCATAAGGCAATGTGGAGTGGCATAAAACTTAACATTCGATGTAACTGTTAACGGTAGATGTTCAGCCCAGTTATAAAGCACTGTTAGCACATGTAACATTAGAAGTGACTGCTAATATCAGACGTTATGTTTTATGTGTCCACTGTATGGTACAAACTGTACTAAAATTAATTTTTAACAACAAATGTGTTCATTTTCTTACAGCAAAAATCCTTTACCAGATGACCAGGATCCCAAGGTTTGTATGACATGATTATAATATAATACTCTACCTTTTATTATTATATTGCCCAGCAAACTAGTATTTAAAATTTACAAATTACAAATTTTGTACTTGAAGTTTTTGACCTTGAATCTGGGCTTTTCCTTATTAATGAGAGTGAGGGTGCTATTGTGCTTCATGCTTTGTGCTATTGTGCTTCGTGGACTGATTTCATTTAATTGACAATATTTTAGACTGTTGCTCATGAGAGACTTAGAATTGTGAAGTGGGTCAAGATGACTAAACACTGGGATAAATACATCAAAGGAGAAAAGGTAACAAATAACTATAAATTGTAAATAGTTGAGAATATTAAAGGGATTCCAAATATAACAAGGTTGATGTTAAACTTGAGGAAAGGACATCAAACTACAAGCCAAAAGCTTATACTGTACGACACAGAGCCATTTGCACAAGCAAAAATAATTAGACACATTTTAATGTCAATTGGCCCTGCGCACGGTGTTGGTGTACACGGCTAAAAACGCTCGAATTGAAATAAAAATTGTTTTAGATTTGCAACTACTTGAAAATTAATAACTTGTTTTGAGAAGTTTTCATACTAACTTAGAGGAAATTTCGTGGTCTTTCAAACAGATGTTTAGTCACTTGTCAATTCGAAGGAAAAGACAAATTATTTTTAAAAGATCTTAGTTAACAAGGTCCATAGAAAATGTTTAAACAGCGCGTCACATTTTGGCTTCAGAATGAATGAATTTTCGTCGCATATTTTTTGCCTTTTTTGCCCGCGCCCATGCATATTTTGCCTTTTTTGCGTTTTTTGCTTGCCGCATTTTTTGCCAGTTGGGTTTTTTGCTTATTGCCTTTTTTGCTATTTTTGCATTCTGCCATTTTTGCGTTTTTTGCTATTTTTGCCATTTTTCTCGGTAAAGTCGTGAACAATCTGCACCGTACGGTAAGTGGTCGGTAAACTCTGTTCGTCGACCACTTACCGTTACCTTGCCGTTACCTTACCGACCACATCAGCTTCCGTATATTTTATTTCAGATTTGGCAGTATATTCAACAACAAAATCGTGTTTTTGTCGAGTTACTGATTTCGACTGGGTTCGGTTTGTTTACACTACGTACCTAAGGACGCTTTTCACTTTTCCAGAGCGGACAAGAAGAAGTACGAGTTACTTTGAAACTGTATTTTGTATTCTAACTTATAACTTAGAAATAAGTGTATTTGATTTCACAAGAAATCATAACTGATCGCTTCTAGATATTCTTTAATTGAACATATTTCAAGTCAGGCATTACTGAGGCGGCGAAGCTGTCGACTCAACATTTGTTCTGGTTCCAACTTGGTTTGTAATTACACTACGTAACTAAGACGCTTTTCCAGAATGACAACCGACTAAAAATGACTTCGTTCGATTAAAACTGTTATACTTTTTATCACCGAAAGGCTAGGACTCTGCCTTCAAACTAGCGCTTTCATGATTTCCAATTACACGTTTCGGAATGTCCAGACTACTGTATACAATGGTCTAGACTTTATGGCGCCATGAGTCTGCCGCATGACTTTTGTGACCACTTAACAGTTTGTCAACATTTTTAATCTTTCTTTTCTCCTTTTTTCAGAGAGAAATTAAAAGACTTATCGCTTCTCGCTAGTTTTTAATGATGTCTCTATGTTGTTGTTTTCCTCTTCGTTTCATATTTTTTACAAGAATCAATAAAGGGTAACCGGTCGTTCCGCCCTATAGTCATTCCGCCCGAAACTCTTTCGCTTCTAATAATATTACACTCAAGATACCTGTTAAGGATTTGGAGCAATGTTCCTATTTGCAGGGGATTTTAAAATAATGTTGTTATTTGCCTTTTGAATGAAAATCATCGCAAAAACAAGTGGTTAAATTACAACTTAGGTTTATTTACAGTCAACTTGTTAGCGTTGTCAAGTCGCTTCACTCGAAAGTCTTTCGCTTCTAATTACACTCGAAACATCTGCTAAGGATTTGGATTCTTGCATTTTGTAGATAAGAACTGCAGCATCAGAACCACCTAAATTTCACAAATTTAATTCAATTCAGGTTTCTGGTTTAATTCTCAATAAAATATGTCAAATTCAGGTGATTCTGACTCCGCATTATTTAGATTCGTTGTGACAAAAGTTTGACGTCTGAACTAGGCGGCCTTAGGCAAAAAAGGCAAAAAAACAAAAACGCAAAAATGGCAAAAAAGGCAGCAGAATCAAAAGGCAAAGAGCAAAAAAGGCAAAAAAGGCAAAAGGCAAACAAGGCAAAAATCGCATGCCGGTAGGCAAAAAAGGCAAAAATCGCGAAAGGCTATAGATTCTTGGTAAAAAACGATTTCATGTAATGCTGATTTTTGTGTAATTTCTTCTTACCTACGCCTTTAAGACAGATAAAAGTGACATCAATTTAAGGATAATTTCATGGACAACGTGAAAATATATCGTTTATGAGCTTAATTCAAAATGTGTGAAAGTTTTTCAACGAAATGCACGAAGAGGTCAGTTGAAAAAATACACCAAAAAGCACACCTTTTTTACCACCACCTCAGATTTATCGTTTTACAAAAAATATCTGCAATGCTTTACAGAATTATTATGATTTTAAGATTGTCCATGCTTCAAACATTAATTTCTCAAAGTTTTGAGCTTGAAAACGATTTTATGAAAAAATTACAGCACAAAACGTAGCATTACACGTTTTGTTACGCTCTTGTACACCAACACCGTGCGCAGGGCCAATTTGTATCATAGATACAACTTAAATAAGACACGTTTTGGTCTAAGATGTGAATATGTTCTAAGATGTAATGTATTGAGGGACAGCATTGTAAGCTGTTATTTTTTTCATGTCTTAGGCCAAAAGTGTTATTTATATACTAGAAAGTTTGCATCTTATTTTAGTGACATTTAAGATAAGATATCTTTTGTTTTTGCTCTCATAAAAGGCCCTGAGTTATATTCATGTGATTTGGCCCAGACCATTGTCCAATCAGAATTGGAGAATTGTCATGCCTTAATTATCTTTTATCTATAATAAAATGCTAATTGGAGAATGGTGCAGCAAAAACTACAGACACTCAAATGGCAAATGCTGTGTAATTTCCAAATTGGGGCTGCCCATTTTAAAATCTTTGGAGAGTACTGAGGTTAACCCTAATGGAACTTGTGGCAATTGAATAAAATACAATTCAAGGGTCGTTATTTTGTGCTGTGTGCTGAGGTAATCAAACAACCTGATAAGTTTTGCATGTGGTTTTTGTTCGTTACAGCTGAGAAAAAGAATCTACAAAGGGATTCCTAATTCCTTAAGAGGTGACATTTGGAAAAGATTACTTGGAATTGAGGCAATACCAAATAGAAGAGCAATATATGAGGTCAGTAGTATGCCTTTGTCTTAAATACGCATTACATGTACATTTTGTACAACAGTGCAGTATTTACTTATCCTTCAAAAAGGGGGGGGAGGTACATGCAGCATTTAATTACTACAACATTAAAAGGATTCAGAGGATATTTTGGAAGAGTATCTAGAAGGAAAAATCATATCAGGTTGGGATGTGTATCCCTAAACTCCTCCCATAAAGGTGCAGTAATACGAGCAACAAAATCACTCAACTTGTCTTGCTGCAAAACAAGTTGAAGAGCGATGCTGTGCAGTTTTCCACCCGAGGTGTGCCCCTGGTTTTGTAGATGTCTTTACATTGTACAGTGTATTTGAAGCTTGTCTCATTCCTCAATTTGCATGAAAATCATGCTACATTATGTATAAACACTGGGCAAAACATTTTGCTATTATTTTGTTTTCCAATAATACATTAAAATGTTTTGATATTTGTACATGTAGAAGATGAAAAAGATTGCAAGATCTCAGTCACCTGATATCAGACAGATCGATCTTGATGTAAACAGAACTTACAGAGATCATATCATGTTTAGAGAAAGATTTGGAATAAAGTAAGAATTAGGAATGACAAACTTATATTATTTATTTTGATTATTTTATGAGATGCGCACTTTCATGCAATGTCTATACATTGTTCTTATGGAATGGTTACAGCATACATGTGCATCCTTATAGTCACAGCAGGAATTTCGAGTGTTTCAACATTGCAGGGATGACACGGTCATGGCACAGCATGATTTGTTTCACAATCACACAAAACCTGCACTGCTCTATAACCTAAAATATTGTTCATAAAAATTATTTTTTCTGTTTCCTTTTCAGACAACAAGCATTATTCCATGTTCTTGCAGCGTATTCAATTTACAATGTTGTAAGTACTCATAACTCTACTGTAACTTATCAGTACAAATAATATGCTCAATTTATTATGATATCATGGGTTGTTATAGGGGGACAGAATCGTCCCGAACAATAGAAATTTTGAGACAAATTCGCTCTGCTAAGAAAAGTTTACTCTCAATTGTCTGGTTTCCAAATATAGATGTACTGATGTGTAATACACAATATTTACTGTATTTGGTGGCTGTTATCCGCTTTTCTACGGTCCACAAAATGCATTTAATATCGACTTTTCTTTGTGTTTTTACTGTTTTGTCCCCCTTCCACAACCATGATCCTTAGCGTTTAAACAATAGACTGTGTTTGATGTGACATCACAATTGAAATAGGGCAGTTGAGCTCTGTGCTCAAGCCATCTATGGATCCATGATGATTGCCAAGAACGACCACATTTGAGGGCCATTGTATGGATTAGGGTCACCTGGCACATGCAGACGAGACTGTTGGCCAGCACACCTTGGTTTTAATTTTGTCTAAATTTAATTTAGCCACATTAAATTTTAATGAACTACAATGTCCATCTCTTTGCTTGTTCAAAACTGGAATGAAATGGCTCTGCTATGTACTTGTATTGTTCAGAATAATAGAGAGCTATCAATAATGGTGGGCTAGTAATGGATGACCAAAAAGACTGGTGATAATTTTCATGGGAATAAGCCTACAAAAGGCCTCTTTACCTGAAAACAAGCATGGTGATACTTGTGTACAAGTAGCTATCAACATAAAATTTCCTTTTGAGATACTTTGTCAGTATTTTACAGGATACCTTTAGAACCCATATTGATAGCAGTTTTTTTAACTGAAATGATGATCCTGTAAAAATATGTTATTATGAGACTCGATTGATGCCATGATGGTTTTAGAGTTCTATTTGGCCTTGCTAACATAAAATTTGTTACAAGTCCTTTTGTTGATCTTGTGCAAAGCTCACCACTTTTGAAAGTCAAGTATCTCTGAAATAACCCCATTGTCTGTCTTGTTTGTGTCACAGGAAGTGGGATACTGCCAAGGAATGAGTGGTATTGCAGCTTTACTGTTGATGTATCTTAATGAAGAGGTAATTAATGAAGAGATTCTAACAAAAATAGCCTAAGTGACTTTTTAGATAAATTTTTATCAAGGTTTCATAAGCCTAGTTTCCTTCTAAACCAAATGCATGTATAAATACACGTCTGGTAATTTTAGAAAACATTACTTATAATATGTCATTTCCATTTCCTTTCCCTTTAAATACTGTATGTGTCAAAAAAGTCTAGTGCCTTCCAACCACAGTCTGATTGGATAAGAAAGTCATGAGAGGAATAAGCTGGCAAGACTTGTATGTCATTGTCATCTTGTATGACTTTGCCATCATCAATCTACACTGTATCACTTTAAACCTACACTGTCATCATATACGGTGGCCATCTTTTTGTGCCTTGCAAGCAAAGTTATGTATATTATGTATTTTGTTTTAGGATGCATTCTGGGCTCTCTCAACATTATTAACTGGAAGAAAACACAGTATGCATGGTAAATATCATATAGTTTAATTTACTGTACTTATTATTCCAACCACATCTAATAAGTTAAACTCAACAGAATGGAATTTATACATGGTATATTCCCAGAAAATACAGTATATATCCATATCCTATCTTGGAGGGGAGTGGACATTCTGGAGGGGGTAGAGAGACAACAGAGTTTGTATGGAAGAAAAGTTGAAGTTCCAGGGGATAGAGGGGTCCTTTTACACATCCCTTCTGTAGTGGGTTATGGATATCTTCTGGAACCACACATTGTATTAACTTTTGTATGATTATTGTGTTTTCTTTGTTTAGGGCTATTTATTCCTGGTTTTCCAAAACTCATACGATTCCAGGAACACCATGACAAAATATTAAAAAAGTTGTCTCCAAGATTGTTTAAACATTTGGTTAGTTATTTACAAACGATATTGGTATTATTGTGGCTGCTTTTCTGTTGCAAATTTCATACAATCCATTACCATATCAATACTTAGTTGTAAATGATCTTTGTGCTATTCCAGGAGAAAGAGGGCTGTCACACCACTCTTTACACGTTAAAATGGTTTATGCAGTGTTTCCTGGACAGAGTAAGTATTTCTTGTTCATGTTTTCTCCAAATCTGAGTTGAAGGTTATTTGATTTTAGTAATAAACACATTTGCCCATCTGAAGGTGTCTGTCTTAGAGGGAGGTCACTGTATTCATCTGCATACCTATAAACTTACTAAGGTCAGGGGCGGTGCAGCATTATCAAAGGTGGGGGCTGGGAGGGGGGGGCTGAACCCTGCCATTGGAAAAGATGAGAAATCTTTTAAACCACATTTTTTGGGAGTGAAATTTAATGCTCATTCCAAAAATGAAAGTGAAGTGCCGCCATCTTGAAAGTGGCGTGACAGCGCGAGCTTTAATTCAAATTCGCGTTCAGGAAAACAAGGGCGCGCTCAGTCTTTTTTCAAAATATAGGACTTTTTTTACTTATTTTTCTAATTATTTTGCTCATTAAAATCCATAAGAACTTTTTTAGAACTGAATTTTGAACACAATTTTTAGTTTCACAGTAAACAGCAAGATACGACAGCAGTTAAACATTGGTGACTCAATTGCTTTCTTTTGGTATCTTTCAGCTTCCTTTCTCTTTGACGCTACGAGTCTATGATATCTTCATGCTGGAAGGCGACAGAGTTTTGACTGCAATGGCATATAATATCATGAAGATGCATAAAAGTATGTCATCATTATCATCATCATCATCATCATCATTATCATCTAATTCTTTATTATTAATATCACTGTTTTTATGTTCTAGAAATATTTTCCAAAATGAATCTCGAAGAGGTAGTGCAGTTCTTACAAGAGAACATGCACGCATATCCGTATGACGACGATGAAGTCATCGAGCTCTTACAATCATCCATGTTTGAGCTCAAGAAAATTGGTCTCGACGTACCCCCACCCCCTAAAAAGGAAGAAATTCCCCAACTACCCCCTGGTGCGTCACTCAAACGAGGTACCTTCCAAACCGCTTCTGCGCGTGCGCGGAAAAACAGAGAGAAGGATAAAATCATCTCGGTACCTGTAGCTCGGCCGCCTTCGCCGGAGTCTCCCGTAAGAATATCGCCAATCCGAGGGCTTCCGACACGACCCGAAAGCCCGAACTACAGCGAGAGTGAGATCTCGATGATGTCAATGTCGACAGTGAATGACTACTCCAACCATGAACAGGAGTTCGAACCTCAACCGTTATAGAAGCAGAGAGACCGAGATTATCGAGCATTGATCTCGATACAAGACCCCTAGAGATAAGAAACAGCTTCAGTCGAAGGGACCAGTTTGTTGGGCATCGAAGAAGCGATGGAGCCGAGATGTCTTCTGATGTAGCCTATAATACAATGCCTTCTCAGCCGTCCTACCACTCGGAAAGCGTCCTCATTCGAAGAGACGGCACTGCTACGCACACTCAGATATCTCAAAGACACAGCCAATCCGCCAAACCCATGTCAACGTTTCGACCAATCAACGGCGATATCGACGCCCTGAACCAAGGGCCCAAGACTTTGGAATCGCCCATTTGGAGGACTCGGCCCGAGGTGGACAACTCGTACCAGGTCTCTTTTACCTTC